>CM022945.1:92968876-93539897 GCA_012931725.1 Litsea cubeba | reverse complement strand
TCTCGCTCTCGCGGCTCTCTCTCTCTCTCTTCTCTCTCTCTCTCTCTCTCTCTCCACACCACACACACACATATCAAGCACGCACAACCACCACTCCCAGTCTCTCAATTCCTTATACACATGCAAGCATGCACAATCACCTATGCAGACACATGCACACACACTGCACACAGTTTCTGTCGGCACCAACTCAAATTTGATCTTTACTGGAGGGATTTTCACAGTTGGGTTTTATCACCAGCCGATAGTCCCAATGATATTTTCCTGCCATTTGTCATGCCTTGGCATGTGCTGGTCTCAAGAACAGAAAAGGGAGAGTGGGGACGGCAATTAGCATCAGATAATCAACCCAGAAAAACTAATCGAAACAATTTATTAGTTTACTTTGACTAGAACCTACAGAAAAACAGTAAGGCTAGTTCTTACAAGCTACAAGCTACTGCAATAGCAAATGGGATATTATACTTGCATCAGAGCAGCCTTTGGAAGTCACAGTATTTAATAGATTAAAAAAACTTTAAATCAAGAAGTTTCATGGTTCGAGAAAAATAACATGACAGTCATGGACACTTTCCATGCCTTTTCAAAAATGCACCAAGTATTTTTCACATCGGGCTATTTATTGTCTTCCAAAACTGTATTACCTGCATCTCTTTCTGCAATAACTTGTTGATACTTCAATGTAAGCTCTAGTAACTCCTTTTCTGACTTCAAACTGCGTCTTACAGGTCTCTGCTTCACTTCAGAGGAGCTTTCCTAAAAGATCATTAAATATACACTTTCAACCAAACATAAGCTAAGAGAACCATTGAAATAAAGAGAGTCTCGGAGAATAATGATAAAATATATATATAACGAGAAAAACAATAGACAAGAACTTACAAACATGAGTTGGATACTTGGATCAGCATACTGGATAAGGAATCAGATTTGAAGTTTCACCAACAACTCATCTCTTAAAATATGAAGAAAAAGTTGAGTTTACTATAACTGAACTAAATCTATGCAAGATTTTGAGGTAGAAAGGCCCCAGGTAACGATTAAAATTTCAACACATGACTTGTATGAAGACGCAAGGTCTAACATTAAAAAAAAAAATGAAGACACAAGGTCAAACTTTTGTATCAAACTGTTTTTGGAACATTTCTTATTTCCATCAAGATATAGCCATTAGAGATGCATCAGAACTCACAAGATAAAATGATGTAGTAAAGGAGTACTACCTTGAATACATATTCAGCCAGATCAATCATACCAAAGAGATAATACAACTTCAATATCATGGATTCTTCTATTCAATATCATTATGGAAAAATCCTAGAACCAGGAAATGCTACGTGAAAAGGGTTTTAAAATGAAAAAATAAGTTCCATAAACACAACTTGAAATGACAAAAGGCTTACTCCTATGGCATCAATCGGATAACATAAGCACCTCGTTATGTTTATGGACGGAAGTCTTACTCCTATGGCATCAATTGGAAAACAAAAGCACCTAAATGATGTGACCTTACAAACCGTACTCTTTACCTCGACTCTCTTAGTGTAATACAAAATGCACATTCTACATCTCGACGCTCTAAACTTCAACATTTCGAGACCTATTTTAAGTCTAGGTTTGTAATAGAGTTCCACAAGGGCTTCATCAACACTCTAAATAGCTGAGCACACTACTCATAAAAATACATTACATGTACAGTTTATTTAAATGAAATATGGTATTATCACTGCTTGATTGCTGCACCAGCAAGCTATAAAATTTGCAAGTGGAAAGATAAATTCCAATATATAAAACCATACAGATAAGAACTCTACTCCTACTCAGTGGGTATAGTTGAAACCAACAACAGTCTATCAATTTTCCATGTGTGATCTTAAAAAGTGAAAGTGGAATGCCCTTCTATAATTTCTGGTATGAAAAAAAAAGGATTCACATTTGCTTCATAAGTATTTTTGAACTTACACATGTAGTTGCAGAAAAAAGTTGTCTCCAAATAAAATTTGCTTCTTTACTGAATTGAAAAAGATTGAGATAATAACAAGACCATTCAAGAGAAACAATGAGATAAGAAGAGATTACTGACTAGCTTTTTGTTTTTTAGACATTCAATGCTTTCTGATGCAGATTTTTCTTTTATAGCAGTGTCGAGTGACTCGGTGCACCCTTCAGCAGCTGCAACAGGCATGGCAAAAGGGTAAGATCATCAAGTCAAAAACTAAATGCATGGTTCTGTTCTAGAAAACTAATGACTGCTTATAAAATAGAATACAATAAACTTGCGCCTTTTTTCTACCTCAGACCATGCATGTGTACTTGCAGAAATGCCTATATAAGTACATGATGCAGGGCGATCAAAGCTCAGGACCACTTTGATCGCCCTGCATCAGTACACTTCGACACACTAAACGCAACAAGAAACTAGAGTTCTTTCTAGAGTATGCTGACTGGTTATATCAAAATTATGTTAAAGAAGTATGAAGAGGAAGTAAAAACTTTGAGAACATGTACGGGACAAAACTGAGTTCTCAATTGGAGTTGCATTGCACCAAAGGTATGCTTTAAAGAAGCAATTTGACAGCAAATATCCAATATATAGTTCTTTGGTGCATGCTGTTTGCAAATGACATAGTACTCATTAGCCAGATTAGAAAGCATGTAAATGATATGCAAAAACTTTAAAGAAAATATTTTCTAATCAAACGGTTGAAACTCAGCAGATCAAATACATAATAAAATTATAAAGATTAATTGGTTACAAAAGAAAATAACCAGGTTTCATATATTATTGTCTAAGTTGGATATTGCAGATAGGCTCAAGGGATGGTGGGCAAAGTCGAGAGAGACTTGTGAAGTGTCGTGAGATCGATGTGTGACACTTTGACTAAAAGGGCATTCTTGTAAGGCAACAGTCAAACCTAGTTTGTCCTTTGGAGCTAAATGTTGGACTGCAAGACAGAAATAAGCTAAATTGCATCTACTTAGCTATGTATTCTAAGATGAGCATATAGAGTTAAGAGGAAAAAAGGATAAGATTATGAATTAGTTCGAAAGTACCAAGTTAAGAAAGGTATAGAATTATGTTGCATTTGAATTCCCACCAATTCATAGTAAAGGGGGTTTCATTAAAAAAGAGTATTCCAACAATGGAGAACGAAATATGTAATTGGACCATGACCATCACTTTCCTACGATGTAATTTACTTGGGTGATAACTGATAAGTGGGTAATCATTTCCTATAGATTATTTGATGACCCCATGAGGATCTTCACTGTTAATCCTTCACTTTCAACCTCTTTGAATAACAATGCCATTGCTTAGAATCCTTCAAAGTCAGTATCAAGTAAATAAGTTCACCCCAATAGGAGCTCCAATAGAAGAGAACATTAATCAATGCTAGATTGTGTTGTTAGAACTTAGAATAAGGGGAATATCACAATTCACAACCCTAACCACAAAATAAGGGAATCATAAAGCACAAAACAGTATTTCTACACAAATCAAACCGGGTCGAAGTAAGAGAAGATTTACATTGCTCTGAGTTCTCGAGCCTCTCCTCAACTCCGTTAGAACGATTACTGCTTGACTCGATCGCAATCGGGGCAACACCTTGCCGTTTCTCCTCATCTTCCACACGAACCAACCCTAAATCCGAATCAAAGCTGCCCTTTTCAGACAAAGGCACAGGAAACGTTCTCGGCTTCTCTGCCTTGTCAGCTCTGGAATCGGGCGATCGCGTCTCGTCTTCTTTGAATCCCGTTTCATGGACGCGATTGCGATTCGGTGAAGGAATCGAGTCCGGGATCGATTCGTCTATTTGAGTTTGAGATCTGCCGACATCGATAAAGGTGTCCTTGTAATCAGATGAATGCTGCTGCTGCTGCTTTTCCGTTTCAGAGACTGGAATCGAGGGTTCGGTGGAGCTTTCTACGAAGCCGTCTGGTAAGGAATCTGCTTCGGGGAGTTGATTTGCAGGTGATTGTTCCATTTGGCAAGGAAGGGAAAGTGAGTGGAATCTGAGAAGATGAAGAAAGTAGAAAGCTTTCACATGCAAATGCAGAGACAGAGAAAGAGAAAGAGAGAGCTGGTTCTTTGGTAACAAGTGTATAAGAAGCAGTTGCAGTGAGGGAAGAAACGCGCTGGAGACGGTGGAGAGATTTGCGGGTTTAGGTACTTTGGGTAAAGCTATACTTCTCAGTGAGTGCAGGTGGGGCCCGGGGGGGGTGGCAACTTATACTGGGGCCCACCTGATCACAAATCTGAGAGGGTTTTCATCAATGGGAATGGATTTCTTGACCATTGGATTGAGTGAGATTTTTCTTATATCTAAGAATTAATTGAATATATTTATAAATCATGGATCATAGGGGTTAGGATGATCTGATGGCTTAGAATCTTCGAGAGAGGTAGGCCTATCAATACTTTTCCATTGCTTGCTTTCCAATTGTTATGTGGGCCCCATAGCAAGGTGTACATGGGGTGCCACCATCAAAGTGTGCAGGTGATCCTGGCCATCTAAGTGAGCGTCCAACTGTGGAACGTGGATCTGCCTTATGAAAAGGTGGAGTGCTTGTTTAGCAGCGTGAGGCATTAATCTAAATCTAGTACAACAATGAAAATAATTAATTAATTTTTTTCACTATGTTCTCGTTACTTGAAGCTGAACTAATTCCTCTGAGCCCAAAGGAAAGTCGGTAAGCTTCCAAACCTATAACCTCCGAGTACAAACCATGGTTCTAGGCCAACTGATCTACCCCTTAGGATACAACATTCAAAATCCTAATATACCACTAGGCTTTAATTTCTTCATTTATTTTAAAACTATGAGACTACTTTTAAAGCGGACCATATTACGTGGATAGTAGGCCGGTTCACACTAGTGGACCGACTTTGAATGTGGCTTGACTTTTAATGATCCAACTGGATGTCGGGCTTGTGTAGATGATCTATGTTTTTCACTCTCCTTGACTATATGAGTGTTGAGTATGTGGTTTTGGGCCCACGGGCTATGCAAGGCCTTGGATTTATATCCAATAACTACTTGTCAAGACAGGGATCTTTCTCCATTCACATGCCCAATGCTAACTGAAGGGTAGTGGTCCTAGTGGATCAAGCTGGGCCCAAGCTAGAGTATAAATCATTTATGTAATATATCCAAAGCTAGTTGATTTTAGTGGAAATCCTTAAATTTGAGGATCTTTAGAATGGAGTTTATTCATATTCATCTAAACATTCATTATAAAGATGATTTTAGTTACAAAAAGAAGTAATCTTTTGCT
The DNA here is from genome assembly GCA_012931725.1 of Litsea cubeba. Classification (NCBI taxonomy): domain Eukaryota; kingdom Viridiplantae; phylum Streptophyta; class Magnoliopsida; order Laurales; family Lauraceae; genus Litsea; species Litsea cubeba. Next base: position 93,534,620 of record CM022945.1, on the reverse strand, counting down.
TAATGGACTTGCAATATGAGGCCTCTTCGATAGTTGTTACTAAACCTGTCTTCATTAATCTCAAGAGAAATTATGTTGTAGGTGAGTATTATCACTTATCAACACCCCAATCAATACCTGGGGTTGGGCCAAAATACACCTGACCACACGGTGAACTTACTGTTGATACATTATACCCAACAAATGCAAAGCACGGTGCTTTCTCAATGGTAGATTTTGAGTAATTTGTGTAAAGTACCAAACTATGGATCTAATTTTTTGCATTTTGTAGGCCTTAATTCGTGATCGAAACTGTTTAATACTATTGTGTTAAGGGTAAATATCAGACTGTTTAGTTTCATATCTTAATTTTTTGTAGATTTTGAGAAATTTGTGAAGAAGTTCAAATAAACCTAAAACCCCCTGGATGTACTCATTTACTCATGTAGAAAGGTTAATTTTGACGAATATAATAATGTGTTTCACATTTATAATATTTGCATACGTAGCATTTAGATATGTAAATGTCATTTTCCTATCACAAGTGTAAAAGAAAAATGCCCCAGAGATATTTGGTCATGAGGTGAATATTAAAGGTCCATATGAAAATGTAACCTGCCCCATTGAAACATGCCCCCATTCCATGCAACATGAGTCCACAGCTGGATCTTGTAGATCCATCCATGTCTCACTATGATATTAATTCAACTAACATCATCTTGGTCATTGTCTTTGGCGTTATCCTACTGATTTGTGACTGGCAACCAAATCCTCAAAATAAAATATTTTTTCTTATTTTCACTAAGTTATGAAAAATTCATGTTTGGAAAATGTAAATTCCAGAGGACTTGGACCAAAAGAAAATACTCACGTTAGAGGATTTTCAAATCATACCCCCTCTCTTACAAATTGGAAATCCTCTTTTTTGCAAATATGCACATCAAAATCAATATTTCACAACTATATGCATAAATATTGATGTGAAATCTTTGGTTATACAAATCCTCTATGAAGAGTCTCTAGTCTAGGGGTAGTGAGGAAACCAAAGATCTTCGGATTCTTCACCTATTACCGAACGTGGGTTTTGCTAAATGTTAACTTATGCTTTACTCAGTCATACACATGCATACATGCCTAAAACAAAATTTTCACCTACAGAACTCTTGCACTAGAACATTCTGGAATTTTAATATTTGCCATCGACAGGGGCACAACTCCCTTGCATTAAAGGCTCAGACCAAATTTTTCGCTTCTCTTTGTGAACATCATCCTGTGATCGTATATGTTCTCCACCTTTTTATATCAAGTGTTGCTAAAACAGCAGTCTGACTCACATGGTATCTAGATTATCAAGTGCACCAAAAGATGCAAAAGAAAACATATGCCCTCAATTGGCGTGACTTGGGAGAGGGTTCCTAGAAGCCCATTGATTGAACTTCAAGGGATAGCTCGGTTGGCCTAGAACCACGGTTTGCATTTGGAGGTTAAGACTTCAAAATTGCACTGCCACACTAGGGGAGTTTGACAACTCTACTACTAGAGTCAAATGAAGTAAAGTGCATTTCGAAAAAAGAATAAAATATAAGTAGGCTATGATGATATTTTATTTTTAGTTGTTTGTTATGGAATCTTTTTAACTTTTTGTATGATAAAGTTGAGTTTTTTTGTATTTTAGTGGGTCAAGGTGATTGCTTTTTTACTTTTTTTTTTTTAAAGATGAAAGGAGTTTTGAGTTAAAATGCTTTTCATGTGACATCTTATCTGAAAAATGGAGGTGTTACTTGACTTTTACTATGCTAGTAAAAAAAAAAGCCCATTGATTGAACAGCTGGTGTTGCCACTTATTAATGGGTTCACACTTGAAAATTCTAAATGTGGGTGAATCCAAAACCTTTTACCGGTGGTCACCAAAAGTGTGTTGAGAAAAATATATACATAATTAACTGGGTGTAACCCAAGATCGCGTGCCTGTGATTTTTCTATCACGGTATATTGTATGAATTGGGTCATGCAGAGCTAGACCAATGATAATAGCTTCTTAAAAATAATTCAGGTCCATTGGACAAGGGGAAAAACAGAAAAAAATTTGGAACTAAGGTTCTTTTTCTTCTTGTTCTTAGATTTTGTGAAAATGTTTATTATCTTGTTCTACTCAGGCACTAATGTCTTAGAACAATAAAGCTACAGCTATGGGACATATTTCATGGGGCATGATCAGGAGCGAACTCCTCGTGCTAACCCTGTTGTGGGGCCCACTCAGTTATTAAGTTTGAATTCAATTCCTTGCTCCTGATTCCATCATCAATGGAACACAAGTTTTATTAAAAATAAATAAAAATTGACCCTCAATCCAATGGTCTAATCCATTTGGATGGGTGTCAAACCCATGGGATCGTGACCATCAAGTTATTCTCTATTATTGATCGGTCCGGATTGATTATAGGTGGGCCCCATCATGCGGTCTGCACTCTGCAGTATAAGAACCCACGTGAACCGGATGTACCGGGATATTTCCCTAAAATATATATATATATATATCATCCAGCTAATTTTGGTTTCGACTCCATACATATGTACTCTATACATATGATTCAGTTAAATGCACCCCTCGAACTCAAGGCAAAGTTCAGCTGAACATACTTACCAACTAATCTCGAGTGGGGGTGGACCCAGCAAATTCAACTTGGTGTGGGAGGCTTTATAGTGGTAAGGAGTGTTCAGTTCTTATCTGGCTCTCAAGAGTACGGCACCTCATCTCGCTTGTACGGGCTTTTTTTTCTACTTGTGTGAGCTTTCTTTCTGCGTACGCGGACCTCCTTCCCCTTGAGTAGACCACCTTCCCATGTGTACGCGGGCTTTAAAAAAACATAAAGGAGTTAAAGACTCCCACTCTCTAGAGCCCAACTAGAAATAAGAAATTTCTCCACTTATTGGTAGGGATGTAAATGGGTACTCAATTCTCCGATTACTCGGAGGTTTCGATCCGTTAAAAACCGGGTCTGGATCCTTATTTAAGTCCCGATAAGTAAATGGGTCCGGGTTCGGTTCCACCTCGCTTCAGACCCGTGGACCCGAGACCTGACATATTACCTCTATTTTCGAAAATCTATCATTAAAATCATATTTTTTTTAGGGAAAAAAACACTATACCTACCTGGACTTTGATCGTTTTGCAAAGTACCCCCTGCACTTTAGTGTTTGTGAATAAACCTACCTGTAATTTTAATTGACATGCAAAATGAACGGAAATTGTTAGTATTAACGGTGTAGGACGTATAAAATGCCTTTGGTGCATACTGGCGCCAAATGATAAGCCCAACAAGACATATTTGCCCCTGGGGAGAAAAAATCCCAGGGCCCGGCTGACTCTTTGCTGACTCTCTGAGAGAATTAGGGGCTGAAGCTCAACTTTCACAAACAAAGGAGAGGTTGAAGAAGATGGTAATGATGAGGACGAATACGAATAAGAATAATTGAGACATGGGTTATTTTCAAAAAAAGAAGCTTGTAGAATAAAAGAAAGATTGATGGAGACCTTGAGCTTCATGTAGGGAAGGCTTGCTTGTTACTGAAACCCAACTCATGATTTGAAGAATAGAGATAGAAACAAACCAAACTCTCCTCTTCTGCTCAACCCACATGATGATATCAATCAGACGATGATGATGATGATGAATGAGGCCTTGATTCACTTCAAGAAAAAGAAGAAAAAAGACATGATTATGCCATGCCAAGATTCCAGTACTGATATCTTGATGGGGTTGCTGACAAAATCCATATTCAGCCATCTTCAACCCAAAACTGCTTAATCATCAGTCGTGGGCGATCTGTTAAACGGGTCACTACTACCTGGTAACATTCTTCCAAATCCGAACCTTCGATTTCTTTCATCTCTTTTGAATCTTCTTCGCAAAGCCTTTGATTCTTCTTTTCAATCTCTTTATCTCTTGCAATTGATGAATTCCTGTCTTTCTCCGTTCAATTTTATTATTTATTTAGTTTGTTCTTGTTTTTTTTTCAAGAATTTCTTGATATCTGTCTATTCATTGATGCAGCAGAGAGGCGTAACAAGGCTGAGATTGAGAGCAGGGAAATTCAGCAGGATTGGAGACAAGATCTCTGGCTTCCTAGGTGAAAACCCCATGTTGCAACAACTGCTGTTTCTGATCTGCAAAAGCAAAGACAAGGTTTTTTCTGCTCCTTTACTTCGACCAAGAAACCGGATTTCTCTGGTTCCTCTCTTCTTCTTGCTTCGATTTGTGTGGCCCACCGAGATCAGAACTGATATCTTCTCTGCAACACAAGATCCGGACTCTTTCGGTCGCCTTCTCCAATCTTATGCTCAGACATCAGAAAACAGATCCTGGTCCTCTTCTCCTCCTGTAGTCGTACAGCAGCAAGCTGAACAAAAAAATATGGCTCGGTTTCTACAAGTGGCCCACCTTGTGATCATTTGATCTTCTGCAATCAATTTGCAAGATTCGTGGTCCTCTTTAAATCCGATTCAACGGATATCCTCCAATCACGCCAAGCAGATCTGATATGGAACACAGGGAGTGGGTTCTGACGCAGAACCTCGCCGGAGAACGGAGAGGAGACTCGCAGAGGCTCGCCGGAGATCAGGGGAGCCATCGCTGTTCTGCGCATCACCGGAGAAGAGATCTGGTTCTTCCGGTGGGCCACGACTGGCTGATCAGGAGCAGATTCAATCGCCGAAGACACCGTCGAAAATGCTGACGGAGAAGGACAGGGCCGCCGCCGCCGTCCACACCTAGCCGTTCGTCCCGCTGCTGCTGCGTGTCGCCGGCGCTGATCGGAGGAAGGAGTGGATTTCTGTCACAAGGATTCAGGCTGCACTTCCAGGCGCTTTTTCTTGCTCGGATGAGAACCCAGGCAGAGGAGATGAAAACCCAGGCGGACTAGGCGGAGGAGATGAAAACACTGGTGGAGCAATTGCATGCAATACCTCTGGTGGGTTTAGCACCGGCTGCCATTCATCATCGAGAGATCTTGATGTGATTGTAATCCCTAACCGCAAGCGAATGTAAACCCTCCTTGAGAGATCGCCAGAGGATGTAAACCCTAACCTAAAGCTCAAAATGAGAAAAAAATCTAATAGAGATCTTATATATGGAAGGATAAATTCGTCATTTCCTATATTTCGTTACAGCTGTTTATATTTGCAAGTCAACTTAAACTATAGGTAGGTATAGTTCGAAATACCAAAGTACCTGACAAAAATACGCAAAGTACAGGTAGCTATAGTGCTTTTTTCCTTTCTTTTTTTTTTAATATGATTCTCTATCTAGATCTAGACCCGGATCCAAACCCGTCTCATATATAATTCTTGTTTCAGAGCCAAAAAACCAATTCCATAATGGTTCCAAATCTAGATTTGGTTCAACCTTTTCTTAACTATTCCAATTTCGAGTCTACCGTAGACCTCACCAAAACCAACCCATTTACAACCCTAGTTATTACAACCCTAGTTATTGGAATTCCTCATTTCACATTTTATACTCATCGAAAGAAAGACATGCCCGAACGATCTAAACCACTACTAGCAGAACCTCGACTGTAGTGTGGGTTCTATACTGAAGCAATCTTATTCCTCTGTCTCTCTTTCGAGGTTGGCTCGGACAACTTTGGTGATGGCAAGAACAGCCGCTCTCTTGCGCTTGCTGCTGCAATCGCAGACGAAACAAATCTCAACAAGAGGCTTCCAAACAGGTCTCTTTCTTTCTCTTTCATCTACGCATCTTTTCCCTCTAATTACGGTTTTGGTGTGGTTTAACGATTAGAGGCATATTTTGGGCATCGTAGAAAACCTTATTGATTGCTCGACACTAGTTAGTCTTATTGGGTAATCAAGCTCTTGTAAGAGGGCTTGTGTGATTTGAGGGAAGGCAAATCATACAAAAAAACCATTACAATAAATGGAAAGATGTTCAAAAGCTGAAAAAAGAAGGCAGCTGTGTGATACCAATATCAGGATATGTATTGGGCTCTCTTTGGTAAAAAGGTGAATTCTTTGGTAAGAGTCAGCGGTTTTATGAGATGGGTTTGTGAAGGAGTTCAAGAACATTCTTGAAATACATGATTAGTAGGACATTTAAGGCCTATTTTCTTGATTTGTGCTGTATTTCTAAGAATTCATAGTGAAGGGGTTTTTATCAAAGAATGGTTAGGGATTGAGGGGTCTAAGATGGAGATCTAGGTGGTTACATCAATTAATGATTTAGTTTACTAGGGTGACAGGTGGGTTATCATTTTCCCATCAAAGGTGAGATTGTTAGATGGCCCCTTGTGGATCTTCACCTTTGAGCATTCGCTTTTTCGTCCTTGTAGTTTGTTGTTTGGGATTTATACATTGTTGAAGCTCGGTGTTAACCACCGTTGATGAACACCCTGAGTATTTTGTTCCTCCATATACCGATGTTTATCACAATACATTAAGCCAAAATTGAGTTTATTGGGCTCAAATTCAAGCTTTGGGATCAAATTTGAACTTAGTCTTTGTTTCAAAATAAGGAGTTTAATTTCTGAAATGAGTGAAGGTTAGCTTGACTCTTATTTTATTTGAATTCAGCTGGAGCTTGATTAGATGCTTCCGAGGACCTTGAGCTATAGGTGTTTCTTTGGTAACTGATTTTATTAATAGGCCTAAACAGTAAAAGAGAACAATACTGAAACTGAAAGGCTAACACCAAGAAACACAAATAGAAGAAAGAAACAACAAACTAAAAGAAGGAAGAACACCATCCTGTTTTAGGAACATGTCTTGGGCTCTTGGCAATGAACTCCTTCCTTAGCCAATAGATCAGTTGCCTTGTTTACACTCCTCTTGACATGAAAGGAAGAGGCCTCTAAATCTCTTCCAATATCAATCACATATTCCTCTATATCGGCCAAAGACCAGGGAACCTTACTCAATCCCAATGCCCGACGGATAGCACAAAGAGAGTATCCCTTCCACAACGAGCTTGAGCTCAAGTTGTAAAGCTCAAGACAACCTTTAGCTTAATTGAGTGTGAGACAAGATTGAGCAAAGTGAAGCTCATGTTAGCATGGCTCATTGAAACCCTACATAGTTCCAATAATACTTTAATTCGTTTTTAATTTCTTTTGACCATGTATCCAAGAGTGACACCTTGGACCCCCTTTTTATGCATTGAGTTGAGTCTAAATAACCACTTTTCATTATCAAATGCATGCAAGAAACTCACAATAATTGTTTTGCTTGAAATCCCCAAGGAAAGTTTTCATTCTTGCTTATTTTTGAAAGCATTGTAGAGAGTCTGTCTATTTGTTCTTTGCATGTTCTCCAACCTATTGCCAACTTAGCATTTTCTGTATAACATCGGCTCTTTTAAGGGAAGGGGCTTGCATATCCCCTAACCATAAGGGAATGGCATGAAAAAGAGAAGTTAAAGAGAGGAAGTAAAAATCCCAAGAGTGTTTGAGTCGAGGCACAATGGACAAAGAGATGGCTAACTGATTTCTCAATAGATCAACACATGACCTAGATATTAAGAAGTACCCGACTTTTACATGGTCTGACTCTGGGATTTTTCCGGCTTCGATTGCCCATAAAATGCCTTTACCTTGGGCAGAGCCAAGGAACTCCACAAAAATTCAGTTGAGAAAGAAGAAACATGAGCGGTTGTGGATGGTTTTTGTTGAACAAGGTATAAAGGGAGGGGGGTTAGATGATGCAGGTTGGGCCCATCACGATGGGCCGGGCCTATGCCCATCTTTCAGACTCTATAATTTGAAGTATTGTTATGTTAAAAAGCTGATTTGTTAGGAGTTTTTATGTTGTCAGGAGTCTAAAATAGGAGCTTTGGTTGTAATTGTCTACAAATATACGACGTTGGACCCCAACCCCGTCTTTCTCTAAGATGGGTCCAGATCAGGTGTCGTGCGAACTAAGATTGACACTATTTTAGGTATACTTGATGGGCTATTCATTTACCTATCCATCGAGCCCAAGATTTAGCAATCTGACATGATCTAGATAAGTTATGACTCATTTCTGACAAGGAGTAGACCAATTGCGATTTTTTTTTTAAATTTAGTAATAGAATTGGAGTGCAACTTGTCCATCCTTCAGGTGAGTTGAGTCGAGTATGTAAATGCCTATAACTTCTCTCTTTTAGATATTGTTGAGTCTGTAAATACCTATAAATTTTCTCTTTTAGATATTCATCTCATCTGTAAGTACCTATATCTAGCTTTTGTTCCTCTTGGTGTGCTTAGATCTTGGGATATAAGTCCTAGACTAAAGTGGTGCTAAGCTAGGCTTGATGGTGCCTATATTTGGGCAAATCCTCTTATGTCAAGCTTAAATCTTGGGATTTGACCGTAGATTGAATCCATAGTGAATTGGCACAGTCCCTAGCTCCTCCGTATATAACACTTGAATTGAAGATCCTTATCCTCCAAGGGGGGAAAAAGGACACCATTGGAATCTGTATTCTTCATTATCCATCGTTGGATGTAACAGAAGTATTTATCATGTTATGGTCCCAGTATGAAAGTTGAAATGAGAAATAAATGAAAATCTCACACATGGCAGGCAAATGCTGCTTGTGTTGCACCCTCAGTAACTCTGTTCAAGTAGACTTGATTTGGTTTATCGTCAATCAATTGTGCCTCGGGAAATTCTGCAGATTTTACAACTGGAATGTGCCTTAGCAACTTTTAAAAGATGAGTATATTATTATGTTGTGGTCAGCTACATGAATTGTTGTTTCTCCATTTCAGTCTCCCGGGCCAAATCCTCGGATCGGTTGCACTTCTTTAGATCTATCCTTACTACTTCCATCCATGTCCTCTTCAGCCTACCTTTTTTCCTTGAGAGTCCATCAACCTATATTGCATATGTAGACAAGTATTATATAAAATGAACACACACACACACACACATGTAAGAAATATTCTAACAAGAAGTAAGAATAAAATATTTACAGATTTAATTATTGCAAGAATAAAATGGTATATAATAGAATAATGTAATATTATAATATTACAATATTTTTCCTGTTTGGCGATTTTTGAAGAATCTTACAGATTTTAAATTGATTTGTTTGGGAGGTGCTATGATTAAAGTAAATTACATTATTAGAATAATTTTTTATTAAATATTTTAATTTAAATGTAATTTACCACATCTGGATAAAAAAAGTAGTGTGGTATAGTAAAGTTCAACTGCGATGTTTTTACCTTAAGTAGCTTTTCTTTTATCACATAAAACCATGGTAAAGTATAGTAAAGTAAAGTCAATACAAAAAACAACTACTTTACAACTCTCTCTCCCACTTTGTTTTACCACATACTTCATCTCACCTTACTTTACCTCACATTTACTATGATATGACATCAATCTTTGTTTTACTTTACCACACCTATAAACAAGTCACTTTTACTTACCATATAAAACTACGATAAAACGTGATAAAGTAAAGTTGAATAAAAATAAAATACTTTACCATTCCTTCCCACTTTACTTTACCAAATATTGTATCCCAGCTTTACTTTACCCCACCTTTACCATGCTGTGACATTTACTTTTACTTTACTTTACCATATATGTAACATCATGATGGATTTGAAAGACTTTACTTTACTCTACCACTTTGTAATCGTCATTTTGAAAGATTCTTATCTTGTAGAAAATTTTCTACAGGGGGGAGCTGTGGGAGAAAATATTGAGCTTTTTGAAAGAAAATAATATTTTCTTCAAGTTTTTCTTGGGTTACCAAACGCACAAGATTTTCTTCTTTAGAAAATGAAAGATTATATTCTATAAAATATTATTTTCTTGTGTTTTCTTGTGCATCCAAACAGGCCCTTAAGGATAATGTTTCAAGGAACTAAATTGGTATTATTAATTAATGATCTTCACTTTCTCTGTTTTTTTTTTTTTCCTTCAAAATTTCAATAGTGTATTACTTATTAGAATACTTCATTTTGTTAGATTATTTATGTCACATATTAACACATCTATACTTGTACCATTCAAACAAAAACACACATCTATACCTGTGAATAAAATCAAATGGTAAATAACAGCTGGCTTGGTATCAATTTGAGATGCCTACCATAGTACCATTTCATATCATAGGTTGCCCCAAGTATCTGAAGATGACAAAATGTGACCAGTCTCCCGAAAAATTCTTCCATATACAGAATTTTCAAATGGTAACTTTCTAGTTAGGAACCAATTTGGATTTCGGTACCATCTTAGATTAATCCAACCCACTTGCCACTCTCTGTGAATTAGCACTCATCCCAATTTGATACTCATTTGTTTGATATTTACCATTGAACTTTAATCACAAAAACTGAGCTAACCGAGGGTCCCAAATTTTCATGTTTTTTTTCCCATTTTTTTTTTGAATGGTGAATTGTATTAATCAAAGCAGAGCAATACAAAAGATATATACTGAAGAGCAAAGAGAGATACAAAGGGACCAGAGAAACCAGCCAAAGAAGCAAAAGAGGATAGACAAGACTCCTAAACAAGCCTAAAGCCCCAAAAAGTGAAACCAAAAGATTAAGATGAAACTACTTCCTTCCATTTAAACAGCAAAAGCTCCATAGGCAAACCCCAAAATCCTGGCAACACAGAAACCCAGGACGCAGCGAGGAATCTGGCTCTCATAGCAACAACTACTGAAGGAGAAGAACAATCTTCAAAGCAACACCTATTTCTCTCCTTTCATATTGTCCAAATGTTGGCAACAAAAGACGAACGCCAAAGAAGCCTTCCTCTCTTGGATTGAAATCCAAACTTCCAAGCATCAAAGAGCTCCGAAATGGATCGAGGGAGGACCCAGCTACAGCCCAAACAATTCAGGGTAGAAGTCCAAATAGCTTGCGCGAAGCTGCAATTAAGCAAAAGATGATCCACAGTCTCCTTTGCCGATAGGCATAGCGGACAAGCTTTGATTAGAACCACCCCGTGACGACGGAGATTATCCATAGTGAGGATGTTGCCTCGAAGGGCTAACCAACCAAACGCCAGGACTCTAGGAGGAGCCTTGGTCTTCCAAAGGTAATCAAACCAATTGTGAGAATTGTGAGTGTTTGACAGCACCACGAAGAAAGAAGAAACAGAAAATACACCATCCTTTGAGGCAACCCACACTCTTTTATCTTCCCCTTCTACAGGTATAAAATCCGACCAAGCTTGTCAAGGAGAGTCATAAGGTTCTCTTCTTCCTACTCCGTCAAATCTCTTCTGAAAATTGGACCCCAAAAGACCCTGTCCGTAACCCTATCCATATAATCAATCGCCTTTGCTTGTCTGTTCCTAGCGCCACTGTACAGGTCCAGAAATTGCACCGCTAAAGGAGTATCACCCACCCAAACATCATGCCAAAAGAAGATGTCTTCACCTGTCCCAACATGGTACCTGATTTGTGAATCAAATGAGTCCTTAATGCCCATAATATCTTTCCACCAACTTGAGCACCTGTAGGATGGTCCAACAACGTCCCAACCATTCCGTCTCACCCCATATTTGGACAAAATGATATGTCTTCACAAACTATCTGACTGATCTCCAATTCTCCACAACCATTTCCCTAGAAGGGCTTGGTTCATAATATTTAGAGATCTGAAGCCTAGACCACCCTCCCTTTTAGATCTACAAACTTGGTTCCACAGAACCAGATGATAATTTTTCTTAGAGCCTTTTCCTTGCCATAGAAAATCCCGCTGCAACTTCTCAATTCGGCTGACGATCGAGGCCGGGCATTTGAACATGGACATGAAGTACGTTGGAAGGTTAGAGAGTGCCGATTGAATCAAGGTAATTCTTCCCCCGAGAGATAAGTATTTTGCCTTCCATGTAGCCAGCTTCTGTTCTACTCTCTCCACCACCGGATTCCAAACTTCTTTGGAAGGCCTCCCAAGGCAAAGGGGCAACCCAAGGTAGGTGGTCGGAAAGGACCCAACCTTGCATCCCATTATGATCGCTAGGACCTCCACCTCGATGCCTATAAGAGCACTTTTAGAGAAATTAACTTTGAGGCCCTAAATTGCTTCAAAACACATGAGGACTGCTACTACATTTTTTATTTGCTCTTCCTCTGTTGCACAAAAAATTAGAGTATCATCAGCATACTGCAAATGAGTGACCGATGGGCCACTAATCGCCGGTTTAAATCCAAAAATCATATTTACCTCGCCCGCAGCTGATATCATACAACTTAACGCCTCCCCAACCGGCAAAAAGGAGAGGAGAAAGAGGATCACCCTAACGTAGGCCTCTCTGAGTAGCAAAGTAACCATTTGGAGACCCATTGACCTTAATAGAGAATCTGGCGGAGGAAACACACTTCAAGATCCAACCCTTCCACTTGAGCCCAAATCCCATTCTACACATCAAGTATGATAGGAAATCCCAGTCAACTCTATCATACGCCTTTTCCAAGTCTAGCTTACATAACACCCTTGGCAAGTTGTCCTTGTGCCTCAAGTGCATACACTCGTTAGCAATAAGAACCCCATCAAGGATTTGTCTCCCATGCACAAAAGCTCCTTGTGATTGAGAAATGATGGTTGGCATAATTTTTTTCAGTCTCGCTGCCAGAACCTTAGCCAAGATCTTATAGACTGCCAATAAGACTTATTGGTCTAAAATCGTTCAAACGATCCGCGCCCTGTTTCTTGGGGATAAGAGTAATGAAAGAAGCGCCAATACTATTTGGAAGCTTGCCTCTCAAGTGGAATTCAGTCAAGAACGCCATGATATCCTCTTTTAAGGTATGCCAAAACCGATGAAAGAAGGCTTTTGGGAATCCATCCGAACCCGGAGCTTTATCCCCTCTTAAAGCGAACACAGTCTCTCTCACTTCTGCCTCCTCAAACTCACTTTCCAGATAAGCAGCATTCACTTCCCAGATAGTGTCAAACTGTAAGTTATCCAGTGCTGGTCTATCCCACTCTTCCTTAGCATACAGGGTAGCAAAGAAATCTTTAATATGATTAACAATATTCTCCCGATCAGATAACCTCACGTCCCCCATCCACTAGGGAGTTAATCCTGTTTTTTCTCAATCTTGCTGACGCCATCCCGTGGAAAAACTTGGTGTTCTTTTCCCCCTCTTTGAGCCATTTGCACCTCGATCTTTGTCTCCAACTAATTTCTTCCTCTTTCACTTTCATTTCAAAATCAATCTTCAAAGATGCTCTTCTTGACAACTCTTCCTCAGTCAAACAACGAGCTTCCTCTTGGACGTCCAGACTCTTTATTTCTTCAAGAATACCAGTTTTGGCACACCTGATATCCCCAAAGTGATTTTTATTCCACTCCTTGATTTCCTCTTTCAACTTTTTAAGCTTAATTAGCAATCTTAGCCCCGCACTTCCATTAACCTCACAGTTCTTCCACCACAACTTAATCTTCTCAATAAAACTCTTCTCCTCCAACCACATTAGCGCAAAGCGAAACGGGGCAGGACCCCATCTTTCACAGTTAGTATCCAAAAGAATCGGGTAGTGATCAGAGGTTGGTTTAGTAAGAGCAGTTTGCAAAACTTGAGGAAATAAATCAAGCCAATCACTTGATATTAGGAATCTGTCAAGGCGCGACAGTGACGGAGTGGACTGATGGTTGGACCAGGTAAAACTAGCTCCACCCAATGGTAAGTCCACAAGAGCATGCTTGTTAATCCAGTCGGAGAAACACACCATGTCAGCCGAAGATCTACTATAGCCCAGCTTTTTTGAAGGAAATCTGATGATGTTCCAATCTCCCCCAATACACCAAGGCCCATTCCATCTGTTACGAATATCATCCAGTTCATTCCACATTAACTGCCTCTGCCCACTATCATTAGGCCCATAAACAAAATATAGCATCCAAACAGAGTTGTTAGACAGATCCTCTAACAATACTGAAACTGAAAATGTGCCAATCTACTGATCCTTCAGAAGGAAAGCCTTGCTGCTCCAAATCACTATGATACCCCCCGCAACACCAACTGCTTCTCGGCAACACCAATTTGAAGGAGAGCTACCCCACACCTCTTTCACTATAGAATCTGAAACAATCCTAAGCTTAGTTTCCTGAATCAACAAGAGGTCAGTCTTATTCCTGCGAACAGACTCCTTAATAATCGCGCGCTTCACTCGACTCCCCAACCCACACACATTCCATGATAAAATCTTCATGGGCAAACATTAACCAAACCCTTACTCCTCTTTGCATGCCTCGAGTTACATTTTATTTCTTTGTAGTGATTCTGTCTGCTCTCGTTGCTCTTGTAATTGACTGAGCACTCTAATCTCCACAACTCCCTTTGCCCCTTTTTCTTTACATGTACCTGGCAAGGAGGTCTTCCTGTTCTCCTAATCTCTGTTGTGAGCAAAATCCATCAAACTCTCCCAGCCTCCCTTATTTCTTTCAATGGTAATACCAACCACTTCACCACACAGTCGCACCTTCTGAGGCAGCCACATCTTCGTAGGATCCTCTGTATCTCTGAGATGTAAGGTCGAATAATTCACTGCACAGTTTCCTCCACCTTTGCTCTTTAGATCTCTAACAGTGGTACCCTCTTCAGGAGTATCCAAGGATACTCTATCGTTATCATCGACCCCTTGTATTGGATGAAAATTCCAATCGATGTCCTCCTGCTCTTTCTGCGCTCTGACATCCTTGGAGATGGAAAGCCAGCCCTGGTAAGGGGAGAGAAAGTGCATTGGAGCATTACCACTTCCACCAATTCCCCGATCAAGCAGAGGAGAACAATCAATAAAAGCCCTAGAACCACCCATGGATCCCTCGTCAGTCTTATTCAAAAATTCAGAGGACAAGCTTGCTGCCGAGGATTCAAATCGCCACAGATCACAGTCAGACCTTGAGCTCCTTCTTGTATGGGTCTTGCATTTGCCTGACGAATCCCTAGGGATCCTCGCATGTCCGCTGATGTTTCTTTTTTAGACATCCGAGGAAGATGTACACCTAACAGAGGATCCCGTGGAAGCCACAGACCTCAGCGCCGACAGAGCAGGGGTCGAAGCATAAACTCCCCTTATGTGAGCTAGGGCTGAGCTAAGTCGCATCACCTCATCACAATCAAACTGAGAAGCAGACTCCGCCGAAATCAGGGATGACTTTGAGACGATCGACCGACGGTCAGTCGATGGCGAGACAGCATCGCTCGCGATCGCCGAGCTTCCTTCGCGCGAGCACCCCTCCCCCTTAGGCGAAAGAGAAGTCCTTTGTCGAGAGGGTGTTCTGAGTTTTGGTAAAGCTTTATAAGTGGAAAGCCCATCGTGACCCACTTTATTAGAATAAGACCCAGGCCCAGATCCCTGTTTTAGACTACAGCCCAAGATACCCACCGAATTCTGGTTCTGTTGGGTCAGCCATCTGGACGACTTTAACGGGCCCAAATCTCGCAAGCCTGATCTGAAACCACTGGAGGGATTTTCAAAATTTGGATTTTTGAAGCAGCTGTCCAGCCTGTCCTTGTCATCCTCCTCACATCGCCTGCAACTCCTCCTTTGCATCCTGAAGTCCCGAACATCCACAGCATCGTTGATCGAATCATAATCCTCCTTTTCTTCCTCCACAATCACCGAAACCTGTAGGTCTCCCACCTTGAGCGGTATCTCTTTTGGCAGTCTACCCACTTTTCCTCGCAGGATTTTCACTCTACCATGAGTAAGAATATCCTTCGAAGCCGTGCGCTGATCCACTTCCAACGTGTGGCCCACCACATCTCCAAGTAGTCTGAAAACTCCTTCCCTCCAGGCCTGCAATGGAACTCCATGGAATCCGATCCACTTGGGTCGTGGTGGCGCACCTATTACTTCCATCCATCTTTCTACAGCGAAAAAAGGAGACTGGAATTCCGTAGCACAGGGCAGGATCCCCTCAAGTTCCTCCTCAGATGACAGCTGCAATAAAACCACATCAGTATCAATGCATTTTATTGAAATCGGGCGTCCTCCCCAAGTTTTTGCCAGCCACAACTCCACTTCTGTAATCCCACCAGCAGTAGATTTCAAGAACCCTACTAAACATAGTGCTAACGCCTTCTCCTCCTCCACAACCCAGGGGGCCACCACAACTGCAACCTGCTGGTCGGTCTTGACTATCCATCCTTCGCATTCATTCTTCTGGAGATTATCCATTGGGGGAGCATTCGGCTGAGAGAACCAAGGATTGCATTTCGAAGAAGAAGCCAAACCTGCAGGGACTGCAGATCGATTTACCCTGTTTCTGGTTCTAGGACGGGCCAGATTAACTGCGATCGGATGATCCAATCATGATGTTGTGAGAGGGGGCCCCTCAAATGGATAATCAGGTTGATCCATTCAATCTGGGGAGAGACACTTGGCCACATTTATATGAAAAGACTGACTGTACACTGTAGATACATCTGACAGTTATAACTTATACGTATAGTATACGGCTCGAACATGCTACACCAAATAAGATATTTGCTCCCTTTGCAGTCACACATGCTCATACTCTGACTCTGTGAAACTGCGCACGTACACAAATTCAGCATGTTTTTTTTCTGGAAAAAGAATTTTGATCAATATTTGTTACATGGGCAAGTTTATGTGGTTTTAAGGGTTGTGTATGTGTTTGTGTATATTTGTACACTTTTCACTGTTTCCTATTTGTTGTCCGTCAGGTCTTCATCCCTATAGGTTTGGAACATGGGAACAATGCTCATCTGTCAAACATCCACTTGCGAACAAACTAGAGAGGTTCAACCCCAATCATTTGGGTACTCCGAAAAGATGGGCCTCTCAAGCTGCCCGTGCAAGTAGTGCAGAAAGTGATAGCAAGATCAGCATTGGGCCTCAGAAGTCTGGAGAAACAAATGCGGATAATAAAGACACTGGAATTGTCTATTATGGACCAATCTCATCTACCATCAAGAAAGTGAAGCTGCTCTCCCTCTCCACCTGCTGCCTATCAGTGTCATTAGGTCCTGTTATAACCTTCATGACCTCTCCTGATATGAATGTGATTCTCAAAGGCGCTGTTGCATCAACTGTCATATTCCTCAGTGCTTCCACAACTGGGGCCCTTCACTGGTTTGTGAGCCCCTATGTTCACAAGCTCAGGTGGCAGCCTGGTGCGGACAGCTTTGAGGTCGAAATGCTGTCGTGGTTGGCAACACACATTCGAAAGACAATCAGGTTCGCTGATATTAGGCTACCAGAGACCAATAGACCTTTTGTGACATTTAAGGCCAACAACAACTTCTATTTTGTTGACACTGAGCATTGCCACAACAAAGCTTTATTGGCCAGGTTGACCCCCCAGAAATCATCCCATGATTCGACTTTGAAAAATTTGTGATCAGTGATCAGGTATGAATTCCATGGTCCCATTTGGCATTATATGTGATCGTGTGACATCATTCTTGTGTAGCTGAAGTATCCGAGTAAAAATTTTGAGACGTGGCTAATAAATATCAACAATGAGGATTTTGTTTTCACTGTTGGCACTTTAGACCAGACCTGTTATATTTATTTCAACATATTGGATCCATCTTCCTTTATAATTGAAGCTCTGTTCTTGAGATATATGTATATATATATATATATTTTTAAATTCACTTTTGCATTTAGTGTTATAGTTGGCAATTTCTCTAATTTGTGAAG
The DNA here is from genome assembly GCA_012931725.1 of Litsea cubeba. Classification (NCBI taxonomy): domain Eukaryota; kingdom Viridiplantae; phylum Streptophyta; class Magnoliopsida; order Laurales; family Lauraceae; genus Litsea; species Litsea cubeba. The sequence goes on along the minus strand of CM022945.1, from coordinate 93,516,995 downwards.
AACAGCCTGTCAAGGCATGATTAAATTTAACTTTCCATTTTTTTCCTAAGCCTCAGGATTGGGGGTATGTAGTGCTCATGGTTTAATGATCCGGACCATTGTCGGAATAGGCCTTGCCATGGGTGGACCATGATGTAAAAGTGCAAAGAGAATTGTTCAGCATAAGTCTACTTTCAACAAAAGTGAAATGGGCCAAGATTGAGTGGCTCATATTTCGATAGGTATTTTTCATGATCTGGTTCGTCAATGGTGGGTTGTACTTGTATCTGTTCAGTGGGCTGGATCACCAAACTATTATCACTGTGGCAGCTGCAGGCCTCACTGAATATTACTTTGTGATGCAAATTCAGCATCATACATCATGATCTCAGCATTATCCCATTGATCCCATTTATGTGGGGTTGGCTTCAAGTATTCTACTCAATTAAAGAAAAAAGTCGATGCCAGGTATCTAATCTTTCTAATAATGGAGAGAGAAGTCCAACTTGCAAAAAAGGATATACATGTTCCCTTGAAAAATTTTCTATGATGGAATAGTGTTGAGAAGCATTCATCTGATGGTCACTTGACTAGGCTGCTACATTTTGGACGGGCCATCTATGAAATTGCTGCAGTTGAACTCTTTTAACAGATTTGTGTACAAAATTTCAAAACAAAGTAGGCTCATTTTCTTACCTGTTCATTTTATTGTCTCATTCAAGTTGCATGGTCAGGATCTTTCAGTTATGGAATTTGGAATGTTTCAACCCACCTTGGTGCTCACCCACTACGTGGTCGAGTACTGTGCATGGGATCGGGCAGAATGTGGTTTTGAGGTGGTTGAGTGAACTACCTAACCCGTTGGGGGTTCATATGTGGTGCCACATACAAAGTTTTATGTTGCTGATTATGCTGATTATTGTCAATGATATTTGTTGCTTTCAAAGTTTTATGTTGCTGATTATTGTCAATGATCTTTGCCGCTTTCAAAGTTTTATAGTCAATGATCTTTTTCCCCACTTTAAAGAATTTATTGAGGTGGAAAAGGACGGGTCATGTGAATGGATGGCAAGTTTGAAGTAGACAAATATTGTTCTACAGGAGTTTATATTAATTTAATTGGTTCTAAGTGGTTTTACAGGTCCAATTGGGTTGTGTTATGATCGCTTTTGGTTGTGAGAAGAACCAAAAGTCTGCGAGTGCTTCATTTCACATTGGAGAGGACTCGTTCTGTCAAAAGATGGACCACATGGGCCCTTCTAAAGTGGAAAGGGAATAACTGAAAAAAAGCCCCATATCTAAATCCACAACTTGGTAGACGAATGACCGATAAAATTAGGCCATACAATTTTCAACAGTTTATAAAGTTGTTACAGTCCTAAATAGTTATCAGACTTGATTTGACGGGTCCCATTGTTGGGACTTTTGGCGTATTGATTAGATCTATATCAGGTTCAAGTCACAGAAATGGCTACCTGGAGTAGAGTATGAGCCGTTCCAAAAGGGAAAATGGGCTACTTGCCGTCAGAGTGAAAGCGGCGAAGGATATCAGCTGCGGCCTGCAGAAACGTGATGGTTTGTTACGATCATAGATTTGACGCATTTCATTAATCTCGGGGCTTGTGGCGTATTGGCTAGATCCATAACAGAAGTGCATCCTTTTTATGATGAAAATCCAATAGTAGATATTGATCGAATGGGGTTCAAAATATCACCAGTCTCTATCCACATAGCCCCTTTCTGATTGCACCCACCCACTCACATTTATATCAGCATGAATCACTAAACAATTGTCTTGCATATTGCATGTACAGATATTGAAATAAGAATTAATTGTCTATTTCTTGATGTCCATGTGTCAATAAATTATCCACTTGCGGGGTAGCTTTAAACTGCTCTGTTTCTGTTGGGGCTTTTGTTTTCAAACTTCAGCAAGTGGCTGCAATGCTATTCCAAGTTGAATGTCGTCGTCCCACCTGCAATCCAAGGATAGTTTCTAAAGAGTGGTTTTGGTTTGTCGGGAGAGCATTTGGAAAGTAGACGTTATAGTTGAGCCCTGAAAGAGATGTTGTTCTCTTGTCACTGGAGAGATTGGTAGTTCATTTCCCAACATACAACTTTAGTATCTATATATTGCCTACCATCCTATCTAAAGACTCTATAGGATGAACAGGTAAAATGGTAGTGACTGTTCACATCCAGGCCTTGCACTAGGATACTGTAAATGGAACTATATCTGTTGCCTGCTTGGTCGAAAAATCTCAAAACCAACTCTATCAGGATCAACAGACAAATTAATAAACAAAGCAATGAGCAGAAGTAGAAGATAGTCTACACCAAATAATTAATCCACTACTTGGAGGACTATGTTTCACTTATTGCAATATCATTTATGGAGGATTCCTCCATGGATAGGCAGTGGAACAAGAATATTATCTATTTATAGGTTCTAAATTTTTATCTTGTTGCAGTTGAACGCTGGCCCTTTTTTGTCGTGTTACTTACGTTGGGTTTCGAAGTCACACACCCATGTTCTAACTAGCTGAACTACAGCCCCCAACCTAATGCTGGTAGCCGTTCATTAATGTTTATTTGCTGAGAAATAATTGTTTAGTATTATACTGATGGAACTGCATATAGCTAAGTTTTTTGGGTGAAACACATGCTGCTGGCCTTTTCATTTTGATACTATTGATGATTTGTTTAACTTGGTTACCCAAATAATATGAAATCATGAGAAGTTTCTACTCTCATTAGAGTTAACCAATCATTAGATTGATCATGATTAAAAGTCATGATTAAACTACAGAAAATCAAAAGGAGCGATCATACAATATACACTTGATCAATCTGATCGTGGGTTCAACTTCGGTTATACAAAAATTTGGCCGGACACATACATGGGAGGACTGTGACTTCAATGGGTTTGTTTGGCTTTTAAGAGGTGGGATTCGGAGGCCTGGCCTTGGGAGGAGCCAGATTCTTTGAAGAAATGGACACATCATTGACCGTTCAACGCCTAAAGTAAGCGGGCCATTAAACTCAACTACCTAATGCGACAGTTGCCGTTAAAGCTTTGCGATTGGGCAACGTACCATCCCTTGCCAACTCTTTCAACCGTTCTTTTTCCAACAAGACAGGTCGGTGTGAAGCGGTTGGGTCTCGTGCTGCACGCGACTTTTTTAGACCCCAGCAAAGATGGCCGGGATCCTAGGTTGCTCACATAGGTAGGAAGGTAATTCATACACGTGGTAAAAGGAACTCACGTAAGTAGGAAAGAAGCCGGAAAGAGTGGCATGCCAATTTATCCCTAGGTGACCAAGTGACATCCGAGGTTGCCAATCGAGCAACCATGACCAGTGTAGTCGAGTCTCGTCCAGTTGCTTATTAATCAAGGAGTGATGATCAAAGTCTTGCTCATTTGATTGACACTCGTGATCAAGTGTATATGATGATCATTATCGTCATCAAAGCCTTATTGCATATATATTGGAGTCGGCTACCTGAGTTTTATTTCTCCATTCCAATCCATCAGGAGACGGATCTTAAGATATGTTACACCTCTTCATAAAATATTGTTATCTTAGAACTCATGCAATGATAGACTTTCCAAGAGGTCACCCATCCTAACACTCTCGCCCAAGCAAGCTTAAATCTCATTCACTTTTCTTTATTATTTTCTTTCCTCCTAGCCACACCATTCCTCTCTTTTCTCTTCTCACACTCCACCTTTTCTCTCCGCTCTCTTCTTTCTACTTGTAAGGCTTAAATTCAAAAAATTTCAAGGGTAGAACATGAAGATGGAGGGGAGAGATTCACTTTGTAATTCAAGAAAAAGGAGAAGCCGTATCTTTGATTAATTCTATGGCTGGTTGATATCAATAAATGATGTGTTTTTCTTATTGTTAATTTTATAAAAAAATTATTATTTAATATTTCTGGGATTCGTTATTTTTTCCAGATATAGCGAATGCTTATGAGCTTATAATAATGAAAATACGCGGTAGGAGCCTTGAGTCTTGTGAAATCTCTCATTCAATTAACAATTTAGAATCACACCTTGCCTTATCCTTATGAGAGGGATTGAATCTACACCGTACGTATTTTTAATGCTTGAATTACAAAGATCCATAATCTGATTTTTAATTTTAATTTTTGATTTTTCAGATTCTTATTTAAATTGGTTTTAACTATTTTTATGGTGATGCAGCTTACTAGTTAGGGTTTTTAGACTACGTTTTCTAGTTTAGGTGATTTTTAAACTTCGTAAAGGATTGTGATTTAATTTAATTTTCATATTAGCAGTGTGGTTTTGTATAGCTTTTCTCAGGCTAGTTTTTAGATTCTCCGTAGGATAGGTGCAAGTTATTTGCTTCTCTTTCGCTTTCCGTGATTGACTTCGAACTTCACCGAGTTATTACTATATCGCGGCCTTGTACTTGGGGTTATCAAACAAGTTTTTGGTGTTGGTATAGAACCAATACATTGGCGCTTTTATGATTGCACCCCATCCACGGATTTCAAAGTGTTTATGATCTTGCACAAATTCATTCCAACTACAGTAATCTATGATTTATCATGTATTTAAAATACAATGATGTATTCGAGAACGTATCAATTTGGTGTAATGAGAGTTGAGTCACTGTTGTACAGGGCAGGCACATGATTGAATGAGTTGGATCAGATAAAAACGGGCTCTATACCTCTTAATCAAAATTCTTTTTAAAAAGAATTAACTACAGTCTATAGGGGTGCACAAATTAAAGGTGTTTGAGAGAGAGGAGATGTTGGCTGTTTGTGACTTCATGTTTTATTTGCATAACAAGGGTTAAGGCAACACTCTGTGAATATTAATCAGGTGTGATTAGAGACAGGGGTGGCCCTGGGGACAGCCCACACAGGCGGTGGGCTAGGGCCCCAAATTTTGGCCCAAAATGGGGGCCCCCAAGTCTAACAGTTAGGAAAGAAATCTCAGTAGTTAAGAAAAAAAACCTCAGATCTGATATTTCATTGCCCCACATCAGCATTCCTAATTTCCAATGCCATGACAGCAGTAATGGATTTTTATCTCCTTGATTCCAGCAATGAGTTATGAGGCTCTTCGCGTTTCAAAGCTAAATCGACTCCTCAAGAGTCACGACCCAAATCCCATCTTTAAACGCTTCTTCCTCTTCCTCTAACACCTGCTATTCTCAGATTCTCTCTCTCGACCCTTCAAGTTTGAACTTATGTTGTATCCATTGTCTTTGCCTATTAAGGTATGTCTTCTGCTTCCTAAGGTCTCTGTTTTTCTTAGAATCCAAATTTATTTGAGATGTAATGCACAGATAAGTTATGTTTTTGACCTTTTGTTTCATGGACGTTTGAGATTTTTTTGATAAATGGTCGTGTCTGTGGATTTACATGTAGACTAGGTTGCACATGTAATTACTTTTAATGGCCGACACCCATGGTATGCTTGAACAGTTGAACATTATATAAATATATAATGTGGCTTCCGCTTTGCAGCCAGCCTTACAATCCTACCCTCTACATTTACATGTAGTTGATTTTGAACATAGAGATCTAGAAAAAATCAAATGTTTTATGAAGTCCAAATATTTTAGTCTTAAAACAAGATCTATAATGAGACAACTATCAACACCAACTATAAATCATTTGAAGTCACGGAATAATTGTTTTTCAAATACATGAGTTGTATACAGAATTCTGCTGACTATACCAGTTACCGTTGCATTTGCAGAAAGAAGCTTTTCAAAGCTAAAGTTGATCAAATCTTACATTTGATCAACCATGTCCCAAGAAAGATTAAATGGATTAGCTATGTTATCTATTGAAAAGTCTTTGGTAGAAAAGCTTTATTATGAAGACTTAATTAGTAATTTCGCAGCTATAGTTTTTCAGTAGTGCTTAGTTTTTGTAATTGAATTTTGGTGTTAATTGGTTAATGTGAAACACAATTCTGATTCGGTAAGAGTAAGTAAGGAGTTTAGACTTAATTTTCGATCAAATAATAAAAAATTTTATCTTTTATTTTTTTATCATTTATTAGTGGGTATATGGATAGGGCCACACTTTAGAAACTCGCCTAGGGCCCCCGAAAACTCAGAGCCACCCCTGATTAGAGAAAAATGACCCCATCAGCTGATGAGTGGAACAATTTGAGTTTTGGGAGCATGATTTTGTGTTATATGATTTGATTTGAACGGCCTCTTTCTCCAAGGTCGTATTGGCGCGAATGGCTCATCCTCAAAGTCCAAATCCTTTTCCAATGTGCAACTGTAGAGTGAAAATAACTCCCAAAAAACATGAAAGAGTCTTATTTCCAATTCTTTTGTCCTTGTCAATTTTAACAAAGTCCACACGCTAATGACTATAAAAGAGGTTTATAAATGAACCATGAAGAAAATTTGCAACTACTTTTACACCACTTACCACCTCAAGGGAAGCAAACCTACCCTTGTTTCTTGCTAGAAGAAAAGAAAGTAGAGGGTAGCAGACAAAGACAAGAGACAAAGACCTTCTTTTTAATCATTTATTTTTTATAATGGGAAAAATAGATATCCACCGTTGAAAAAGTGAATATTTAATATAATGCCGTCGTTATGGAAATGAAGATCAAGACCAAGACCAAGACCATTGTCTTCCATCATTAGTAAACCATAGTGTTCTATCATTACCCAACTCTCCCTTGTTTTTTTTTTTTTGTTTTCGGAGTCTTAGATACTGTTCGTTCGTAAAAAAAATTAAATAAGAATTGGATACAAAGAAAATAAATTAAGAGATAATGTTTCATCCAATCCATATTTGTCAATTGTGTAAATTCTCTTTCTTGATTTTTTTTTCAAGAAAGCAATTGGAAGGGTGCAATAGCTGGCATAAGATTTTATACCGTTAACAAATGTAAATTGGATGAAATAATATTTCCCTGATTCTACGAAACAGGGGATCCGGATTCATTAAGAGTGGTGTTCATGGGCACCTTGATTTCATAAACAAGCCTAGGGATTGACCGATGGGTCCTCAAAGTATCACTCTTCGAGAAGTAGCCCATTGTAGAGGGAAAAAAAACAAAACAAACAAAAAAAAAAGCCCTAAGAAAATTGAGTCACTCGATTGAAAAGTAATTCTTTCTAGTACCAACCAAGTGACAAATTCTAATGGATCAATATGAAAGTCGTAAACAAATTAGTGAAAATAGTTTAAAAAAACTCGACTCTTAATACAGGATTAGGACGTACCATTTTTAATTTTTCTCACCATAAATTGTCCCCTCACCATTAGGCACATAGATTATGGTAGCTGAATTCCTCATCTGTCACCAGACTTATTTCTCAATGGAAAGAAATTGGGTCGATTGTGATGGGATTTTCCAACATGTTTGTTTAAAGATTACTTTTTGACCAATGCAGAAAATGAGATTGAAACTGTAAAAAGTGTTGCAGGTGGGAGGATAAGAATGCCATTGGCATGGACTACTTGCAGTCTACTCTGCTTTTGGTAGTCCCCAAAATCTAATGTATTTGCATGGACCCTGTTTCACCAAATCAACTGCGTAAGCTATAGACATTCGAATGAATATAAGGTATTTTAATTTTAAATGATTGGAGAGAGCATATAGTGGAATATGAAGTCATTCTTCTAGTGATTTTCTATTCATTAGGTGCTATTATTTCAAGAAGTGCGCCCAATTTTTTTGAATAATTTACTTCTAAAGTCTCTACTCAACGCTCGTGTTTTTTTCATGACTTGATGTGCACCAATTGCTAATTACATATTTATTTTTGAGAAAGGATTTAGACGGGTGCCTAACCTATAGTTTTATTGGTCGTAATTCGACCAATTTGCGTTCAAGTTTGTTAATCATAATTCGAGATTTAACTTGATTTGAACAAATGTGGTACGTTTATTTATTTATTTATTTATTGCTGATTAAGGGGTAGACATATTTGATTCACTTTTCAAAATTTCAAATTTGAAGTTATCTTTGGATGAGTTCAATAAAAAAAAATTCGTAAAGATCCTTACAATAGGCCCTTGTTTAGAGGAATTCCTGATAGCATTTTAGGAATTTATGACGTTGACATAATGATAGTTATCCCCTTTCGCATTGACATTATAGTCAAGCCCTTCGGTATTTAAAATGCTAAATTTCTATAGCCTTTAGATTTATTTGAATTCCAATATTTTAAATGCTAGATGGGAGATGGAGATTGGAATTTTATGTGGGGTGCAACATTTGGAGCACATTTGTACACACCCATCCCTAAAAACAGAACTGCATTTCCTCCTATGGCCAAAAGTTCTGTTTGGTGCTACTTTAAGTTGCTTGAAAGCAGCCACTTATTTTTTTACTTGCTCAGAAATCGAGTTTTACCCTCTCCTTTCAGAAATACACCATTCCTATTTTACATACGTACACAAACGTGCCCTAAAAAAGTTAAAATTCTCGTAACATTAAATCTTAAGAATTATGCTTAAAAAAAAAAGGCCTACAAATTCATTGAGGGGCTCACATCTAAAATTCACACCACTAAAAAGTGGACAGAGGATTACAACTCTTTATCTCCTAAAAAAATAAAATCTGATGTATCACATATTCAGCCATTCATTTAAAGGTTGGGACTGATACAATGTTTGGGCCCAAAAGCAATGCTCGAAAACCTAAAAAGATGCCTTCCTCTTCCGCGTTGTCCAAACGTGGGAACAGAGAATCTCTGTGTGCCTCTCTTCTTCTGTTTGTCGTGTTTTCTTCTGCAAGACAAACACGGTTACACAACTGGCGTTATCATTGCAAAACAACACGAACGCGCATCGCCGTTTTGATCGCATCCTCATTTGAGAAGAAGAATCCAGGTGTGAAGGGTCTGGGTGACACCTTCGTCGTTCGACCTAACGCAGGTCCCACCACATCATACTGCACTAGAGTGTGAGTCCCTCTTGGACCAAGTAATTTTGTGGCAATTCACTACGGCGCATGGAGTCCATTCAGATTAGGAGTGGAAATTGGGTTAGGGATCAATGGGAATCGGATTGCCCTGAATGGACCAAAACCCAATCCAAAGTTTTGAGTTTAATTTAGGAGGGCTAATGTTCAAAATCTGGTTTGAATTAAGTTGGGTTGTTGGGCATAACTGAAAAATGAGGGATAAACTAGTAGTTCAATTGTGGGTCAAGAATGGAAAATTGGAGACTCGGACTCAACTTGGCCAGGTCTAAGTAAAAAAATTCGAAAGAGTCAATATGGTCACTCGAGAGAGTTCTTTCGAATTATTATTACATGATTAAATAGTTTAAAATTATAGATTTATATTGTTTAGCCATTATTCAGGATAATTAATTCACATATTCAAAAAGTATAAAAAAGGAAAAACAAAAGATACCGTCCTTGTAATATTCTTTTATATATATACAGAGTCTCTCGTTAGATTTGACTCAGTCATTGTCCAAAATGTAGTATAAACTAGTAGTTCCATCGTGACTTGTGAGAGCTCTCACTACATAAACAGTCGGGGATTTACCCCTAATAACAGTGTTTATGGCTATGGGTGGTCATGGATAGAGTCAAGGACGGCCATGGGGACAACCCACACAGGCGGTGGGCTGGGCCCCCAAGTCTAACAGTTAGAAAAGAAATCGCAGTAGTTAAGAAAAAAAACCTCATATCTGATATTTCGTTGCCCCACATCAGCATTCCTAATTTCCAATGTCATGACAGCAGTAATGGATTTTTATCTCCTTGATTCCAGCAATGAGTTATGAGGCTCTTTGCGTTTCAAAGCTAAATCTCCTCCTCAAGAGTCACGACCCAAATCTCATCTTTAAACGCTTCTTCCTCTTCCTAACACCTGCCATTCTCAGATTCTTTCTCTCGGCCCTTCAAGTTTGAACTTATGTTGTATCCATTGCCTTTGCCTATCAAGGTATGTCTTCTGCTTCCTAAGGTCTCTGTTTTTCTTAGAATCCAAATTTATTTGAGATGTAATGCACAGATGAGTTATGTTTTTGACCTTTTGTTTCATGGACGGTTGAGATTTTTTTGATAAATGGTCGTGTCTGTGGGTTTATATGTAGACTAGGTTGCACATGTAATTACTTTTAATGGCCGACACCCATGGTATGCTTGAACAGTTGAACATTATATAAATATATAATGTGGCTTCCGCTTTGCAGCCAGCCTTACAATCCTACCCTCTATATTTACATGTAGTTAATTTTGAATATAGAGATCTAGAAAAAAATCAAATGTTTTATGAAGTCCAAATATTTTAGTCTTAAAACAAGATCTGTAATGAGACAACTATTAACACCAATAATATAATAAAATTATCTATTAATTGAATGTTTAGTCACTTTTTTCATATCAATTGATAATTAAAATAATAACTTTAATTAAATAGTCAATTTGCATTAGATTTTATCTGTGCATCGCACGGGCTTCAATGCTAATAACAATAAAGCTTGGAAGTCTTGCTCTTGAAATTAGCGATAAAAAAAATTTGTAGTTTATTTTCAGTAGTGCTTAATTAGTTTTTATAATTGGATTTTGGTGTTAATTGGTTAATGTGAAACACAATTCTGATTCGGAAAGAGTAGGTAAGGAGTTTAGACTTAATTTTCGATCAAATAATAAAGAAAATTGTCTTTTATTTTTTTACCATTTATTGGTGGGTATACGGGTAGGGCCGCACTTTAGGAACTCGCCTGGGGCCCCCGAAAGCTCAGGGCTGCCCCTGGATAGAGTGTATATAGGTATTGAGTTTGTTACTTAGAGAAAGGAAGAAAAGGGGAATGAAAGATAAAAAAGAAACAACAACGACAACAAGAGATGTACCATGGGTCAATTATAGATTGGCCCTTCCCAGGATTGGATTGTGCTTGGGTTACGTTTTTGTTGGTTTGAGTTTAGGCCTGTCCTAAATTTTTTGTTGGTTTTGGATCTGAAACCAAGCAGACCTTCCAGAGTCCACCTTATTTTAGAAGTCTCTTAGAATAAAAAGAAGATGATTAAAAAGAAAATACTACATTTTGCCAGTCATGCACATGAATGAATTAACAATTGGCATGCTGTGTAGTTTTCTTTTTCTTTTTTTCTCCTTTGATGAGAAGAAGGCTAGTGTGACAATTTAGGCATAGAAAGCTCTCCTGAATCGAATCAGAGTTAGGGCTTGTTTGGATCGTCTTATTTTTTTGACGTCTTAACTGTCTGAAAAAGATCTGTGAGTTTAAGATCTTATTAGAGCTGCGAGTTTAAGATCTGATTAGCTTTTCTATAATAAGATCGTTTGGCAACACCCGAACGCTATGAGATCTGAATTGAATAAGACTGTTTGGTAATTCATCTTATCCATGTCTTAAGTTAAGGGTAATTTCTGTCATTTAAAAAAATAATTTTAAGCCTGAAGAACATCCGTGACACTCCAAATTTTTGGGTCCAAGACAAGAAGAAGGAGATCGATGTTGCCATCTTCCCTTGTACGCAGCTCTCAATGGGCGAACCACGCAAATCCTGTGTGTGTGGATTGATTGCATGTGTTCATGCATAGTTACATCTAGACGTTCGATCACTGTAATTTCCGCTGTAGAGCCCACCACAAGAACTGGTATCAGAGCTCAGATCGAAGGTGGGCCACCTTCTTGATCAAGGATCATGTGTTGTTGTGTGATGCAGAGATCGCTCAGATCGTGTGATCGATGGATCCAAAAATCGGATCTAGTTGAAGAAGAGATCAATCGCAGTTGATCTCTGTGGGCCACACAGACCCTCTGTTGCAGAGTTGTTCCCGAATGAAGGAGAAAGCGACATAGTCGATCCCCAGACTGTGTGTTTTTGTTGAAGGTCGGAGTCGATCTGCGCGTGCTCTTGCAGACGTTGAAAGAAGAAGCAGGGGCTCTGCGTTGAAATCGCAGAGGATCCGGAATCTCTCTGGCCGAAGAAGAGATCCAAACCTTCAAATTGTTGCAGTCACTGGAGGAGGAGCAAAGGACCTAGTCACCGTCGCAGATTTCAGGCTGTGTTTGTAAAGGGTCTGCATCTTGCAAAAATTGGAACCGAAGGAGACAGGGGACCTGATCTTATGGTGTGCCATAACCTTGAAGAAGTGGAGACCTGTTGCAAAACAGAGGATCCGGATTTATAGTCAAGGCGGGCCATCACGCGCAAATCCGGACGAAGTGGAGAAGTCGAAAAAGAAGAGGCCATAGTTGCAGAAACAAGTTGTGACATCTTTTGGATCCAAGACAAGAAGAAGGAGATCGATGTTGCTTAAGGGTTATTACGAAAATTTTAAAATTATTTTAAAGTCCTGAATTGTCTTACCGCTTAAGATGTTGAGGTCTTAATTTCAGGAACTTGATTTCGAACTCCTAGAATTAAGATAAATCTCGTCTTAAATAACAAGTCATCTTAGCGCTTAAGATATGTTGTTATAGCGTACCAAACAATATTATTTACTGTTTTGTCTTAACGCTTAAGACACAAGACATTAAGACCCAAACTTAAAATGATCCAAACGTTACCTTAATTTATATTAAGAGGTGGTGCTCTGCTTATCCACATTCTGAAAAGCAGTGATATGAGATTATCTAATTTGTTGGTCCAATATTTTCTCTCTGTTCACTTGAAGGCCGCAAAGCCTATCATCCAAGGATCACTCTGGATTAACATGCATGTAAATGGTTCACCATATATAAAGCATATAATTTCACAAACTCAAGCTGTGGAAGACTCACATTGCAGCGTACATCCACCCATAAAAGGGAACTCCTAGTTGAGTAGTATCTTTCAAATAGAAAAAATGGTCCCAGTCTAGTAGTCTGAAGGACTATAAAACTAGATGATAGATGGGGTTACATTTGGTTGAGCTGATACTAACCAAAATGTGTTCAAGTGCAGGAGGTGGCACCCAAAACTATGCACACTACCAAATTGGTTGGTCTGCTACGTTTCATGTTGGTAATCCACCTGTTGAGTTGGATAACCACCAGGCGTAATGGAGGAAGCATCTTTTAAAACATTTAGGGGGGACCTTTCAAACATGGAACTAACAACTTTTGTACTCCATTGGATTTGTGTATATATTTTAAGTTTATGACTAGTACCTGTTTTCTTTACATGTGGCCAGTATGTGTAAGATTATCCTATCCATTCATTTAAAGAAGTTGTTTTATAGAAGTACATAGATTGCTGTGGAGGAAGTCAAACTATGGCTAGGATTTTCTAATCAGGATAAGTATTTCCCTACTCATTTTTTCCAATCTTCTATTTGGGTATTGACTTCTTCTTCTTCTATTTTGTCTTTCTTTCTTGATACCAAATAAACAATCTCCCAATAAGAAAAGGTAGGTATTGAAAGAAACGTTAGGTTTTTATGGAAAATGTGTGTTATCTTCATTTACTAGAACCTTTTTCCACCAATGAAAGATATAGGTCCAGACTTCCAGTGCCAATTTTTATAATAAAATCTACTAATCTAGAGTTACTGTGGTGAGTGGTGACTGCCTAAAATGCAGATATGTTAAGCAATAATGTATATAGAGACACCAAATACAAATTAGGCCAATCTCTATAAACTCCCTCCTATTTCGATCATCAAGAGTCAAGCAGGTCACTCTTGTTGATTCGTAACAATATTATGCGTCTGGATTTTTTTTTTTCTTCTTACTCCAGCTAAGGGTGTTGGGACCCATGAGAGCACCCATACATATAGAAAACACCCGTATAGACGGGGAGAGAGCACTCATGTATATAAGGAGAGATTGCTCGTACCTATAAAACTAGAGCATACCCATAATAGATCGATCCCTGAACAACTGGGTGAGAAAGACGTTCCTAACTAACTAGGCAATCCGCTGATCTCATGTGTCTGGATAAGTTGAATTACAGTCAAGTCATATTTGCATCCTTCTTTGCCATAACCAATTAAAGGTCATTGAGATAAAATATTAACTTAACTACAAGTTAACCAAGCTTCAAGGATCAAGATGTTCCCAGTTTTTTTAGGTCAAGACCTACCTCTAGATCAACACTTTTTCATAGAGGTTTCAAAACTCAGACCAATAGGCCTGATTTTGTGTGGGTCTAAAATTATTATCACCATTGTTGCCATCTGCACTAGAGCCTCATCCCATCTAAAAATAGGCCCAAAATTAGACCTAGACCTCGCCGCGTTTTTTTGGCCTATAGTCCAAGACCAAATCCAGGCCCAAACTCATTGTAGCAGGTTAAGATTAAAAAGCTGAGGGCCCAGTTGCTGATGTCAACCTCCAATATCATGACGTCATACTGTGCCTTCCCACTTCCTATATAACAAATCAATTGCTATTGAGCTCTTTGTGGGAAACAGCAATCCAGTTCAGTCCCTGGACTTCCACCATTTTGGTTATTGAATATCTGTCACTAAAATGGAGTCAAGTGACACAACTGGAAAAACAACCTCCCCTATGTCCCCATCTCCTTCTCCTACATCTTCTACTTCACCTGTTGCATCTCCTCCTTCTCCTCCTCCTCCAATTGTGGTCAGCCCTTGTGCAGCCTGCAAAATCCTCCGCCGCAGATGCGCTGACAAATGTGTTCTTGCTCCCTACTTCCCACCGACGGAACCCCTCAAATTTACAACCTCACATAAAGTCTTCGGCGCAAGCAATATCATCAAGCTGTTGCAGGTGATTCACCCCAGATGGTTTAGTATGTAGAATTATCATATGCAAGTTGAATGATAATAGAGTATGGTGAAACTAGTTGCATTTGGACATATATGTAGTCCACATGCATCTATCTGGACCATTCCCTTAGTCCAGCCTAAATTTCATGGACCACAATGAAAAGATTTGTTGTCCTTTCATATTATAGTGTCCAGTTTCCAAGCAACAAATTACATGGTTAAAAGGTCAATAGTCTGGATTTCTTTTGTTGGTTGAGTTCATAGATGTGAAAACATTCATAGTCTATGTAATGTAACTAGTTATTTTCATATAACCATACTCTCTAGTCTCAAATGTCCAATTTTTACATCAGTTCCTTGTAATTTACAGCCATTTCTACATCTTGTCGTTGTAACTATGGACCATGTGGTACTAATGCTCAATATTTCAATCTCAACTCAGGAACTCCCAGAGAGTCAGAGAGCTGATGCAGTGAGCAGCATGGTTTATGAAGCGAATGCCCGCATTAGAGATCCAGTTTATGGGTGCGCCGGAGTGATTTGCCAGCTCCAGAAACAGGTGAGCCAGCTCCAGACAGAACTGGCCAAGACGAAAGCCGAGCTTCTCAACATGCACACGCAGCGGGCGAACCTCGTGGCCTTCATTTGCATGGAGGCAGCACATTCCCAGTCCCAGAGCCAACTAGACCTTGCAGCTAGTCCTTACACATTCCATGGGAATAATGGTGGTTTCATCGACGAGGGCAACAATCTAGGCGCAGCGTGGGAACCCCTTTGGACATGATTGGATTCAAAAGCGCATAGTAGAGGCTAATTAGGATAAGCTGAACTGTTTTGGTGTGATTAGGTAAAGACATGTGAATGGATATAGTAGTGGTAGTAGAAAGTCAGTGATAGACAAAAGTGAGTAAGACTAATGATGGGAGTGTGGTGTACCAGTTCCCCAAGGGGCTGATTATTGAATCTTAAGAGTAACTTTCAATCTACAAAGAGTAGAGAAACTGATGCGAAACCTCAATTTTCCTGTGTGTGTTTTCAAACTAGCTCTCGACCATCTGCCCACTTTTTTGGAACTTTTTCCTGAAGATGGAACAAAATTTAAGCTTGCACCTTTGGGGCCTTTTTAATCTAGAAGGTTTCATGTCAAACCTCCCAATAAAAAGTATAATCTGAATTCTTGTAAACTCTTCCTAAAAACACAGACCTACTTAGAACTTCATCATGACCAGAATAGCATCATTAAATTATAAACCATTCCTTTCAGGTTGATTATCACATCTACACAATACAGATGGTATCTGAGGCAGATCTAGGTCGTTTCTGAATATGACTTTTTCCATCTTTTACTTATCTAGAAGATAATTGATTTGGAACATTAAATTAACTCACTAAGATATATGAAAACATGACTCTGATAAATAAAGTGATTTTCTGAAACCTAGTTTTATTGAACTGGGGTTTTAAGAACTTTGCTTTGGGTTTCTTGGATGTCATATGGAAACCAAACTTTAAATGGAAAGGCTTGCCATCAAAGTATTTGCATGTTTATTTGTCTCCAAATGGTTAAACACAAAATCCAATTGGATCCTATGCTTCACAACGTTGACCTTGGTTAAGAATTCCTAACTATAACTATTTGATTACTATGACCACAACATCGGATGCAGAAGTAAAAATGTCATCTTAATTAAATTTGTATATCTCATGGCCTCCTTCTGGATTGCTAATGCTTTCTGAGAATATCCATTTGATAAGTTGACAATGTTTGCCTTATATGATTCACTTTGATGTAACCACTTTGTGTTATAAAATTGGTGTGGTAAATTAGTTCTAAGTCCCCATTTACCTAGTTATCGTTGAATTCCTAGTAAAAGTGGCTTTATTCAAGGATTAGTAAACAGGCAAAGAGTGAAAGATCTAGTGTGGAGATCTAGATGAACTTATCATTCTCCTAGGATACTAGGGTGACGGTGAAAAATCATTTCTTATTAGAGAGTGGTGAGGACCACGATTCCTCTCTCTTCTGGAGCTAAAGGTCCTAGTATCGATCTCCGGTTCTCCTTCTTTAGGAACCGAAAGTTGAGTCCACTAGTGCTACCACCTGGGGCCACAAGGGTTTTATCTCACTTCTCTATGGGCTCGAGGGATTAGTCTAGCCCATAGGGTTGGGAACCCTCCGTTAGAAGAAAAAAAAAAAAAAAGAAAGAAAAAAGATAACATTTTGTGGACATACATTTTATTTATCACTTCTAATGAGTTCTATTGGAAAGCACTGGTTGGTAACCTTGGGAATTCAATAATGCTTAAACAAACAAGCCCTAAATGCAACATTGTCATTTTAAACCATCATTCATTTGGGCTCATCTTAGATTCTTGATTTGCATAAGAAATGCTACAAGGAAATGATTTTAGCCATTTCATTAATGTTAAGATAAAATCAATATTTAGATCAATATAATTTATGAGATCTAGCCAATCAAGACCGTTCATGATCTTCTTCATGGCTTGATTTTTCATTGTCTAATCTTCAAGTAAGTTGTTCTCTGTGCAAATCTATGAAGATTTGCTTGTCTATGAAATTTCACTTTTGTCAATGATCCCTAACTTTCAATCAAAAGAAAATTTATGTCCAGTTTGACAAAATGAAAAGATTAAATGGATTGTCCATTATATCATTTCACTGTGGATTGCCCTGTTTCACATGGTGAAAGCAGTATTAATTGAAGAAGGTTAGGATTTGAGATTACTCATCTAACAAACAACAATATCTGGGGACCTGATTTTTCTTGAATCCCTAATACATTAGACCTTCGGTTGATATCTTTCTCATGTTAGTCTTGTGGACAGAGGCCTCTCTTTAATCTAGCAGGCTCTATACCTCACTTTAGTTCAGTGTCTATCCATGGTGGCTTTATGGTCATCAAGGAACAACCTTGACCTGGAGAAACCTGATTTTTTTTAGCAAGGAGAGGACTTGGCCCAACCAAGCCCAATAATAGGCATTGTCCTGGTAATGGCTCGAGATACCTCAAAATAGCTCAGATTAATTGGTCCAAAAGCATTGGCTGGGTTTTGACTGAATTTAGCTCATGGCTAGACATATTTTTTCAAAGGCCCAAGTAGGATACCGCGACCACTGGGGTCTATCTTTCACCAACAAACTGAGCCCAGACCTGTCTATCTACATAGCGCAATTCGTTTTTTTACTTTTTTTTATAAAAGAACGGGGAAATTCTGAAATCTTATACTTTTGATATGACATCACTTTACTTCACTTTACAAGTGAATTGCCCAAGATGGAGCGCGAGTAGCACTCTTGGGATTCAAGGATTAGTTTGGTAAATTTAGCATTGTAAGTAAATTAGGTAAGAACCTGTGAAATATGTTGAGTTCAATGAAGCTAGGCCCATGAGTCAGGCCCAGATTCACAAAGAAGGTGGGGTCCTCCTGACCCACTTGGCACCATAGTCTAAGCCATTCTCCCTATTTTGTGGATTATTGATGCATAATTTTTCAACCGTTGATTTGTAGCCATGTGATCTTCTAGTAGGGACTTTTGGAAAACCGCGGCCCCATGGAAGATATGGATCACAAGATAATGGGCCCACCGGGCCTGAAATCCTGAGAGACCATAGTCTTCTACAGTTCCAGATCATGATTACGTGATCCAGATCCTTGGTCTGATGGGCCCTACTGCTGATTAGGGACAACCACTCAAATCACTAAAATTAAAACATCCTACTTCTTTTAACTTGTGGTAAGTAGAACAAAAGAAGCATCAAATGGAAGGGCTAAAAATCATTCATGAATAAGTTTATAGCAACGTCCATCCTTTCCAGTCTGGGATGCAAAAGGGTTGGATCCAAGGCAGAACCAAACTGGATGTGGATGTGGTACTACATTCACAAATCCACGTGTTGTATTTGAAACCAACTTCAACCGGAAATACAGTCCGTATTCAAATATGACTCGAGTTATTTAGACTCTTAATAGAGAGCCCCGCACATACAGAAATACAGTCGGTATGAATGGAAAAAAAGTTCACATAAGTGGAAAGGAGAAGCTCGCATATGACGTACGTTACCAATAGGTGTGTAAAAGAAAATAAAAAAACCGTCTAACAACCGCGGTTAATAACTGTACTTCATGGTTCGGTTATGATTATTAAAATAAAAAAACTGCATTTCTCGGTTTGTTACGGTTTTTAATATTGACTCACGATTATTAACGGAACATAACCGTAAAATACGGTTCGGTTAATCGGCACACGGTTAACCGTACCGTTATACTAATAAAAAAAAGGGCCAAAATAAAATGTGTATATAATTCTTAACTTAAGTATACACATGACAAAACAGTTTTTCATGATACGATTCGGTTACGATTTTTAACGGTTAACCGCGGTTCAATTTTTAATGATTTTTTTGGATACATTATAGTTACGGTTTAAAAAATTGAAAACCTTAATTCACGGTTTAGTTAATTATTCTCCAAAATGAATGGTTAACCGAACTGTTACACCCTTAGTTACCAATGAGGTAAATGGTCGTTCTCCACATCCTCAAGTCAAAACATATAAAATCTAAAATTTCGATGGAATGTTTTGAATCATGTGTGCTTGGATCCAATCCGAATCAAAACTAAGTTCCATATCTACTAAGTTCCATATCTACTTTATTCAAACATAGAATACCCATTTACAACCCTAACTGTGGGGCATACACCCATCCACATAGCCCACAGGCCACACACACCACATGAACCACCTTCATCCGGATTTGGTGCGCAGTTTCCACACACTAATGAAGGCAGCACCACTATCTCAAAGAACCCTAAAGTAGTGACGTGGCGCAATCTCAGCGGCAGCTTTTTACTTGACGGTCGATAGAAGCACTAGAACCAAAACCGTTGATCTAAAATCCAACGGCTGAAAGAGAAACCCTAATCGTAGTTGACTGGCTAGGGGTTTATAAGTCGTCGTGCCCCTCTCAAAACCTCATTTCTCCTTATCATCTCTCTATTTCTTGGCTTTCTACTTCTTGAGCTTTTTCGAGCTTCAAAGGTAAAGATCTCTCTAAATCCCTCTCTCGTTCTTGAATCTCTGTTTCATTCCCCTTCATCAGATTCGAATCATTGAGTTTTCTTTTGTTGAGATTCTACTTGTTGTTAGGTTTACGCTTTAATATGAATGCGTTTTTGTTTTCAAAACCCTAATCTTTGTAGTTTTCGATAGTGATGTGTTTGATTCAACTATGTTGCGATTAGATCGTGAATCTTCTGTTTTAGCGCAGAAGCTTTTGGATGTAATCTGTTGTTGCTATGTTTTTTTTTTTTCTCATCCGATGATCTCATATATCGTTGTTCTGATGAGATCTGATCGCAATTGCTATAGATCTGGAAATATTGAACAGATCTCTTGATTATCTGTTTTTATCACGTAGTGTTTTAGATCTGCTGCTGTTTGAATTAGTTCTACCAGATTTTTATGATTCGTACATGTATTATTAGATTGTCTGTTGGTGTTATGATGGTTTTTCGTTGCATTTAGTGATATGTTAAAGCTTATGGGATTCAGGACATAGTGTGTTTGATCTGATGATATGCACAGTATCGCTGGATTTTTACTTCTGTGCAAACCGTAGATCATTCTCTGAGTACGTTCCATACTGTGGTTTTTGTTGAAATTGAGAGGTGAGGTTGAGACTTGATTATGGATTTTATATAAATTGTGTTTGGATGTGATGCCTTTCAGTGAATGAGTGTGTCCATTATAATCACTGGTCTCACGAATTCTATATATATTTTTTTTTTGGAAAACTAATGGATTGGTGAGGATGCTGGTAATTGGATGTAAATAATACTAGTTCCCTTAAAATTAAAAAGGGTTCTGTGTATTTTGAGGGTTATTTATTGAGCATTATATTTTCCAGCCACATCTCTTCTTTATTGTGTCTGGCTTCTTTTTCCCATTGTTATAAAATTCCATTGGAATCAAGTAGTATTGGCAATACTTGACAGAATTGGCCACAACTGATGCAGATTTTATGTATTTATTCTAAAATTTATAATGTCTTGAAACTATTCACCACCTTATGTCTATACATGTACATTATAGTACATACATTGATACATGTAGTAGACTATAGTAGCTGGTGGTTAACTCTCTTTTTTTCTAATGAAATGGGCCCTTTTAACTCAGTGGTAGAGTAATGCCGTGGTAAGGTGTAAGTCATCGGTTCAAATCCGATAAAGGGCTTTTTTCTCAGTCTTCATTTTTCATCAGAGAGAAGCGTTTTTTTTTTATATTTGTAATAAAAATAACCCAAAATGAGTTATATTATGTCTTGATATTTTATTAACATTTAAAAACATCCTTGCAATAGAAAAATGAAGACTTGTAGTTTCTATTTTTTATGAGTTTTAAGATGAGCTAAAATAAACTGATAAATCCGTGCAGTTCCAATAGATCAGCTGATGCACTGCCCAAAAGCATGTTTTTAAAACCATGGTTTTATTGTTTTAAATAAGAAAGAACCTCCGGCATCATCGGAAGACCGTAATTGGTTCAACCACAAGGTTGAGAGCTCGAGTCATGTAATCAATAAAAATTGCCTTGCCTTTCCCCCTGAAACAAAGACCTCTTTTCTATTGTATGTTTTTTGGCCAATCATTGAAGAGTTATTCAACACCCCCTTCCCTTCCCTTTCTCTCTCTTCCCTTCTCTCCTTTCATTGGATTCTACCATGTTAATGGACTATGTGAGTCTGTTTTTTGGGCCAATTATTGAAGTGTTGAAAAAAAAAATTTGCCCTTGGAAGTCTTTTAAAGCTTACTATGTCTTCTACTTAAAAGAGATTGAAAATTTAGTAACTTGTGCATATTCTGGCCATTACATGTTTCCTTCCTGAACAATAGGTGATCCCCAGAAATCATTGAGGTCAACATTGGTCCAACTTTTTTTGTTATTGTTATTATTATATTTATATCCAAGTTTTACCCTTGAGCCATGGATCGTTAGTGACATTTTGGATGCACCATGGAATGCTGTGGGCTAAAAGTAGTTAATCTCACACATGTCCATTAATAATATCAATTTTTTGCCAAAGATTTGTATGAAGCACAATCCAGGAGACATGGTGAAGCAAGTTTTTTAATACCCGAGTCAATTCGCTTTAATCCAAACCATGTTCATCATTGGTTTCATTAAGTCAAATTGTGATACTGTTTGACAAATGAAAAGTATTTTATTTTGAGATCTTCAGAAAATATAAAAATTGTTCTGTGCTCGCAGACTACATTTCTTTCCTGAATGATGTTAATTGTAACACAAATTTTGATCCGTTTGTTATGTGAATTTGATCTTCATGAATCATAAGACAACTTCCATTAGTTCTTTGAATTTAATCTTCAGAAGGCATAACATGTCTGTTGGTTACTTCTCAGCTGTTTTAAGTCATGGGAAAAGAGAAAGTTCACATCAACATCGTGGTCATTGGCCATGTCGACTCTGGCAAGTCGACCACCACTGGGCATCTTATTTACAAGCTTGGAGGTATTGACAAGCGTGTGATTGAAAGGTTTGAGAAAGAAGCTGCTGAGATGAATAAGAGATCATTCAAGTATGCCTGGGTTTTGGATAAGCTCAAGGCTGAACGTGAACGTGGCATTACCATTGATATTGCCCTCTGGAAATTCGAGACCACAAAGTACTACTGCACTGTTATTGATGCCCCTGGTCATCGTGATTTCATCAAAAATATGATTACTGGCACCTCTCAGGCAGACTGTGCTGTTCTTATCATTGATTCAACCACTGGTGGTTTTGAAGCTGGTATCTCCAAGGATGGGCAGACCCGTGAGCACGCATTGCTTGCTTTCACCCTTGGTGTGAGGCAGATGATCTGCTGCTGTAACAAGGTGAATATTGTTACTTTGTTAATTTTGCTCCCTAATAAGTCTTGTTTAAGGGTATAGGGCAACTCTTATTTACATTTTTTTTTTCTTGGCAGCTTTCTAATTTTATATCTCACAAAATATTTGTATTGTTGTATAAAATGAATATTTCCTAGTCTTTTGTATGATGTGACAACTTATTTTTCTTATTTCTACCGGCTAGATAGTTATTGGCAAGCATGTTAAGGTTATGTTCTGTTTATATAATTTTCCGAAACTTTATTTTACCTCAGTTCATTCTTTTTGTTTTTTTTTGTTAAAATGTCTGTTTTTCCTTTGATTATGGAAGTCTTCTGTTTTCTTCACTTTAGAATGTTCACTCTTCTTTTGACTTAATTGGATTTCTATGCCCATATTTGTTGTAGATGGATGCCACAACCCCCAAGTACTCTAAGGGGAGGTATGATGAAATTGTCAAGGAGGTGTCTTCATACCTCAAGAAGGTTGGCTACAACCCTGAGAAGATTCCCTTCGTTCCCATCTCTGGTTTTGAAGGTGATAACATGATCGAGAGATCAACCAACCTTGACTGGTACAAGGGCCCAACTCTTCTTGAGGCTCTCGACATGATCCAGGAGCCCAAGAGGCCTTCAGACAAGCCACTTCGCCTTCCACTTCAGGATGTCTACAAGATTGGTGGTATCGGAACCGTCCCTGTGGGACGTGTTGAGACTGGTGTTCTAAAACCTGGTATGGTTGTCACCTTTGGCCCTACTGGACTGACCACTGAAGTTAAGTCTGTTGAGATGCACCATGAGGCCCTCCAGGAAGCTCTCCCTGGTGATAATGTTGGCTTCAACGTGAAGAATGTTGCTGTTAAGGACCTCAAGCGAGGTTTTGTTGCATCCAACTCCAAGGACGATCCTGCCAGGGAGGCTGCAAATTTCACAGCGCAGGTCATCATCATGAACCACCCTGGGCAGATTGGCAATGGATATGCACCTGTCCTTGACTGCCACACTTGCCACATTGCAGTCAAGTTTGCTGAGATCCTTACCAAGATTGACAGGCGTTCTGGTAAAGAGCTTGAGAAAGAACCCAAGTTTCTGAAGAATGGTGATGCTGGAATGGTTAAGATGATTCCTACCAAGCCCATGGTTGTTGAGACCTTTTCATCGTATCCTCCCCTGGGACGTTTTGCTGTGAGGGACATGCGCCAGACCGTGGCTGTTGGAGTCATCAAGAATGTTGAGAAGAAGGATCCATCAGGTGCCAAGGTCACCAAGTCTGCTGTTAAGAAGGGCAAGTGAACCGTACAGTCAGGCAAGAAAGCCTCCATTGAAGGTGGCTACTATTGCTACTTAAAGAACTCAGTCTATTTACTCTTTATATGCAGTTTTGAATGTTTGGTAGGTTTTGTTTTATGTTATTGCTATGTCTCATCTCCATGGCTGGGTAGCCAGAGTTGGGTGCTCGACAGACGGTGGCGGGAAGGGACTGTGGACTATATGGAGTTTTGTGCCTCTGTTTCCGTTATGTTTTGTGTTTTTTTTTCCCAGTGTGTTAAAACTCTTAATTTCCAAAGTCTTTTGGATTAGACTTTTGTTTCCTTTTGGTTTTTTCATGATGCTTAGGAAGAGAATACTTGACGGGTCAGTGTCAAAGCTATGGAAATGTTCATTTGTTAGCTAAAAAAGTTGTTAGATCCAGCTTCCATTTTCATTTTTGTGTTTTCAATATTTCCTATAGGTTTTCCTGATGTTCTAAACAACAGGATTTGGCATGTTATCTTATTACTTTTTTTTCAAGTTAGAATGTTTTGACTTGAAAACTCAGTTTTCAAGTCAGCTGTAGAGAATTATTACCTTTGTTGAGCTGGATGGGGCCAGTTTTTTTAGTGAAATTTCTTTCTGTGGAGCCTAGTTCATATCAATATGAAAGGGAGTCTCCATTTACGCCATGGGTTTTATTTTAGAATATGCCCCCGCTCGACCCCAGGGAGGGAGGATACAAAATGTTAGGATTCGGCCTTTGGTGGATTGACCTTTATTTACAGGTGAGAGAAGTGTGTGATGATAAATAAGGATTCTTCACACACTTTCCGCTTTCCTTCCTTTTTATCATGTCCTAAAAAAACAACAGAGAGATGATAAGGATTCTGTCATCGACTTTCTGCTTTCCTTTATCATGTCCTAAAAAAGGATGGATCAGACTCATGCTTGACACTGTTTTCCTTGGGGGCCCACCACCACTATTGCAAATGGGATAGTGACTACAGTACTGTTTTCCCTGGGGGCCCACCACCACTACTGCAAATGGGATAGTGACTACCTTCCCTGGTGACGAGCTCAGGGACATCATAGTGGTCAAATGGATCTTTTTCCACCGGGCTTTTCGACCATTCTCAATATGGCACCACTTTGCAGACTGTATTTTCATAAACACAGGCCGTTTTCTAGTTGACTTGGGACTTTCAAGATGTTACATGTTTGATAATTTTTTCCGTAAAGAATTGGTGGGGAGTTAGTTATAAAACTTTTTATGAAAAAAGTGGGTGTTTTTTTCCATCATTTAGTGGAGAAAGGAGGAGGGTTATTTATTTATTTTAAAAAGGAGGGTTTTTAAAGATGTGTAGTTTTGATGTGACTTTTAGTCGAAAAAATAAAGGCTTTATATTATTTTTACTTTAATAAATTTTCAAATGGGCCCACCAATCGAATTCCTGTCTAGACAACATGACTCGAGTGTACTCATCTCGGAAAGGTCCCAGTGTGTGATCTGAGTCAAATGTTGATCATCTCACTCAAAGCAGGATCAGTTTTGGGATAGTGCCCACATGAGGGCCAGTCGCATTCACTCATTGTTGGGTAGGCCCCTAAGAACAAAATACAATAAAATTTTTTTTGCAGATGCAGCTCTATTATAGGACAATTTTCTATACCTTTTCGCATGTAGGTTAGCTAGGGCCTAGGAATGCATTATTCTCTTCTCCATGTACCTCACATTATTGACAGGCTCCATGTCTACATCGTATTTGTGATACACTCTTGCATGCCTTGTGACACCGGTCCTTATTGCTGCTTTTCATTAAAATCTGAGCCATCAATCTGGTGGGCCACATCATGACGGGCCATAGGTCCAAAAATATACCAAAAGGACTTGGATAGGCTTAAGAAAGAGGTTGCATGACTTGTGCTGATTCCAAATTGGAGGAAACAATCAATATGATGAGCGTTTGCTACATGGAGTTCATTTTTAAAAAAAGGACAAGGAGCCCCTCTATATCCAACATGGAAGAAAAGTACAGCCCCCCATCAACAGGGTGGGGGGAGCAGAACTCTAAAATGTTAAAATACTATAACAAGAAGAAAAAAAAAAACCTCTATGAAACACGTCACCTATTTCTTGATCAGGTGTGTTAGTTGCCGACCCGCTCTCAGCAGCAGCCCACCTCTCCCTTGTTGCCTTTACCTCTCTTTCCAGGCTAAACTACAAAGATATCATCAAAAATTGAAACCATATCCCCCCGGGAATCCTCCACCTTCAAAGTGAAAGGTGTATTGCTGTCCCCCAGCACCAAAAGGATTGAAACCACCACCTCCCTGGCCCATGCCCATATCTTCAATATCTTCACCTCTATCATATCTTACACGCTTATCTTCGTCACCAAGGACCTGCAGTAGGATATTCAAAGAGTAAACAAACAGAATTTAAATTTAAGCGAAGTCACAAAAGAAGTGCAATAACTCAACTACACAAGAATAGAAGAAACATAAATGATGAGCACAAATCACATTTTCTGGTTTACAGTAGACAAACATGAAACTCCGCCTATGTTGGGGTATCCTTGACATAGCCGGTCCCAAGCCCGGACAAAGGAGGAGGGTTGTGCGTTAGGTAGCCGACAGCCAGCACAATACTCAGTCGGATTTTTTTATGGATTTGAGACCTAATGAAATTTCGTTGGGGCGTCCCCTACTTAGCAACGCGCTGTATGGTCCGGGTACAGTGATAAGTGAGCAAGGACCGCTGCATCGGCGCCCGGGTGCAGTGCTAAATAGGCAAGGGTCCTCACACTTTATTGGGCGAGTGTGGGGGGTAAGGAAGCTAGTCCAAAATAGAAGGCTGAGATTGGGCACTTGGAACATTGGGAGCCTAACTGGGAAACTTATGGAAGTGGTGGATACAATGGAAAGGAGACGAATCGCAATTGCTTGCTTGCAAGAGACAAGATGGGTGGGACACAAAGCTAAAGAGATTGAGAGGACCGGGTATAAGTTATGGTATACGGGACTTAATAGATCGAGGAATGGGGTCGGCATAGTGGTAAACAAGGACTTAAAGGAAGATGTAGTGAATGTAAAGCGCTATGGAGATAGGATTATTGTAATTAAGTTAGTGTTAGGAGAAGAGATAGTGAACGTATTTAGTGCTTATGCCCCCCAGGTGGGCTTAGGAGATGGACATAAGGAGAAGTTTTGGGAAGACTTGGAAGGAGTGCTACTAGAGATACCCCAAGGAGAGATGGTCTTCATAGGAGGTGATTTGAACGGTCATGTAGGACGTGACGTAGATGGATACATAGGAGTACACGGGGGACATGGGTACGGTAATAGAAATGAAGAAGGGAAGGATATCTTGGAGTTTTCAGTGGCTTATGATCTCATGGTAACTAACACATTTTTTTAGAAAGAGAGAGGAGCATTTGGTGACTTATAAGAGTGGCTCATCGAGGACACAAATTGACTTCTTCTTAACTAGGAAAAGAGACCGTTTAGCTTGTAAAGATTGTAAGGTTATACCGGGGGAGAGCTTGACTTCCCAACATAGGTTGTTGATCATAGATGTGCAGTTACAAAGGTGGACTAGAAAAAAGAAGTTGTATAGATGCCCAAGGACTAAATGGTGGAACCTGAAAGGTGATAAGCAACTAGTTTTAAGGGAAAGAGTACTAGAGGAAGACGTTTGGGCGACAGAAGAGAGTGCAAATAATATGTGGGATAAGGTAGCAGAGTGTATTAGGAGGGTAGGGAAAGAAGTCTTAGGAGAATCTAAAAGGGGTGCTCCGGTACAGAAAGAGGCATGGTGGTGGAGCGAAGCCGTCCAAGACAAGATAAGAGTTAAAAGAAAGTGCTTTAAAACTTGGCAAAAGGATCGAATTGAAGCGAACTTGGAGAGGTATAAAGAAGCAAAAAGAGAAACCAAAAAGGCAGTTAGTGAGGCCAAGGCAAAGGCATTTGAGGAGCTATATAGGCGACTTGACACTAAGGAAGGCGAAAGAGAGATATTCAAGCTTGCTAAAACTAGAGATCGGCGGACCAAGGACTTAAACCAAGTTAAATGCATTAAGGATGAGGATGAAAATGTATTAGTAAAGGAAGAGGAGATAAAGGAGCGTTGGAAGAGCTACTTCTACAAGTTATTTAACGAAAGCAGTAGTAGTGACATACAATTGGGGCAGCTTACCATTTCTAGAGAAGAAGCGAATCATATGTTCTATAGGAGAATCAGTAGGGAAGAAGTTAAAGAAGTATTGAAAAGAATGAAGAATGGGAAAGCGGTTGGGCCAGATGGTATCCCTATTGAGGTCTGGAGGTGCTTGGGGGAGGATGGTATTAGTTGGTTGACAAAGCTTTTTAATGTAGTGCTAAAGAGCAAGAAGATGCCTAATGCATGGAGGAAAAGTATTCTTATACCCATATACAAGAACAAAGGAGATATTCAGAACTGTGCGAACTACCGCGGGATTAAATTGATGAGCCATACGATGAAATTATGGGAGAGAGTTATTGAGAGAAGACTAAGAAGAACAACAAATATTTCAGAGAATCAATTTGGTTTCATGCCTGGGAGATCAACCATGGAGGCTATCTTTCTCCTGAGGAGGTTAATGGAACAGTATAGAGAAGGTAAGAGAGATTTACATATGGTGTTCATTGACTTGGAGAAGGCCTATGACCGGGTTCCTAGGGAGATTCTTTGGAAAGTTCTGGAAAAGAAAAGAGTTTGTGTCGCTTATATTGAGGCGATAAAGGATATGTATGATAGAGTCGTGACATCTATAAGGACGACTGGCGGCGAAACTAAGGAGTTTCCTATCACGATTGGTCTACACCAAGGCTCAGTGTTAAGCCCGTACTTGTTTGCCCTAGTTATGGATGAGATTACAAGACATATCCAGGATGAGGTGCCGTGGTGTATGCTATTTGCAGATGACATTGTTTTAGTGGATGAGACGAGAGAAGGAGTGAATGCTAAACTTGAATTGTGGCGGAAAACATTAGAGACAAAAGGGTTTAGGCTAAGTCGATGCAAAACGGAATATATGGAATGCAAGTTTAGTCAAAGTAGGACACCTAGTAACATAGAAGTAAGTTTGGGCACACAAAAGATAGTAGAGAAAGAAAACTTTAGGTACCTTGGATCTATGGTGCAACAGGATGGAGGGATTGATACTGATGTAAGTCACAGGATTCAAGCCGGGTGGACCAAATGGAGGAGTGCTTCGGGGGTCTTGTGTGATCGGAAAGTCCCCCTCAAGGTTAAAGGAAAGTATTATAAGGTGGCCGTACGGCCAGCGTTGTTATATGGATCAGAGTGTTGGGCAGTAAAGCATAATCATGTCAAGAAGATGGAAGTTGCGGAGATGAGAATGCTAAGATGGATGTGCGGGATCACAAGGAGAGATAGGATTAGGAATGAGGAGATTAGGGGCATAGTAGGAATAGCACCGATTGGAGATAAAATGAGAGAAAATCGACTGAGATGGTTCGGCCATGTTAGAAGGCGTCCAACAGAGGCACCTGTTAAAAGGTGTGAAAGCATGGAGTTTGCCAAGAGTAGGAGAGGGAGAGGGAGACCCAAGAGAAGCTGGAAAGAAACTATTAAACATGATCTTGCCTACATGGATCTAACGGAGGACATGGCCCTAAAACAGATTTGATTGGCGTCGTCAAATCCATATAGCCGACCCCACCTAGTGGGAAAAGGCTTGGTTTGGTTTTGGTTTGGTTAGTAGACAAACATGAGTAAAAAATTAAGACCCAACAACTCATAATTGCAATCCGAGTGTTTGGTTTTTGTTTTTTTTCCTTTGGAAGGTGAAGGCCTTTTATTATAGACGAAGATGATGCCCAAGAAAAATGAGGGCAAAAGATCTCAATGAGACAAGAAGAAATTGCTACCTCAAAGCAGCAAAGCCACCTAGCCAAACTGACTAGAAACCAGCCGCCGGACAATGCACAGTCAATCTGGCATTGGGCTCATGGTGGCAAGACCAGGGGAAAGAAACAATGCGAGTCAATACACCAACCTACACGCCAAGGGAGCAAACACACAGGGCCAGCAAAGTGGCAAAGAAAAGAGTGCAAGAGCAGCCAAAAAAGAGGCACAGACGCCAAGTGAGCCAAAAAAAATGACATGAATTGAGAATGCATATAATCAGGCTGCAAATAAAGGCTAAAACAAACCACTTTAAAGCTCCACTCAACCACCTAGAATCAAGCCATACCTTCACATTCACCTTTCCACCCCCACTGCAAAACCACAGTTTGACACTAACTCCAATTTATGATTTTTAAAATCATTCAACTCAACTTGGACCTAATCCCTACTAATACAACTTTCCCCTTGTTTTCTTATCAGGGGAAGCTTTAGGAAGCTTTTGGGCCCTTTTGCAACTTTTTTTTTTATGACATGGAAGATATAAGCATTTAAAGATTGGAGGTACTCTTTTTACAATTGAGTATAAAACAAGCATGGATACTGTAGGGGGATTCCGAACCATGTAGCTGAACCGTTCTCGGTGGGATTGCCACCCGTCGGTGCCCACACAGCTGGCCCCCCACAGGGATAGGCGGGGCCCAGAGCCCCGCGCCTATTGTGTACACTTCAGGGTGTGTAGGACCCCATCCATGCTTTTGTCCCGGGGTGGAGCGGATGACGTCCACAGGGGCCTCCCAGGTTTCGAACCCGAGACCCCTTGTATATAAGATAATCTGGGTGAAACCTGGTACCACTTGCGGCCCCCGGAGCTGCTCCGATTCTCCTGTAGTGGCCGCGGTACCTCGGCGTATACCCTAGCAGCTTCCAGGCCGATCTGGTCTTATGCCCTTTGTATCTCTCGACCTTCTTGTCGTCGTCGACGTTCTTCCTCCAGCCTTCGCTCACAGCTCGGCGTCGCCTCGCGTGCAGTTCTGCGCCACAAACAACAAAGAATCTCAGCTCGGCAACATAAAGGTTGAGCAGAACAAACAAGGGAAAAGAAGCAGTATTTACTTAGGACGTCCCCGAGGTGGCGAGGGCCCATCAGTCTCCTGTCCTCGCCAGCGCCGAATTCCCAGTCCCCAGACACACAGAAGAGGTCCTCCTCGGCGTTCTTACTGGAATCCTCCAGGGCCAGGATGAAGCCTATTCGGCGCTGCTTCACCCGGAGATAGTAATTGTCTCCCCCAGCCTTGCAGATGTCATAGACGTCCTCGATGTCATGGACACCCAGGTTGGTCTCCAAGATCTCGTTCAGTTTCGCCGTGCCCCTGATGACTTTGAAGACATTGGGCATCAGCTGACACGGGGTAATCGACCACATGCTAAGGCAGGCCCTACGGAGGGGGTGCAGAGGAAATCCGACCCCGCCCTCGATCACGGAGATCAGAGGGAACGGCATCCAGCCGCAGGACCAGCCGCGCGTGGCCTGGTCGATGGGATCCGCCGGCCTAAGGCGAACTCCCTCCGGGATGTTGTAAGTAGCCCTAAACCTTGCCATGCCATCGTCTGTATCTAACCGAAACCTAGGGGTGCCCATGTCTAAAAAAAGAAGACGGCGGAAAGAAACCCTAAAGGTGAAGAAACCCTAAAAACCAGACGGGCACGAAGTTACTTACAGAAACGGAAGGGCGAGTCAGAAACAGATCTGGGCGCGCCCTACGGTTGTCCTCGCCAGAAAAATCTCGGAGAACAGAGTAGAAATCGAAGGCAAGGGCAAAGGAAATCAGAAAAAAGAAAGAAAGGAGACGATACTAATTTATAAAAAGGGAACCCTCTTTGGGCGCCACTTTCGAATTTGAAGAGACAGATCTCGCAATCCGCGCCTGTTCCATCAATGAGACAACACAATCAGTGAAGAAGCTACGCGTGTAGCCGTCGGTTCGCTTCCCAGGACGGGTAGGACAAAGCATTTATTGCCTCAGAAAAGTTGAAGCAACATCAGGCAATGATCGCTGCGTTTCCAGACAGGTTTCTCTAGCTTCTGACCACTAAAGGCTAGGACGCTTAAGAGGTCAAAAGCTAGAGGGCAATTGTGTGGGGAGATCTCCAAAGCTCCAGGATTACGCTAATCACAGCCATCGGATGAGACTAAGCATTCTCACGTGCCGTCCGCGTGCCACCCACGTGGTACCGGACTCACCTCGGCTACCAGGACAGGGGCCCCAGCCGAAGTCAGGCAGGTCCGGACCGCTAGTGCCGAGCTCGGCTACCCAGGTGCCCACCTCGGCTGAAAATTCCATCTCGGCCGAAGGTGCCAGGACGAAAGCCGAAGCAAAAAGAGAATCTCCGCTCGCGCCCTTCGCCCCCCCACGTCATCGGACACGTGGAAGAATAGGGGCACGAGCCAGTGGGACAGATGCGACACCCGGCTGTCCACAATCTTCGCCAGATCCCTGACAGGGCGGCATCTAGCAGCTGAGGCCAAATCAGGGTAAGGCCCGAGGGTAGATCCGATGGTACCCCTACCGCCAAAGGCGACCAACACAATCTGGCCCAACATGACGCGCATTTAATGCGATATGGGCTGATCCGACTGGCATTAAATGCAGAGCGGGCTGGATTGGGCCGCATTTATTACTTTGTGGGCTAATGATGACTTTCCTATCAAGTCATGGGGTCCACACCAAAATATCATCCAAAGATATCGTCCAGGCGTCTATAAATAGAGGCCCCATTTCACATGCAAAGGTATGCACACCAAAAATCAGAGCTTGTGGGGGGCCAGCTATGTGGGCACCGACGGGTGGCAATCCCACCGAGAACGGGTTCAGCTACATGGTTCGGAATCCCCCTCCAGATACCTATATATTCATGAATTCATTCTTAATAATTAAGACATGATGAGTCTTAGAATCTCGCATTCTTAGGATACTAATCTTTTATTGGTTTTCTTTAAGGTTCTTTGGCTCTGGGGTGCAACTCTGTCCAACTCAGCCAAGTCCTATGTGACTTGGCCAAGTTGATTTGACTCGAGGGTGACACTAAGTTCGATTTTTAAAACCTTGCCCCAATTTGACAGCAATCCAAGCATAATCCCCATTGATTGAATAAAAAAATTCTGCACTTGCAGAGCCATTAAATTTTGAGGCCACAAAATCACAGGTTAGATCATTTCTTCATATTGATCCATGGCACAATCCACATAAACGACCAAACCCCTCCCATCCCACCCTACTCTGACAAGCATACAACCCAGGTGGACCCGAAAAGAAAGACTATAAAACATGTCAACCTGGGTTAACTAGTTGGTATCCTAAACACATTATTGATTACGCTCTCCATCATATTTGCAACAAAATTGATCATACGATATATTTTGCTCAAAGACCCATACGAACACAAAAGATAAACACAATTGTTAAATCAAACCTCATATGCAGCAGCTATTTCTTGAAACTTCATCTCTGCTTCCTCTCTGTTGTCAACATTCTTGTCAGGATGCCACTGTAAAGCAAGTTTCTTGTAAGCACGTTTAATCTCAGCAACAGATGCACTTCTTGATACTCCCAGAATCTTGTACCAGTCCTTGCGCTTACTCAGCTTCAAAGATTTCTCAGCCCTCATCAATGCTTCACGAATGTTCATGTCCTACAATTTTGCATATATAATTCATTTTGTCATTCTAAGCATCAATTGATAGAGATGATTACATCCACCTGTATGAACAGAAATAAGGAAGCTACACCCAAATGTGCAGACATGCACGCCAAACAACAATGATAACAACAAAGATGTCAAGCTTTTT
Source organism: Litsea cubeba (assembly GCA_012931725.1). Classification (NCBI taxonomy): domain Eukaryota; kingdom Viridiplantae; phylum Streptophyta; class Magnoliopsida; order Laurales; family Lauraceae; genus Litsea; species Litsea cubeba. The sequence continues at coordinate 93,483,449 of CM022945.1, read as the reverse complement.
CTCATGAAGAACTTCAATGTTCATAATTTTGAGAGTATTGGACTTCAAACATAATTTTGATTATTGAAACCAGTGATCATAGCTGCAGTTAAAGCAAAATTAGTCCCTCCCTCTCTACACAACAAAAAATAAAGTCTACCCACTGAAAGGAGTGTAAAATTCCCAATAGATCCATCAATCACTTTTAGAAAATGTTTCCAAAAGCGTACTCTTTTATCAGTTTGCAAATATATACTTTTCTCGCGTACTTATTTATCATTGATTCATATCCCTCAAGGGGCTAATGATGTTGACACTCCACAAAGCGAGCTTTGCAATTAAACCTTGTAGTTTCCACGTAATTACCCCTAGAGTTATAGTGTATCTTTTCTGCCTCCTCCATAAATTCATCTCAACCATTAAAGATAAAGTAAACTACAAAAAAACAAGCTGAGAAAGGAAGTGTATGAAAACTGACGTGTGCTAATCTAATAAAAATCTGTATTCAAATGAAAAACTCCAGAACAAGGGAAGGATTTCCATGAATTAACTAATACGTAAGGAAAGCCAAGCAAAGATTTAAATGCCACAGTAGTCATCAGCCTAATTACTTGGGGGCAGTATAGCAAATAGCAATATCAAGTGAATAAAATTACGTCTTTTTCAAATCTTTCTTTTTACATCTTTACCAAATCTTTCTTTTTTCTTCATTTCTAAAGGAAACTACCCGGAAGATTTATCACTTTATACTGAATGGAACGCTACATAAAATGGTTACACAGTGATGGAAATTGCAGCAATATAGACGGAAGCAGCTGAAAATGTACAATGTACAATTTCTAGCAGTTGACACTTACTAAGTGGTTGGTCATCAGACGGTTTCACAATGCATAGAGAAAAGATGACAAATTGAATTACCTGTGGAGATTTTTGAGCAGCTGTTTTCAGATCATTCACAGCTCCCTCCCAATCTTCTGTCAAAAGTTTGGCTTCACCTCTCTGTGAGGAAATAAAATTTTCATATCAGATACTCTAAATGCCAGAAGATTCCTTTTAAAAGTTATAGTGACAAGATTTTAACCTATCAATCAGATAAAATTATGCTGAACATGACATTCTTTCTCATCTGGAAAGCCTCCTCATTCAATATATAAATGGTTACAATCTTTTAATAATAGAGTTAGAGCCATCTCTATATGGAAGGTGCTAACCAAATAATGGCGTTGAGCAATTGATAATAAGCAATTAATTCCTGGATGGCACAAAATAATCAGCCAAAACTTGCATCTCTTTATAGAATTTTCTCAATGAAACATTTTGTAGAAAACAAACAAAGGGGTTGATTGTGCAGAAGAACCAGAAAAACCTAGCATCTGGTCAAAATTTGCCAAATGGAACTTTAGACATCATCATTGTTAAGTAGTTGTTTGTGCAGTTTCCTATCACCAATTGGTTTTGGGATTACTGGCTAGCAACTTTGACATGGTATCAGAGCCTGAGGTCTCGAGTTCGAAACCACGCAGGGCAGAAATGCCCCATGCCGCGTTGTGTGTTTGTGCGGGCGCAAAATGCGCAGGGCAAAAAGGCCCCATGCCGCGTTATAGTCTTGTGCGGGCGTGTGCTTCGGATCCGGGCGTTGTCCCGCCGGGGGGGGTGTTAAGTAGTTGTTTGTGCAGTTTCCTATCACCAATTGGTTTTGGGATTACTGGCTAGCAACTTTGACAATCATCATCAAATCATCATCTCATTTATCTGGTTCATCAACTTTAGACACTGTACAGGCTAAAAAAATATGAAGTCCGCACCGAACCAAATTTATACTGTAGAATGGGATCATCAAGAGTCAAAATCTCGGAAATAATATTCTCTATTTTCCTCTTAAAAACAGGTTCAGGATGGCAGGAAATGAAATAGTTGAATTCCTAACAGTAAATAGTTCATGCTTACACAAAAGAACAGCATGACAAGCAAAGGATAATACAAGATCCAGTCAATTTTTTTCCCCAATGGAGATATCAGATGGGTACAGATTCAAAGAGCACAGTAGCAAACCTGAACTAAAGCTTCAATGGAGATATCAGATGGGTACAGATTCAAAGAGCACAGTAGCAAACCTGAACTAAAGCTTCAACAAGGTCTTCATCGATGTTGAGAGCCTCTGTGCAACTATTCAAGGCATCTTTTCCCCTACCAAGTTGGACCAAGACCTTACATAAACCAAGGTAAAGATGTACATTATGCGCAGTATGACGGGGGTCCAGCGCAAGAGCTGCTTTGAAGTCTTCTGCTGCCAAACGCAGCTTACCTTTAGCTACATTATCTTCTGCCTGAAAATATCATCACACACAGTTAAATTATGACAATGCAGTACCTTGAAGTCTTGTATGAGGTTAAAATAGAGCAACAAACACATAATTACACGTGCAAAAGAAAACAGGCCAACATGACTTACACTTTTAGTCTTCTTTAGCAGATTTTTCATTCCAAAATATGCCTTTTTCAATTCACTGTGCTCCGGATCTAGACGAAGCCCTTTCTGAAAGTGCCTGGAGAAAATATGACTTGCAAACTAAGCACTACAAATTTTACATTTTATCAGAGAATTTTCTTTATTACATGATAATATTAAGTTTGATAAACAAGAAAATTTAGTTAATCATAGATACGCATGTGTGAGAAACAAGCTAAGAAAGAATAGAAGAGCAGTTTGCGTGAGGAACCCAAGTAAGCTGCCTAGTTAGTTGACAGAAAAGATGTTGAAAAAAGAACTATAATTAATAGGACAAATTAGTGCCAATAATCTGCATAAGTTTACAATTTCTGTTGTCAGAATAAACAAAAAAACACAAGTTCCTTTTCCAAAGGACAGGTGCCACCAAACAAACCTCAAAGCAACATCATGATCAGCCAAGTAATAATAGGCACGTCCACGCAGCAGTAATGCCTCCAAATTATTCTCATCTTCTTTAAGTAGATAGCCCGTCTCTGAGATCGCAGTTGAAAAGTCTTTTACTGCTAACAACAGCCTTGCCTTCAGATATTTTGCCTGCAACAAATTGGAGTTAAGGCTGTAGCAAATAGTTTGAAAACCTGACTGGTTGACTGCTAGCATGTTTCAGTCAACTCAACCCAGTCACATACTAGGTGTCTGCCAATTCACAGGTTAAGGCTCTGATTAAACGGGTTATTCATTACTGCTTGGTGTCAAAATGGAAATGTCAGCTTCAGCCGTCAGAACTAAAGGGCATGTTTGTTTGCATGAGGGGTGGAGTGAAATAAAATTAAGAGTCAAATCAAGAGGAAAAGAAAGAGAAGGGGGTTGAAAGTAGAGGCTTTCCCATCACTTAGGAGAGAGAGGATTTTCTTTTAGCAGTGATGGTTACTAGAAAGCTAGGAAAGTAAAATGAGGTCCCTACCAAATGTAATAATTTCTCTCCGATACCAAATGTTAGCCACAATAAAAAAAAAAAAAAAAAAGAAACACAATAAAAGAGATAACCATAATAAAAGAAAATACAAACAAGCCACCAACAAAGATAATGGATCTTTCATTATCATTTTATTTTTTTTCATGCCCAGGGCCAATAATAAAATAACAACAGTAAACACATAGAGGTTCAAATCTCTTTGTAATTTCTTAAAATATATATAGCATAAACAGAAAGTAAACCTTCATTCCCATCTCTTCTAGATTGGGTTGGGCACTATAATCCTCATTTTTAGGTCATTATTTTCAATTAATGGAATACATTTTATCAAATACCCAAAACATCTTTCATCTGGGAATTTGGGTTTGATTCCCGGGATAACTCCGAAAGCCCCAAATTCTCAGAATATGGTAAATAAAATATAATTGATCATTTGCTATACCCAAAAATTGTCTTCGATGCCAAATGATAATAAAATCCTTTCTAAAAAGGTAACATTTGGTATCAGATATAACATTTGTTATACAACTTCCCTAAGCTATTCTGAAATTTGGTATACAACTTTATTCTGATACACCACTACCGATTCTGATTTGATGTAGGCACAAATCTGGGTAAGTGGGAAGTTAATGGGTCAGGCCCAACCCACGAGTACCTAAAAATGACCCAGCCCAGTTGATGCAGCGTAGACCTCATGGCCACATGTGTAGGGCCCACTTACATTTAGGATATGTTATTAACTAATTATATGTCATTAGTTTCTTATTTTATTTAAAGAATTCTATTTAGAATTAGATTTCCAATTTATTTAGTTTCCTGGTTTAATTAGGTTTCTTAGGGCTTAAGTCTTCTTTTACTATTTATATGGCATTGTACAAGATTATTTCAGAGAGTTTAATGAAATTTTCCCATTGAGGTGCGTCCTCGTTTATTGTCTCTTCGGAGGTTGATTGTGTCTTCGGACACGTGCTTCGGCACCCATTGTGTTTTTAACACTTCCCACGCAAATCCTAACCCTAGGGTCTGCATCAATTAGTATCAAAGCACGTGTCCGAAGACACAATTAATCTCTGAAGAGACAATAAACGAGGACACACCTCAATGGGAAAACCCAATTTAATAATCTTGTACAATGCCATATGAATAGTAAAAGAAGACTTAAGCCCTAAGAAACCTAATTAAACTAGGAAACTAAATAAATTGAAAATCTAATCCTAAATAGAGTTCTTTAAATAAAATAAGAAACTAATGACATATAATTAGTTAATATCGTATCCTAAATCTAAGTGGGCCCTACACTTGTGGCCATGAGGTCTACGCTACATCAATACTACTCAAGTGTGTGTATCTCAATCCGGTACATGAGTGTTCAGGAATGGACCCAACTAGACCCTGATCGGTCCTTCAAAAAACCAGGTAATCGGAGTTTCACCGACATCCCTGAGTGTGGGGTTTGAATTAGCCACAGATAGGCCGTAGATGGGAAGTGATCATAGATGCTTTGATAAAATTCACTCTAGATCATTTGTGTGGTTTTGCTGGCAATCAATCATATCATAGATGCTTCAATAATATACTCTGCTGATATTCATCATGTGTTTTGCAGGTAATCAATCAAGCAGAATATGTCAATGCAATCAAAATGAAATTTGGCCCACTGCCAACGAAAAGGGGGAGATTGTTAATTTGTTATAGAGAAAATGTCAAAGGAGTAACATACCTTCAAGCATGCAGGAGAAAAAACCAAGACAACTTTATCGATATACTCCAAGGCTTTTGCAAAATCGCCCGAGTCAAAAAGAGTAAATGCAGTCTCCAGTCCATTTTTAGCCTGCAGCAACTGAGAAAGTTCCTTTTCTGCAATGGAAGTTCCAGGTTTTAGCTCTAGAAACTTTTTGTAGTCGCTCTCAGATTCCTCATATCTACATCAGCAAAGAGAATTGACTGAGTCAAATAGTATGCCAATTAAATTGATAAGAATTGAGAATTGATTATTGTTTTCAAAATGACTGATACAAGGACATACAATTATAATGATTTTGTTTTTTTATTTATCATCTTTAAACATTTTTCAGTTGTATCTTATTTCTATTTTCTTAAGAGAAACCCACACACACACAGAGATAGATAGATGGATGGATATAGATATTCAGGGGTGTCCAATTTGTCAGAGGTGACTATCAACTCGCTAATCAGTCTACATGTTTATAAGATGTCAATCCTAGGAGAAAAGTATTCAGGCCGTGAATCAGATGTGCCTTGCTTGATATAGTCTGGACATTTGAAAAATGACTGCCTGAGTAAACTTGCTGGTTTTCAAAAAACCTATTTGGGTATAACCAAAATTGTAATGAAGCCCTTCACTTGGTGATGTCAAAAATCTTAGCATCAAATTATTTATCAACACTGTGATAGTAATAAGTTATGTTCAATGGGTTCTTTGATGTCCTGTTGTGCCTTGGAGAACATTTGAGAAAAGGAAAGGAAATGTAGGGGTAGCATTCACGTGAATGAACCTGCACAACTGACGGAGGGCAGATGCGCGATACCAATAAGCTTGTGAGAGTGTTGGATCTGCCTCTATAGCAGCATTAAGATCTTCAAGTGCCTGACTATAATGCTTCAACTTTATACTTTCAGAAACTCTCTGAAAGAAATTTGCAGCATTGCCAGGTTTGATATCTGCAAGGTAAAAACTGGATTAAGATATTTTTGGACCTAATGTTTTAATTAGCAGCAGAAGAGAAAAAACATATTATCCTACAAAAAAGAATGTCTAATTTCTACAAAATATCCATAAATTTAAACTGGCAAGGTTCACCTAATACATTTTACAATGCAGTCTAAATAAAAAGATAGTAAAGGCACAAATTTCTTCAGATTGAAATGCAAACTTCACCCTGATGACCATTGGTCAAAATGCTGCAGTTTATAGAGTAAATGAGCATCACTTCTTTTATTAACAGAAATTTTCCAAAGAATTCAGAATGAAATATTGCTTGGTGGAAAGAAATAAAATATGAGATTACTAGAACATTGGCATTACTTTAAAATGTAAGCAAACAAGAAAACACTACAAAAGCTGGAGTCGAGATTTAAACTTATGGGAAAACACAGAAAATTACACAGATTACTATAGTTATAATGATACGAGGAAAACGAAGAAAATAATGTCTTTCCCAGTAGAAGATGATTTCATAAAGTACAGTCTTGGAGTTAAATTTTGGAGGGAGAATTGAATTCTCATCAAACTTGTACAGTTTTTGTTTTTTTTTTTTTTTTTTTTTTTTTTTTTTTTTTTTTTTTTTTTTTTTTTTTTTTTTTTTTTTTTTTTATAACAGTAAAATTTATTAAGAGGGGATAACCCAAAAGAACAAAAAACAGGAGAAAACTCAATACAAACTAGACATCAGAGGATAAAGAAGATTGAAGCACCCCTTCCTTAGCGAGGTAATCCGCCGAAACATTGGCCATAAAAGATTGAACAGTGTTATGAAACCATAAATAGAAAGTAGAACAATTAGATTTAAAAGAGATGAAATTGACAATGAATCATAGCTTCCGCTAAATACAATCAAGGATCAAAAAGGAGTTGAAGAAGGAATAGATGTTTACGATTCATATTAATAATCTTCAAGAGTCAAGATAAAGCCCGTAGCACAGATGGAAAGTGCTTATCGTCACAACCATGAGATTGCAGATTCAAGTCATTCTACTTCAGAGCTGGAAATTGATTACATGACAGCAGAAGAAAAGATGAACAGATAGACTGAAGCACTATACTGCACTAAACAACTTTTCTATGATGCAAGAGGGTTTAGCACAAAAACTTTTATGGTGATATTATATTTCCACAGACACTAAATTGATCTCAACTATTGGATTAAAAAAAAAAAAAAAAACTAATCCTAATTAAACTATTGAAAAAAAAAATGATAGTTATTTCCTACACAGATCTCGTAATTGATATTTTGGCCTAATTTTAAGGCCCAAAATGATGATATCCCAAAGGACATGGTAAACATATCCAGTGTAGGTCATGAAAAGACTTTCAAAATGAACAATATATTGCCCCAAAAACACTCGAGCACAAATTTATAATAACAGGCAGATTGTATACCCATACACCATGGTATAGCAGTCTAAGATCTCCACTGTCATCTCTCAACTCAGATAATCTACACTGATCATCACAAGCTTGAAAACTCAATACATTGAATTGTACCAACATTGCTTTTGTAGAACAACTTTACAGGACGAAATTTGAATCAATACAAGGTGTGAAAAAAAAAATGATAGTCATTCATGACTCGTCTTGTAAAGTGAATTCTTTCAATTTTGGTTGACACGAAACATATCAACAGGTATTTGTAGGCAAGCCTCTTAGTCTTATCAACCTTAGAGACTCCTTGTTATTATAGTCAGATTGACATAGCTTCTATATTAATCTTTTAGCAGAAGAGTGTGATTGGCATAGCTTATATGCTTGTGTTTTAGTAAAATGCATTAATCCCGACCCCCAGATTGATGGAATAAGACTAAGATGATTACAAAGATAATGAAAGCGCGTAACCACTAGCAAGAATAATCTTGAGATTCAAAGGTGGGCCCTACCCCTAAACCAGAATCACACTGTAACTGTTTTATTCTTGGATGTTTAGAACAAAGCAAATCATTTTCTCTTAGATGGGAAATGAATGCCTAGTTACCACCCTAGTAATTCAATACATAGGAAACTGTATACTTCCTATGCATCTTAATGCAAACGAACATGCCCTTAATGTTCCAAGGTAAGTAAAGAAAACAAAGGAATTGGAAATCGAAGATGTCTGTATGTATCTTCTTGGAAGTGAGAATAAAAAAAATTTCCTGATGTGAGAGAGCGTTTGGGATTCTGAAATCAATCAATTCCCCATTTGGAGAAGCGTACCTTGTGCGAAAACGAATGGTTGAAAAAGAAGAAGATGGAAGGCGAAAAGGGACTGAAGAACGAAGAGATGAATTAGGGATTCCTTCCAGATGCCTTGCAAAAACATATCTGTTTCTTCTGCTGCTTCTGTGCTAAAAAATAAAATGGTCCTCTCGGGTTGGTCTCTCTCTCTCTCTTTCTTTCAAAGTAGTTTCATTCGCGTTTTTAGATCCATTCCAGAAAGAGAGCGAGAGAGAGAAAGTAATAAGATTGAATCCGAGTTGGCAATTACACGTCGTTACCTCCTATCCTCGCTCTCCACGTGGCGAGAGAGCGCGGTCGCAATTTTAAAGTCTAAACAGGTGCGGCCGGATCCTCTGTGCTCTGTCTGTATGGCTCAGACCACGCTCACCACGGCCCACTGAACGGAGTTGAATCATGATTTAAAATCTCAATCGCTCAAAATTATTATCAATTTAAAATATTATCAAATTTTATTCCAAAAAAAAATTAATCTCATTATAAAATTGAACATCATTATCAAAGTTTTATCCCACTTATGTTCAATTTAATTATTGAATAGGTTTTGCACGATTTCAACCAAAACCTCGTCAGCCCACCGCCCCTGCGGTGGGCAATCAACTTTTAACTTGACCTTCTAATGAAAAATTGAAAATAGTTGCAGAGGTTATAAGGATGGTGAAAATAGTTGGACCTACCAATTTATCGAAATTTCGATATACCTGCTCATGAAAGAAATCATGATTATAAAGTTTAATTTGGCAATCAACAGCAGCTATACATCATCATCATTAAAGCCTTTTGTCCCAATATAACTATATTGAGGTCTATTACATGAATTTTTTTTTCCATTTTTGAGCTGTGACAAGATTTTACATCAACAGCTATACATGACTGAATAAAAAATGGAAATAAATAAATAACAATCCTATCATTAGTCATCCAGACAGAATTTCAGATCCCTACACAAGTTGGAGACCACTATCTTATGTCCCTGGTCTTATTTCAGTTCAGATTTATAGTCAGGCCCACTCCGAATCACATAGCTATCAGGCTGATGCTCTCAAACATTCAGAATTATACGTTATTGCAAAGGATTAAATTAGAGAGTGCTTATGAAATTGTGGAGTAGTAATCATGAAAGTTCAAACTGAATGGCCCATACAGATATTATAATTGGTTTTAAGTTCAACCGAACAAAAATTATTATGAGTTAAGAGTATTATTTGTATGATTTGCTTACTGCTAGGTTTACAACATTTTGCAATGCTCAACAGTTCATCTATTCTGATACAAAAGTTTCAGGGTCAAATCAAATGAACTTTTCTCGTGTCATTAATTAAATCCATCATTTTGTTATTAGCAGGCCCTGTGCATGGCTACAGGTTCTTGCAAGTTCTGGATATTTTTATCTGCTGTGATTGGCCCAACAGAAACACGGTATACGTGACTAAATTGATGGCCAATATTTTTTTTATCGGTAGCATGACCTAAATCTACAACCTCAAGATTGCAATAATAAGCACCTTTCACCGCGATGGGCTCACATTGAACGCCAGCATTTCGAAAGAATGTCAGGCAGAAACTATAAGCCTTCATTCAGCATCTTTTTCCTCCGGTTTCAAGGACGTGCATTAATGGTGGCAGTTGCAGCTTATTATAATTATCAATTTAGAAGTTGTCATTGAAGAAGAGAATAAAACGACCGATCAGGAAAAAAAAAAAACTACCTTCGCACTCATATCAAGTCCCTGTTGGATCTTTGGAACTAACTCAGTTGCACTATTTTTACCAAAAAAAACTCAGTTGCACTATAATTGTTTGCCGGAACTCTTAATTACATGTAATTAGTCATGACAAAGAACAAAATAGCTGTAACTTCATTGGTAAGTCAGCTTATCCAAAGACATGAATCACCTTTACCCATAAACCAAGTTACCTGCACTCAGTTTATGAAGATCCAAACAGCTTTAACATCATCCACTTTTACTGCTTAAACATCCTCACAGCTGCCAATTGGAACAGCTAGACCCTACTAAGGAATCCAAGCAGCTACGCCTGACATTGTGTTTAGAGAACAGGCCTTGATAAATAACTAGCGAGAAGCAAACCAAGCACCAGCATCTGGGGAAAAATTCACCCGCTCGAGAAGAGAAGCTGAAACAAGTACAACTCCTGCCACAAGTAAGCATCACCCTATGGCTGTTTCTGTTGGCTTGGAATCCTTGAAGCTTTCACAACCAGGGCAGTTGTGCAAGCTCTCATGAATATAGATGTCACAATCAACACAAAAGTGCTGCTTGCACTTAGGGCAAGCAACACGAAGAATGGGAATGTTTCCTGGAAAAAATGGAAGTCAATGCATCAGAAGCAAGGCGAGACTACTGACCACAAAGTAAAGAACTTTATTTAGCTAATAGAAGGATAGCATATTCATTGCAAACAATCTTAACAGCTACAATTTATTAAGGTCCCATTTGTTTGATAGGTATTGAATTCTTGGGAATTTTTCTAGCAATGCCTTACGATCAAAGGGCTAAAATGAAAGTAGTAAAGGTGAAATTCCACATAAGACCACCAAATAGCCTCCTTTGGTGGCAAAAGTTCATCCAGCCATCACCCTAGTAAAGCAAATCTCAGGAAAGTGAGGGTCCCATTGACATCTCTAATTTATATCCTTTACTCGTCACCTCTTAAATACTCTTTTGGATCCCACTTTACTACAAATTCCTAGGAATTCAATACAAAGTAGGCAAACAGGCCCTACACATTCTTTTATTGGTATATAATTAAATACACACTTTAAAGAACCTTACAGCCAAACAATTTAATGTTTTAAATAACTTCTCACTTTAATCATCAAGAATTATGTAAAAAAAAATCATAAATAGTTCATCTGTTCATCGTTACACTTAATGAGAACATACACACACATGGAGATCCATTTGAGATAGAACAATCATAGAATTACTAGGATAAATAATCATAATATTATTCAGTCATTTAAAATAAATCCTATTGCAATTTCATCCGAGATGGTATATCACATCAGAGAAGAATTAGTAGTTTGTAAAGAACAAGCATACTCCAAAATGGCAGAAGCCATGGAGCCCAAATTATTTGTCAATCGAACCCGCCTACTTGTACAACCAATGGCCATGGTCCAAGCACTTAGGCAACAGGGCCTACAAAAAAAGTTACTACGGGAACCATTCAAAAAGTTGTCTTAGTGTACATACTATCCAAACTATTCATAATATAGAAGACTATTATGGATGGATGTACACCAAAAGTGTCATTCATCTAATCACCGATTGAAAGGACATTTCCCAGTGGATTTCATCGTCAAATGCCTGTTTGACTTCTACTATCCCCCATTCACTTCACTGCCAAATGCTTGTTTGATTTTTTTCTATCTCCTTTTCTTTTTGAAAGGTTCCATAATTTTAAAAGAGCACTGAGGAAGAATAAAACACTATTAAAGTTACACCTTCACAGGCCAGTAAGAGCCACAGCATTAAGTAAGGATAAGTGAGAAAATAAGAGATCTATACGACTCCCAGGCCTTTTCCACCAGCTCCACAAGTGGCATGAGCTGACGAAAATGCCTCCCACAGTCACTTGTTTTCCCACCTAGTCGGACATATGCTATGGTTCTTTTATCTGAATGGCATGAACTGGGACGTCTCTAGAAATCCGACACAGAATTTCATAAACTTGAAGAGGAAGCCCTTTCAGGAAAGGAGTCAGATTATGTGAATGGTATTCCTGGCCATGATTATTTGGGACACATGGAAAGAAATAAAGGAACACATCTTCCAAACAATAAAAGGGAAAGGTTGAGGAAGCTTGTGCTCACATAGATAGAGGCAATTAGAATGAAGTTGGGACAGTGGGTTTTCACAACAAAGTTATTCCTGGGCAGTCAGTTAACCAATCTCTTTAGGGGCAGGGAAGCTACTGTGTTTAGATGGAAGATTTAAGGCTTTGAGGGGAGGGAAAAGTATCCTCCTTCCGTATTTTTAAATTCAATGTCGATGCAAGGAAAGCCAGGACAATGGGTACAACACAAATGAAGCTCCCTCGTGGAAGATTTAAATCACTAGATGCAAGGAAAGCTGGGTCCTACAAATTTTTAAATTAAATGTAGATGCAAGGAAAGCCAGGTCCAGTGGGTAAAAAACAAATGAACCTCCCCCGCCCCGCCCCGCCCCCGTGCATATCACCTTTATAAGTTTTGCTTTTCCAATTGGCCCTATTTGAAGTCATGCTCTCTGTGTCACTCCACAATCCAACAAGTCTTTTCTCACTACTTCATACAATCTCTTGGTCTCCCTCTTCTCTTAGTTCCTTGCACTTGTAGCCCTTCAAAGGTCAAACATAGGCACTTTCCAATCTTCTAGATACCTATCTGAACCTTAACAAGCAAAAATGAACACCACCAACAATTTGTCAACTATGGGGGTCTAGAAAGGATTTTATATCCCTCCCATGAAATTAAATACATCCCTCCCTCCCTCCCATGAGACAAAAATTAAATGAGATATCTTATATCTGGATTTAAGATATCGTATCCAGATTTAGATAAACTTTTAAATTTTTGTCACATGGAGGACTCGAACCCACACACTCTCGCCCCAACACTAATTACTCTCTCTCTCTCTCTCTCCGCTCTCTCTCCTCTCTCCTCTCTCTCTCTCTCTCTCTCTCTCTCTCTCTCTCGCTCTCTCTCTCTCTCTCTCTCTACTCTCTCTCTCCTCTCTCTCTTATCTCCTCTCTCTCTCTCTCTCTCTCTCTCTCTCGCTCTCTCTCTCTCCTCTCTCTCTCTCTCTCTCTCTCTCTCTCCGCTCTCTCTCTCTCTCTCGCTCTCTCTCTCTCTCTCTCTCTCTCTCTCTCTCTCTCTCTCTCTTCTCTCTCTTCTCGCATTGATTATATGTCAATCAGTTAACTTTAATTGACTATGTGTTGCTCAACTATCTCGCTGGATTTAAGATATCATATCCAAATTTAGATAAAGTTTTAAGTTTTTGTCACATGGAGGATTCGAACGCAAGCACTCTCGCCCCAACACATTCACAAAAGCTTTATGTTATTATCTATAGGAAGTTTTTCCTTTTTTGGGGTCAAGATGATGTCGATTTGCATTTCTCTATAAAGAAGTTCCTAAAAATAGGGGAGAAAGCAAATCATAAAAGGATAAACACAGAGGAAAGCATGAATTAAAAATTCTCCCCAGTGTGACAAATTATGATCATCCATTGGAAGTTAAGGAAAAGGGAGATTTAGTTGTTTTGTTGATATAAGTTTCATTCGTTGTTAGGGAGAGTAGTCAGAGCTCTTGCTGTGGGGTTTACTTTTGTTCTTATTCGTTGGTTGTTTCCTATCCTTGTAGCTTTAACTCCTTGGTGAAATAAATTGTTGTTACCATCTCAATAATTAATAAATAAGTAAGTAGAGAGAAAAGATATGATACATTTTGAAATGACAAAGGATATGGCTTAAAATAGGGTTGAGTAGCAAAGAAAAGGTCACAAACCTAAACCCAAACAGATGGGAATAAGGCTTCAAAAATGATTATGATGGATATTTTGTCAACTATAAAACAAGAAGAATACAACTGTGTTATGAAGTATTTAACACGTCATAAGGAATATGAATTCTGACATGATGTTATTAAAAAAAAAAAAAACCGACTTGAGAATATGTGGTGTCAATAAATATCAACACAATATGTTGCATGATTACATCTTGTTTGTAACCTATAATAATAATAATAATAATAATAATAATAAAACACACACACACATATCAACCTCAATGATAACAAGGTTTCCACCAAACCACAAGCCCATGAATCTGTAATGGGACAATTGCACACCACTTCTAGTTCCAACCACCCCCTTTAAAGACCATCTCTTCTTTCATTTGTCCGTACCAAGTCCTACTGTCCATGATAGGACTGGTGTTTTGGGGGTATGTCTCATTTATTGTAGGCCCCAACAGATGAATAACCAGATTCTCATATGTGCTAAGTGCGCAGATATTTAACACATGATAACAACTTCAGTACATGCACCAGACACAGATCCCTTTCCACAAATAGGAGATGACATTCTAGAACACAATCATCGAGACAATTCATTACCTACCATTGTACTTTATTCAGAGAAACCATGAACAATCAGTGAGAAACTATATACACTACAAGCTGACGATTATCACATAACTTATTAGGTTTTGTCATATGAAAAGAGAGGCTTCAAACTAGTAGACAAACAAATGAAAAAAAAAAAAGACAAATTTTCTCTAGTTAAACAAATGCATATTTTTTCCACCCTGTGTTCATGACTTCTTACCGGTGGTCGAAAAGATCTGTTGGCAACCAAAACAATTCCTTGGTAATCTCTGATGTGAATTGCTTGGACGAGTCAAAGATACCTCAATAAACGAAGATATAGGGAACAGATGATGATAAGACCTTGCCAAATGGGGAGAAGAAACAAGTGTCAACCCACAAATCCGACATTCAGTAGGCAGTTCACACACGCGTGCCTTGCACCTTGGACAGGTGTAGCCTCCACCAACCTTAGCTTCCTTGTGACATGAACAAATAGCTATAAGACCCTCTGCTCCTCTTTGAGGGAAACCCATCTTGATCAGATTTGCCGCAGCAAATTCCGCTATTGCTGGAGGTGGTGGTGCATGCTCCATTAATAAATCTTTAAAGTGAGACTGTCGAAAGGAGAAGAAACATTCAAAACAAAGAGCACACAGCTATTTGAAAAAATAAGGAGAAATAATAACCAGTGGTTGTCCTCACTTCATCCAATGCCACAGTATAAGAACCCCCAGTCTCCTCACATAGATGTTTACAAATGTAAATTTCTGCTGAGAGACCTATAACCGAGCACCGTATTTTAGCTTTCTTGCACTTCTGAATGGTCTCTATTATATCCCCAGGATCGCAGGTAC
This sequence comes from Litsea cubeba, assembly GCA_012931725.1. NCBI lineage: Eukaryota > Viridiplantae > Streptophyta > Magnoliopsida > Laurales > Lauraceae > Litsea > Litsea cubeba. The sequence continues at coordinate 93,468,140 of CM022945.1, read as the reverse complement.
TGAGAGCAGAATACAATATTAAAACTTCCCGGTGGCCATATGATGGAATTTGGCACAGATAGCCATGAACGAGATCTAGCGCATTCTGTAAGGAAGCATCACCTGAACATTCCAGCTTGCTGTGCAAGGCCTTTATATGTGAATCAGGACTGCCACCCAGATCTGTTATGCACTGAGCCACACCATCTTTTATGATAGCGAGACCAATATGACTAAGTGGGTTTTGATCAAAGAACTCTCTAATGAAAGTCTCAACATGTTTTGCGACTACCACCATCCGCTTAGGCCGGAAATCCGCCTCTGCAGCTGCCTGCATTGAGAGAACATAAAATGCCCAATAACATATCATATAAGTCATCAAAACTATCAACAAGCTGTATATTGTGTGCAAACTGAACTGAATACATCATAATGTGCACAAACAGTCTGAGATTTCCATGAGACTCAAAACAGTTCACCCTGCTATGTAAAAAATGCAGGAAAAATAAGGGGAAGGAAAATTAGCAGGATGGCGATGCAGGTAAGGAAGCTGGCCTTGTGAAAGACTCAACTATGCATCATGTCTAAGTCTAAGGTGCCCCTTCTCCTATACCCCTTCTCCTTTACTTTTCCTTTCAGTCTTCCTGCTCTTACAGGGACTTTCAGGCATTCCACTTTTTCTCATGCATCAGCTTAGGATGTTCAATACTACAACTCACTAGATGGCATCTACATCGTTCTGTTAACAACCACTTAGTATCAGAGCTTATGATTTTGGAGTAAGTGGCTGTTAACATGGTATCAGAGCGGTGATCGAGAGGTCGACTCGAGTCCTGGGGGCTTTGTGTTGTGTTGTGCCTTAGATGAAGAGGGGCGGGGCGTGGGGCATTGTGCCCTTTGATATACATTGTTACATCATTCTCAATCAGCTTAAGCTTTTAGAGTAAGTGGTTGTCAACATCCAAGTCTTCAGGAGAACAAATAAGTTAGATAGTAAGCTCAGTGGTAGAGGCATTCACTTACCACGGACGACAAGGCCCTAGGTCCGTTAGACCCACAGTACTGTACCATTCATCCAATGTAGCAAAAATAATACATTTCATTAATTGGGTATAAATTTTCAAACCCACATGAGCTTTTGAATTGGCTCGTTGGGTCTAATTGATGTCGCAAATTGATTACAGAACTTCATTTTTCCTCTTGGCGGGCACCATCGTGAAAATCTCTTTGGTTGATTTTGTACTGTCTATATCAATCACGTCTGCTATGGATTAGTTCACACAAAGAATATTCTCTCATCTCAGTATAATCCTAACTAATAATCTCATTGACCGTCGATCACCTCTTTAGCCCTATGCTTAATGATTTCCTCTCGGTCGTTTGTCATAACTAAATCTATCGGAACTAATAAGACATGGTTCTTCCGGAATCTCTTACAATCAAAACCCAAAAACGAACTGGTTTTGGAAGATGTAAAAAAAAAAAATTTGATATTGCAGGAGAAACAGAGAGAGGCAGATCTTTTACCCTAGAGAGATCGACGACGAGATAGAGAAATCGAATGAGGCCTTTCTGGATCCTGGAAGCGGAAGAAGAGAGAGATCGGATTCGTCTCCTGTACTGAGCGAGGTGGGCGCTCTTGTTGTCGATGGGACGGAGGAGTCCGGATTCGTCCTCCTGCAGCGACTCCCACGACCTCTCGTCGGCGTACGCCCTCTCCCAGGCGGCGAGATCGGCTTCGCCTCCGTCGTCGTCATCGTCCTCTTCTTCTCCTCCTCGTTCTGCTGCTCTGTCTTCGTCTCTTTCTCTGTTGGTTTTTTGGAATTCGAATCCCCAATCCAGAGTGACGCTGCTGCTCATGTCGATGCGCAGCAGAGAGTGAGGAGTTTTCGTGGTTCTGTTCGTTTTTTCTACTTCGCGCCAGCGAATGGGTCTCGACTCTCGACTGACTGGGGCAGAGTGATTAATGAGGCTTTGCGGCTTGCCCTAGAATTTTAAGCTGTTAATGGGATTCGGTTGGGTCGGGATTAGGTTGGGCCGGGTTCGGGTCGACCCTGGTTCTTTCTATGAAAAAGAAGGAAATATGAGATGGCTTGGATCAAGTTGATTCCGATACTAAGTTCAGCCCGGACCAATAAAAAAATTATTGGAGAAATTTTGCAAAATGACGGGCAGCTGATAAAGAAAATATTAAACAGAAATTAGAAATTATAAGAAAAAAAGGTCTTTGACGTGCTTGTAATTGTAGCGGACGTTCGGTGTCTGGCATGTTACTCGGTCACACGCGTGTGGAGGGCAGTTTGGTCAAAGATAAAATATACAATTTACGAAGGGAGATTTCACTGGCATACATAATTTTTTTATCCCACACAAATTCTCTTTACATACATCACTATAATTTAAAAATTATTTTACTTATTTTCACACGCACCAAAAATACTCAAATTACCCATCCTTCCATTTCCCTCTTTCTTCCCACACACAAATCACAATGAGACATTTCCGGCATCTCGGTCTTTTCGGCATTCCTCCGGCGTTCCCGATCCTCTATACCATCTCATCTTCTAAAGATATTATGTTTCTCTCCGCCGTTATCATTTCATTCTTCTTTACCATTCCATACACCTTAGATTACCTTTTTTTTTTTCATGAAAACTTATTATGGGGGATAGATTCACATTCAATGTAAGCTTTTACAGATAATAAGTAGTGTTTTTTTCACACATTTAGGCTTATTTTAATATCTCATTGCAGTAGAAATCGTGGTTGTCTGTTCGGTACTATACTTCCGAACATACAACATATGTTCGGTACTGTACATTCGAATATGGAGATGGAGGAAGATGGGTTGCCCAAGAGCAGAAAGGAAGATGAGTTGACCAAAAATGTCGTGTGAGGGAAGTGGAGAGTGAGATGGGTAAGAGAATAGGATAAGGAAGAAGATGAGCTTGTGTGTGAAAAGAGAAAATATGTTTTGAGTTTTTGTGAGATAATAGATATTTTGGTCATTTCATAAAGGGGTGAAAGTGTAATAATTTTTTATTTCATTGAGTGGGAAAAGTAAAAATGCGTGTGCCAATAGCAGGCATTTCTAAGGCTTATTGTGTATTTCAAGTCTAAACTCGAAGTTCTCAAATATTTGAGGAATTTTCTTGTAATTGTCACATAAATACGAAAAATATGAAAAATGAATACACAGCTATCACTCTAGTAATTCAGTACCCGGCGAGAGTCATTCACACTCTTCATTCCTTAAATAATAATTTGATAGAGTTCATTTCATTGTGAATTCCTTTGCATTCAATCCCTATGTATTTTAATGCAAACGATCAGCAATAGATGATACATGATTGGATGATGTTTTTTGAGATTCACATTTATGTCTTTAATTAATTTTAAACATATTTAGAAAAATGAAAAGCCTCGCAATTTCTCTATCTTTCACCAAAATCCTATAAAACTTTAGCATTCTACCATTTTTTTTACAGCAGTGCTTGCTTACAATCAACGAAAATCGTCTCACCTATTAAAATGAACAAGCATGCAATCTAATTACACCATTCTAACCATCATTCCTTGTGGAGTTGGATTTGAGGAAATAAATAAATTTAAATTAAGAAAAAATATAGTGAGAATGATCTAATTAGTGGAACAACCTCTCACATATCTTATAACTAGGGTTGCAAATGGGTATCCGATTCTCCGAAAGTTCCGACTTGAAAAAAATCGGGTCTGTAACCTATTTTAGGTTCGATGCATAAATGGGTCCAAGTCTGGAACCAAATTTAGATTCCATTTGATAAACGGGTCCATATAGGTTATGACCCATGGACCCGATACCTAGTATATGAGTCTTTGATATTGCAAACTATACCTCAAAATAAACTTTTTTTGGATATTTTTTTATGATAATGCTTGGGGTAGTAGACTTGATGCACTATTATAAGTTGAATGATATACTTATTTTAAGAAAAAAAAATGAAAAAATTGAAGAGAAGATAGTTACAATTTTGAAACTAGATCTAGTTCTTTAGGTGGCTCTAGTTTCAAAATCGGAACCGAATTTTTCATATCAAACCAGATCTAGAACCAACAAAACAGATTCCAAGTCAAAATCGGACATGGAATCGTTATTTATAAATGGGCCCGGGTTCGATAGAGTTGAAACTGTTCCGTTTGCAACCCTACTCATAACCTTCCACTGGCATGCATCTTACCGAGCCCTAAACATACTCTGTTGGGGTTTTAACATGTAAAGCCAAATTCTTTGTATAACCGCATGCAATATAAAACCATTAATACTTGAAGAGAAATTCTCAAAAAACCACCAAGTGTAAAAAGCACCCTTTTGTACCACTATTTTTTAAGCAGTGAAGCCCACTTCACTTCACACGCACTAAACCCGTGAATTGTCACGGACCTAACACTCATCTAGCTTTTACTTGTCATTGGATTGAAACCCTAAAAAACCAACGCCTCTAAAACTATTAAGCATTTGGGTCATAGATCAAGGGCCCTGAATGATTTAATAAAGTTGAAATTTGACACATATATGTACACTTTATCTAGATCTTTTCATCCAATGACATTCCATGGTGGTCACATATCATAGCATTCTCCATTCGGAGGGGCATTTTTTCTTAAAAATTTCTCCTTTGGAGTTTTCTAGTGCTTCGGATAAAATGGAATTCATCCCTAATGATGGCTAGCTACTTGTATTCCACATCCTACCTCCTGTATCCTCACCCAATGCGATGAAACATACCATCATGCAAAAATGAGAGGTCCTATTTTGAAGATACATGAAATAAAATATTCGCTAGCAACAACTATGATAAAAATATATATTCTTTTGTGGATGGAAAACTCATGGTTCTGGTATTCAGTCAGATTGAACCACATCAAATTTGGTGACCATGATTTCAATTATCTGTGTTGCTATCGAATCCAAGCCCAGCCTCAAAGTGCATCGGTGCACCGTGCACCCCTCCGTTTTCCATAGAAAAGAAAATGGGACATTACACAAACAAACCAAAAGTTATAAGTGTCTACTTAGAATGCTTAATTAAAAGAACCAATTGAGTCATATCCAGGAGAGAGGGTCTACATGGACCGAAAATCATGGCACGAAAAGTGCCATGAACCCACGTGGACCCTTGGATCTGATCTTGGATCTGATCGGATCAGATCCAAGATCAGATCCAAGGGTCCACGTGGGTTCATGGCACTTTTCGTGCCATGAGTTTCGGTCCAAATAGAGTTTTTGTATCCAGGATCGGCTTGTCTTTAAAAACTTAGGTCGGAGCCCAGCCCCAGCTGTAAAAGTCAGGCCTAAGCCCACCCATTTAATCAATTGGGTCGGCTTGGCCAATTGTTTGGATAAAACACACTAAATTACAAGCACTCATTAGTTAGGCCGGACTTTGGGCTTTTCGTCACTTAACCAAGCCCAGCCCAATTACTAAATTAGCCCATATTCTACACTCAAGCCCGACCCAAGTAGGCCTAGGCTCAGATCGGGCTCGGGCTAGCCCCTCCCATGAGCACCCCTACGCAGGATATGCCACTCTTCCGACTTTGTGGGCTTCCACTTCCCCTCATATAGGTTCTCCTTTCCATGATGTGGAAGCCCCTTTCACACTTGTGTAGGCTCTCTTGGGTCTAGCCCCCTAAATTTGGATAACAAAAAAAAAAAAAATAACCCAAATATTGGAGTTGGTTTGGAATCCCACCTCTCACCTAACTGCCTAGAGAAGGATACCTCTGGGAGAAAATTTCATTTTGACCAATCATTTTAGGTAGTTGCATTGGACTGTCATTGATATCTATTCGACCTAACTCTTTTAGTCCTTTCATTTTAACCATATAGAGTCCATACCCCTTTTGTCTAAGATATGAATTGTAGGATCCACAAATAAGGCCACCCTCCATAACATTGCGAAGTAAGTGTAGAATCTGAATCCTTGCAAAGCGTTTTCACCCCATTTGTCCTTGAACCGAAATTGCAATGGAACCAATATGTCATGCTCCTATCTCATTGAGCCCACTTGCAAGCATGCCGGATGCCAACCGACAGGAATAAGAGGGAAGAAGAAGTATCAAAATGGATGGGTAAAACCAGCTATTATATTACTATCTCATATTTTCACCATCCTAGACGAGTATGAAGATGTTAAGTCGATTTTAGGTAGCCCCATGAAAATTTACAGCTGGCCTGTTTGATCTTTGCCTTTGTTTTTTTTTTGGACTGTCAAGACCTACTATATGGAGCAGTTATGGCCCTTGTGGCCTTAGGTCCAACCACTTCTAGGCATAGGTGATCCAATTTGATGACGGAGTTTCCATAGTTTTTTTTTTTTTTTGGTCAAATGCTCACTGTCACATGGTTGGTTTTGCCTAATCCTTTTAGATCCACCCAACCCTCATTAGATTAGATAGCTCTAATTGATATTAGTTATTTCAAAGACTCACTATAAACATGCTTAATATTCTATGTTTTCAAGAAAGAACTCCTTCCTTGGGGCCCACTTGGATTAGGGTCGGTCCAAGAGTAGTGCAATCAAATGAACTACTCTGCAAATTTAGGACTTTAAAAGATATACATATCTATATCTGTGTGTGTAATTGAGCCCAACGGCTAATAACTATTACATCAACATCAAGTCCAGCTCCAGACTAATTCGCCTAAGGCTGAAAATATTAAAAAATCATTGAAGGGTATGGGGAGAGTGGGCCTAAAAATGAAATCCAGGAGAAAAAAAGGGAAGAAGACAAAGCAATGATTTGAACAAGTCTAAAATATAAGGTGAGGTTTAAAGCTCTGTTGGTTGCACTAAACTTACTTGGCTGGCCTGAAAGTAACAACTTGAATAAAGAAAAACATAGCTAAAAACAATTATGTGAAACTATAACAGTTTTGAATAAAGAAAAGGGCATGATTAAAAATAATCATATGAAAACTAACGTATCTGCCCACCTGAGAGTTGGTGGAGTGGCATAAGATATGGGTTTGGGCCCCCACATCTTATGTTCAAGAGTGCCCCGGCTAGATTTATCTAGTGTGCATGATTAATCATGTTTGGTCAAAACACTCCAAGGATTGATACCCTCACCATAGAAGAACATAAAAGATACTCTTTTGAAAAGTGTCAAGTACAAAAATCCCTTATAGTCACACGTCCTATGTTTTGACACCAATGTGAATGAAATGGACCGTTGGATCAACTATATACTCATATGAATGAATTGGGCTTGTCGACCATGAATGAAGGGGTTAGAAGCATTGGATTGGGGCCAAACTTGATATTTAGGGTGGTCCTATATAGTTCTTTCAATCATCACCTGTCCCGTGCAAAATGGGGCCCCTAGTGGGCTCAACAAAAAAGTTCTCATGGTGACTCCGTGAGAACAATTCTCAACATCAAAAGCATGATAAGGTGTGGCAAAGTAAATTCAATATAAAATGTTACTTCTTACCGACATCGGCATTTTTTATTCCACTTCACCATATACTTCATCTTATATTTATATATAAATTTGTTTTTCGAGCAAACATGTTAAAGAAAAACATATAACATACGAGCACAAATATTAGGATGTGTTCGTGCAGCAGTGAGTTGCTACGAAAAAAAGGAGGATATAATCATGCGCCTTCATGCTACCTATTTGGTACAACGATGGTTCCGACCTTATGAGATTTTCGACATATTGTTGCGACAATATTTTTTCCTTTAGTGAGCATCTAGGCTTTCCACATCCTCCAATTGAAAATTAAGTGTTGTAGATGAGGTAACGAAACTCAGTGCGTATTGCTTTTCCAGAACTCCAAGAATTCATATATAAATAATTTTAATTTATCCAAAAGCTGTTCTTTTGAGGTAGAAATCCAAATCTCCTTTTTTAGTAGAGCATTTGAAATTCCAATAAAAAAGCAAAAAGAATAAAATTTTAAAAATTCTAATAGTTTTTTTCTTAAAATATTTTAGGTGATTAGAATTTAAAAGGCTTCCTCTTCCTCGGCGCCGCACAAACGCCCCCTTTATGGTGGCTAAGCAAAAGATCGGATAGGGGTCAAAGGCCAAATGTCTTGAGCAGTTGAGCCAACCCACCTTAACTCGAGCCCGCTTCATTGACAACCATTCCTTGCTGAATGAGCCATGGTATATGCCTCACATGTGGGTAACATCGCATCAAAGCGTCAGTACCAGGTGTAAAGCCACATTGAAACGGACACATCACATGTGGGAAGATCTCCTCTTCTCAGATGCCCAGCCACTCACAAAATTCCAAGGTAGAAAATGAGTGAAATGCGATTTTTTCATGATAGAGCTCCTCCACCCCAGACCCGAGCGACCCCGCACCGTGCACGTGGTGGGGGTGAGAGAATAGGACGGTTGAACCTAGTGCGACTCACCGCAAACATCAGGGAATTTTTTGTTGTTATACTTCTACATCAATTGGAGATTTTCTTAGTGGGGCCCTTCATGTCAAAAATAACAATCAATTAATTACAGGTTGCATGGGACCCACATGCACCTATTGGCTTGTGACAATTATTATCATTAATTCGAATGAAGTGGGGCTTTCCATCTTTCTTAAGTAAAGTAAAGTAAGTGTGTTTGTGGGTCTCACCTGTCATAACAAATAGAAGGGTTTATTTGTTTCCCCTAATTGAATATGAATATGTAGGATTGTATTATTTAAAGTCGTTTTTAAGCAAAGTCAGATAGGAGATGAACATCTCACCTTCATCCTAATAATATAATGTAGAGAAAGATAAAAGATTTTATTTATCTCATATTCTTCAACCCTCGCCTAATATCCTCCATCCCCCACACTTTTAATAAATCTTTGGTGGAATTCATTTTATCATCAATTTCTATGCATCAAGGATGATAATACTATGCTGAATATTATCTATTTAGAATAAAAGAACATGAAATTGATGTGTAAACATCAATGATACCCACAAGCATGTCCCTTGCTATGTTAAAGAATATAACTACATTACTCACATTAGGGATGGCGATAATGTATACCACATGATCTTAACTCTTGGTTTTAAAAGTTTTGGAATTTAATATTTGCATGCCTCTTTTTTTAATCCTTTCAAAGTGGTAGATAATTAAAGTTAGAATAGAGACAAAGCCAAACAAGCACAATTACCATGCCTATGCTGGAAATCACAATGATAGAAATGGGCACAAAAAATGTTAAAAACAATGATGATTTCAGATGCAATCATCGTAGTTAACTTTATCCCCACAGCATTTATCAAACTTTGCGTTTTACTTAGGGGCCCATAAACCTGATGATCATTCACTGGACAACTTCAATCCAAACTTTTTATTCATTTATTCATTCCCTTTTAACTTTTGTGGAAGCAAATGAGTGTTTGGTGAAAGACTGAAGAGACTTGCAGCATGTAAATATAATGCCCCTTCATAGAGAGAACCGGGCCTAGCCATGGATAGGGCGATACAGGTATGCTGCCTAGACTGTTCGTGTGAGAAGGATTTTTGGCTGTGGTCATTTATGCTTGCAGAGCTCTTAAAGAGACCATTTTCATTCACCAACCGCGCCACCAGGGTTTTGACTTCTCTCCCAATTGTGACTTGTGTGACCTGTGATCCAATTAATGTTTCAGAGAACGACCATTGTCCGCAGTTGATGCTTGGTTCTATTTCATACGGCCGGTCAACCAACTACAGTTTTATCATTCGGCACCATAGAAAGGTGTGACACTTAAATGGCAATTGATGGGGTGTGTTTTGTTGGGAACTTTTGGAAGGAAATAGCTCAACAAACAGATTTTGATTCTTGGAGGGGTATTTTTATTTTTAATTTTTTAAAAATTTATTGTCCCTGATTTTTTTGGTGTGTTATTCAATGAGAATTTTTACTGAGATAATAAAACTTCCAGTAGACATTGCTTAGTCCATTTTTTGTTTTCCATCACTCAAAAGTTAGCTTGCCAATCCATTTATACCTCAGTGCAGAGGCATTTCTCTACATATAGATACAAGTAGGGATCAATTAATGGGCCCATTAGATATGGACTTGGGTGGTACGAGCATGTAGGCGTGGGAGTATGTATTATGCAAAAAAAAAAAAAAGAAAAAAAAAAAACAGACCAGTAGCCCAAAGTCCATTTTTCGTTTGTAATGTTGATGGGTAAGAGACTTAGGTAAGGTGGGTGCATACATGGGAGTCAACATCTGTTGAAGCACTACCTAACAAAAATCACAAGTTAAAGAGAAACTTTATAATGGTGCACACTATTGAAAATATGAGAAGCTTAAAATTTACTCTAATAGGAGGTGATCCTATGATAGGACTTAGTATTAAAGGAGCGGAACTCCAAATAGTTAATCTTACAATGGGACCGAGTCCTATTAGAGTAAAACTTTTATTCTTCTTTCGAGTGTATCTACTTTTTAATACATATTTGTCGTGAGCCGGATGACTTGCATACCTTGATGTGAAGCCCACATGCCCACTTGGGGAGTTGAAACATCTCCTTGGGCCCCTTTTTTCTGACAAAAAATAAATAAATAAATCCAACTTATCATCATATCACCCTCGTTTAGAGTTGATAGGTCTAATAGTGTACCGTGCATTCAAATTGGTGTACAGTCGATCAAACGGTCTAATCCATTCGATTAGGTGTAAATCCAAGGGATGTGTGAAATTCAGAGGATATGTGTATGTGGTCTAGTTGGATAGATCATTAGATGGGCCCCACTATGGCAGTGTGCATGGGATGACCCAAAACGTGTTTTTTATTTAGGCCCACCGAAAGGTTAAGATTCTCTTATTCTCCAAGTTCTTCAACCATGATCGGCCATGTTCTTGCAACGTTTAAACCACAAAAGCTTTTGACAGATTTTGCAAAAGACAAGAGCTACCATACTGTATTCATGTTGCGGATTCCGCGCGCGCACATTGCATAATCTAATGTCTTAGTTGAATTTTGATTAAACTGGGGCCATTGAATCAGCACTCTTCAAAAAAGGGCCCCACCCTGCCACTTGACATCAGAGTCCGAATCTTCTGAGGCGAATGAGGCCCACCTCCAGAATTCTATTGGGTCAGTCCCAAATCAATTAATTTAAATATTTCCTTAAACACAAACTGCTGAAACTCAATGGGGACAATTTTCTCATACGTACTTCACATCCGCGCTGTTTGTTGCATGTGACTTACTCAAATTAGGTGGAGTTACTTCACATCTGTGTTGATTGATGCAGGGGACTTATTCAAATTAGGTGGGGCTGTGTGCAGGAGAAAATCTTTTTGCCTGATTATTTGCTGGCTAATTTTAAACTCTAATCAGATTTTCAAACCATCAGACTCATCAAAACTAAATTGCAAAATAAGTTAATTGCTATGATTGGACCACACCACCACACTGATTTTAACCAATAGCTTCTACTCAAAGGATCAACTTTGATTTTTTATAATAGTCTTGGAGTGGATTTATACAGTGGGTCTGGTCTCTTGGGGGAAAAACGAAATCAAAGGACACAGCATGCAGTTCTCTCTTGCGCTCTCACTTGAACTTTTTATTGTCATTCAATGGTGGTGGTCCCGCGCAACACCAAATCATTTGAATATTTGAAAATCGTGCTGTAAATGGTGGGACCACACATGCATTGTATCGATCTCAAAACGGGAAACAGAGGGCCCGCCCTTTTTCAGCAGCCGCGCGGACTACCAAACCTTTTTCTCGGACATCATCCCCTCTATTTCTCGAGAGTTCTGCGCCGCGTTTTATTCCCGCTCACTTCATTCATGTTTAGTTTTCAAGTTTCGCCCAAAGCGCGCGGCCATTCCCACTTCCACCAAGTTTAAACTCCACGCAACCACTCTAACCCACGTCAGCCTACTCCATCCTCTTTTTTTTTCCTAGTTGGTGAGCGAAACAGCCTAAACTGGGGTTATTTAATATTAAGTTTCTTTCTAATGCGTTTACTAAAAAAAAGATAAATATATATGACAGTGATCTTCTCTTCTTCCCCGCAACACTTCTATGTGGGGCCCATGTTAAATATGATCTGGGTCGTTAATCCATTGGGCACATACAAGATTGATGATGCCAAAATAGCGTTTGGGACACCATCCGGTCAAGTAATAAATGTTTAAATGGAATAATTAAAGAAGAGAGAGAAGAGATTATAGTGGTTCGGTCAAAACGACCTATGTCCACTGCAGAAAGGCAGAGATTGCCTGCGATGTATTAACTTCCTCAATGATTTGGCATTACCAAACTAGAGGAATACAAGAGTAGAAGTGAATGCAGAGATTGCCTGCGATGTTTACTTTTTCAATGATTTGGGATACAAACTAGAGGAATACAAGAGTAGTAAGTGAATGAGAAGATCTTCGTTCCTCCAAGTGCTGGTGGGCTCTTGATTATAGTCTACCCTAACAGACGGGGACGCTCATCTGCAACGTTCGCACTTGGAACCCTCGAACTGCTCTCGCGCTGGACGAAGCAGGAACCCTCGAACTCCCTCGCGCTGGACGAAGCAGTTGAGGAACTGCCCTCGCGCTGGACGAGGCAGGTGAGATATCTCTCTGCAGACCTGTGTGAGCGTAATTGTTTCCGAAGCAACGTGGCTTCCCTGACTTGGTCTCTCCATGGGCTTGTACCTGAGCTCATCCTCATCGATTGGGTCGTTGGGGCCTAACTCATCAAAGATCATAAAATGGTAAATCATATAATGAACCACTCCGTAAAATATTGCACACACAATATAAATTGAAAAATGACTTATTTTAAAAGATTTAGATTTTCAATAGATAGACATGAATAGATTCACATCACTATTTTTTACTCCGAATTTCTTCAAATGGATCCTACATATGATGCATCTGCCCAAACAATCGGATAGGTTTTAAAACATACGAAGCACCAATTAGATTTGGCAAACAAAACCTTGGATTCTCCCGGGCCGAGAATCGAAAACTAACATTAACATTTTCTCATGGGTTAAAGGATCGTGGTTTATTTACGAAAACCGAGCTCTTCTTCTACGACACCCCGCTCTCCAGTCTCTCCTACTAATTTTACATCCTCAAAACACTCAGTAAAAAGAGAAGAAGAAGAAGATAAAATAAAAATGCAGGATTGATTCTACGCTCCATGAAAACGGACGAACATCCATTTCCATCTCTTCCCAATCCTGCAGCCTTCTTTTTGATCTTTTCCTCCGTTTCCACTCTCTAGCACTTAAAAAAAAGAAGCATCCGAGTCAGTCGAATAAAAGAAGAAGCAACACTTCCTTCTCCTTTGTCTTTAGGAGCATGTGACCACTGACGGATTCAAATCTCCTTGCTCTTTTCACACTCCTCCCACTCCTCTCCTGCAACTCGGCCGAGTCAGCGACCGAGTCGGAATCCATCCATGGCGGCGTCCTCCTCCAGAGGAAGAAGCAGCTCTCCTTTCGGCTTCCGCAAGCACTCGAGTCCGTACTCTTCTGCTTCGTCTTCTTCGTCTCTCACAAGTGGAGGAAGGCTCATTCCACGCTCTTGCTCTTCCTCTGCTTCTTCGCACTTCTACGGATCTGGAAATGGGCTTTCAGCCAGATCTGTGACTCCGAACCGGTACCGCGGCGATTCAGGTCCGCATCTTGGCCACAAGGCGCCGGTGAGTCGATCTCCGATTGGTTTCGCGTCGGCGGAGGAGCTCGGCGGGGAGGTGGAGGCGCTTAAGCCTGGTGGGGAGAGCATTTCGGTTACGGTTAGGTTTAGACCATTGAGGTAGGGCTAGATCCAGTGGAATTTTGGTAGATCTGCTGATTCGTGAAATCTGGTGTTTTTTCGTCTGGATTTCTCGTGTCCGAGGCTGCATTGGTGGTTTCGTGTTTTTTGTTTGATGTGTGCGTTTTTATGAATTTTGTGTATGCAGTGATAGGGAATTCCAGCGGGGCGATGAGATTGCGTGGTATGCGGATGGGGATAAAGTGGTTCGGAGCGAGTACAATCCGGCGACGGCGTATGCATTTGGTATTCTTTTTGGATCTGAAGTTGCAATTTCATATTTCGGAGATACATTTGTGAAAGTCGATTGATTTTTCCTCTCTCTCTTTCTTCATTCATGTGGAATTTGAATATTTGTTATTTAATTTGTTGATGCTAATTTGACACTGTCAACTTTAGAGCTTTATTGGCTTGCAATTGGATGATTGAAATGTGAATCTTGCTTCTAGGAACGAGGATGTTATTCCACTTGCTGGGATCTTTTCTAGTTGCTTTTATGTCATTCATCCAAATTCATTGTACCCATTTTTGTAATGCACTCCTTTTGAGAGTTGGTGATGCTTGCATTTCAAATCTTATAAGATCAGTGAGCAAACTGAACAAAGCCTACTTCTTTCTGCTTTTAATTCTATTGTTAAATAAGAATTGCATAATTGGGAAGGCATCATTGTTTTGGTAGTGATCGTCATCAATGAAACCCTATCCATTCTTCTTTTGAATGACAAACCCAATTCCATTTATCTGGGGATCAGTTCGTAAAAATGATGATGCTTTCTCCTATTATTTGCAATTATATTTTGATGCCCCAATGTCTAAATTTTCCTACTGAAGTGTGCTTAGAAGTTAATGGTGTCAGCTCACTAATTGACCTTTGTATCACAGATAGAGTTTTTGGACCAGCCACACCTTCTCATGTGGTGTATGATGTGGCCGCTCGGCCTGTTGTCAAGGCGGCAATGGAAGGTGTTAATGGTGTGTATCTTATATCTGCAGTTCCCTAAAAAGATACCATGGCTTTTCCGATTGAATTGTCATTGATGGGAATTTTTTTTATGGTTATTTTATTGGCATGGATGTCTTTTCATGGGATAATTTTTCTGATCATAAATTACACATGATCAAATTGTAGGTACAGTTTTTGCCTATGGTGTTACCAGTAGTGGAAAGACGCATACCATGCATGTAAGTTCACAACATTCAAGGATGTGCTTCCAATTTTTCTTTTGGCAGTTGAACTTTTAGAAAATGCTGAAGTGAGATCAGTCAAGTTCCAATTCAATAAATTATATAATTAGTTTTTTAATTAGTACTAGGTTTTTTATGTTTTGGTGATCTGTGAAGTTTGAACTATAATTTGTCTCCAGTGACAAATGCTTACTCCTGATTATTCTTTATGGATGTCATAATTATTGTAACGTCTTTAACTTCTGTACTTAGAGATTCAACATGATCATCCATGAATATCTGAGCGCTCGCCTAACGAAAGAAATATTAACAATATTTGAGCACTAGCTTGATGGATCATATGTGGGTCATGTGACCCAAAAAGTGGAAGGCTCACAAGTCACACCTTCCTCATGGTGCGCACCAATTTCCTATATGTGTACATAGTTAGTAGTATAATAATGTAGAACATGGTGGTTAATTTGTTTATGACAAAGGTTTTTCCCCCCTCAATAGCTGAGAATCTATATTACAAGGACAAGAATTTATGGAAGGGATCTTGGTATGGGATATTCACTGATTTGCAAATTCCTTTTAAAAGCGATTTACAATCGCCATTGCAAATGATAATGCTTTCGTGGTTAACTCTAGCTTTTGCTGATATGTCCACTTCATTATTTTCTCTTATGACAATGTACAATTTCTCTTGTTCATGTTTACTGTAACATTATTTTTCTTTGTTAGTTTGTCCCTATTCTCAGATTGAGAACTCACGGGGCACTTACATCTGTAATAATTTATTGTTTCTTGTTTTTGACTCCATTCGACTATCTTTTCAGGGTGATCAAAAGTCGCCTGGAGTCATACCATTGGCGATCAAGGATGTGTTTAGCATGATTCAAGATGTAAGTGCATCTGTTCACAAATGTCTTTTCAACCTAAGCTTCACAATCTCGATACCATATGTATGTCTGGACTTGGGGTCACCGTTTCAAGTTCACAGTTCACCTCACGTGCCTTAACCCAATATATAGGTTTCTGCAATTTAATAGAAACATACCTCAAGCTTTTGATAAATAACAATACTATGGCCCAAAAGTAATAATATATTAGCACCCAAATGAATATGCAGTAGCCCAACTTGATTTTAGCAGTATGATCCACTCCAGCAAGCAGCCAAAGGCATTGAAACTTGTGATTAAAGGTATACATGAGTCAAAAGGTATACACGAGTCACGACAGCCTTTCTCTTGCACTCTACACGTATTCATAGCAGGCCTCTGTACATTTGGATGCAATAGTATGCACAGGGAAGGAATTGTGATTGTGTTAATACCATTACCTTGTCCTTGAAAAAACAGCTCTGCATTGCCTTTTTTGTATTTGATAGAGCTATCAGGTATGAACAAATAATTACGACACTCATTCTACTTTGCAGACTCCAGGAAGGGAGTTTTTGCTTCGCGTGTCTTATCTTGAAATCTATAATGAGGTCAGTTCCATTTCACCAGTAATCTCACATTTGAAAAATGAATACTGTCATTCTTTGGTTTGTTGCTACATAGCCTCCATTACTTTCTTTTATGTTTTCACTAGTCGTATCTTTCATTCAACTTTAGTTTGTGCCTGCTCTTTTCTAAACTAGGGGATCTTTAGGTGAAGATTTTTGAGCTCTGCTTTAAGTTTTTTCTTTTTTGTTTCTCATAAATCATAATTTCCACATAGGAGTTTGATAGTTATATATATATATGTATATATGTATCAAATACTTGAAAAACTTGGATATCTCTTTGTCAAATGCACCTAATCTAGATGTGGTTTTGTCCAATTTATTTCAGGTGATAAATGACTTGCTTGATCCAACAGGACAGAATTTGCGTGTTAGAGAAGATGCACAGGTTTGATTTATGCTTAGCTTGTTGTAACATCTATCCATGTACATTGTAGCCTTTGAGTTAACATGGGGTACTGTTTTACATGTAAACTGGCTAATTTTTTTTTTTTGTCCCATTTTTCTCATCTGAGGTCACTCCTTTTTGCTTATGCCAATTATAACACTGGAAGCCATACCAAATTTGTCTTGGTAAATGCTCATTTAAATATAAAATCTAGTCATTGATTCTGGATGTCTGGAACTTTAACTTATTTGAGGAACATCAACTTCGTGTGTAATTGTCCCCCTCATCACCGCCTTGTCCAGTCAATCTGGGGTTGGCTAAAGAATTCTGCTCAAACTCAGAAAAAAAAGCCTACTAAGAAATTGCAAATAAGAATGTAAACCCTCCCTCCATCTCTCTCATTGTGAGCATGTCATGCAAAAACTCTATCTGTGTCATGCTTGTTGCCCCCTTATAGAAGGGCGTTGGGTCTGGCGAGCATATGGAGTGGTGCATAAGTCCCACATCGGAGACATGCTAGTCTTGATCTTGGGTATATATGTGTGACCTGGCCTTAACTCCACATGAGGCCTTTTAAAATCGTGCGGTAAGATTGGGTTGGAATCCCATGAGCCAAAGCGGACAATATCACGTGGACAGTGGGTCTGGGTCGTTACAATCTGTGCAAGAATGTAAGGCCTCTTTGTTGATAATTCTGTTGTGGAAAGCGATTGGTAAAATGCAACTTTTCTTGGATTTCCTCATTGTGTATTCCCCTTGGAGATTCCTGTTTTATCTCAACGAAGTAAGGTCCCTGTCTTCTCGTTTTCAAGTGGAATTTAAGCATGTCAGGAGGTCAGCTAATATGTTTGCTGATTCTTTGGCCAAGCAAGGGGTGGGTAGACTTTCTTGTTTTGTTGTTACCTCTATGTGACTTTGTTTTTGCTTTGGTATAATTCTGTTATACCATTGATGTCAGTTTTTCTACTTTGTTGTTTCTTGTCTTTTGTTTTCTGGTTCTGGTTTCATTTTGTATCTCTTGCATCCTCTTTCTCTTAATGAAATCTTTTGCTACTGATAGAAAAAGCATGCCATGCAAGAGTGGGAAATTCTCTCTACCTACCTTATGATACATGCTATTGATTGTCATTTGTCACCCTCTGACTAGCCAAGGAAACCCCTACTCATCTTCAACATTGCAAACCATCTACTTAGGGTCCTCTTTGTGAGTTATGTTCTTCTTTTCATCCCTATTCAATACCATGCTCTCAATTATTGCATGTAGTGACATGCCACTCCTCACTTCTTTACTCTAGCTCTAGAATGACTTCCCTCTTCTCCTAGTACCCTATCACGACTAATCCTTCAACTTGTCCCATAGGGGTAATTTATAGCTTTCTAGAAACAGGCCAGACCATCTTAAAAAACATCCTTTGATTTTTCTTTTCTTCTCATTTGCAATGATATGAAAATTGCTTCTAATGTACACATTTAATTCTATTCTTTGTAGTTTCACCACACATTCTTCTAAGCATGTGATCTTCGCCACATGAACTTTTAGCTTCTTCACAAGTCCTTGCCACCAATAACCAACTCCACATGAGATCTAATCAGCGCTCATTGATTCATTACACTCTACTATGTTGTCTCTGCTTAATATATGTATACTGATTCTTATAGTTATATCTGACTGAAGTCCTCCACCTTGTTCAGTGATAGCTCCTAAGTAATAGAATTGATCACACCATGGTACCTTGTTGTTTTCAATTTTGACTAATTTAACTACTTTACTCTCTGACCCAGAAGACATGATTTCCATATATGTGGTCTTAGATCTACTTATTTGTAGTTATTTTTTTTTCTTTTTAATTTTTTAAATAGACTTTTGGTTATGGTTTTCTATCAATTAACTTTATTGCAGTTAATAGTTATATTTCGTTACAAAAATGGTATCTAGGTTTCCTTGCTCCCTTCTTCATACTCTGGAGGGCTATCATATTGTTTCATGTTGGTTGTGATATTTACTGCATGTGCTAAAAATTCTGCAGGGAACTTATGTTGAGGGCATAAAGGAGGAAGTTGTTTTATCCCCCGGGCATGCACTCTCTTTCATTGCTGCTGGAGAAGGTATTTGATGGCTAATACTGCTAACAATACAAGTAACTGTGAAAATAGTAATCTCCATGTTTTTTGGGTCTTAATATTGACACAAATCTACGACATAAGGAAGCTTCCCTGTTTTGCTTCTCCAACCAATTTTGTTCAATGGAAAAGTGATTTCTTTGTTGCATGGTTTGGTAGTTAAAAGTTAAAACTAGTTCTTTATCCTATTGCTTTCTGGATGCCGTGTTTCATAACAACACATTCCATGGGCAGTTCTAATAATGTGATGGACTATAATATTGATCTAATTGAGAAGTTTAAGTACTATCATTACCTTTGGTTGAGAGCCACAGATGTAGGCTTCAGAAGATAGCATTGAGGCTTTCCTTGTCTTGCAAGGATCTTTCAATGGGCTTTTGTAAAAAATCAGAGGTGGAATGTTCATTTGAGACCAAGTGATCAAGGCGGATGGAGCACAATAAGAGTATAGAACACCAACAGCTCGCCCTTTGTTTCCTTTCTCTTCTTTTCCTAAATTCCTACTATTAGGAATTCCAAGTCTAAGTGATCTTACATGTGCATATGACATTAGAGAACTCAGAAATACCATTGCTTCCTGCAGACTGCTTATTATTTGATGATAAGCATGTAGCATTGTAGCAGCCTCAGTATATACAAGATCTTGATTTGGGTCTTAAGAGAAAGTTCTTGCCTTCTTTGCCATTGTGGGTAGTAACACTTTCATTTTAACAGTACTGAAAGAGACCTCTCCTTTAGTTTTGCAAAAAGAAAAGAAAAAAGATTTAAATCTTCTCCTCTGTTTCCTTGTCATTACGACAAGAAGTGCACACCTTCATCTCCTAAAATATGCTTGATTCGTTCTTTTCAAATTGTGTTTTTAAAACAACTACATATGGGAATCTACCAGCATACCTTGCCAATTTATCTTCTCTAATTTATTTTTTGATGAAGCAACTTAGTGGATTCCATACTGTAGAGACATGCAATCCATCTTTGTGTACATTTTGCTTAAAGTTAAATATTAATCTCCAGCCAACCTTATTGGTGATGGTATCAATTCACCATTTACATGACTCTAGATCCATTACAAAAAGTTCATGCAATCTTGTGACTAGGGAGGTCTAGGACAGGTTTTTAGAACTTGTTGGTCATGCATTGTTTGCCATTATAAAGATGGTAGAGTGAACAACCTTCATTGTAACTTCTTACTGCTTCCTAATGTGAAACTAGTCCTACCTTATTCATCTGGATATTAAGTGTTACTCTCATAAAAAAACCTCCATGGCACTCAATCCTGTTCTATAATCTTAAAACCTTCATCACATGGCAAACTAAAATGGTATCTTGGACACCTCCATATTGTGCAACCATAAGAAGTTAATTTGTTTGTGCTGAAAACCTATTTTCACTTCTTCAATCACAACTCACAACCCACCACAAACAAATATGGTGAAATGTTGGTTCACAGCCTACAGATCAGCCTCTATCAAAGATACATCTGATAAAGGTTCAAGTGATTTATGTAAATTGAACAAACAAAGTTATCTTGAATTGCTCCTTGCAGTTTTCATGCATAATAATTAATAGGTGGTCTTCTATGTTATAACAAATGATTGAACACTTGCTTGAGGGGAGTTGGTTCTAGAATTCATACATTTGTTGTGATTTATAATATTGGCATTTCTATAGTCAGTAATTAATTTCCTTTTGTTCATTATGTCTTGCATATAACCTTGGTTGAGTGTCATTACTGTTGCCTAACCGGTTTGTTTTGTATGAGCAGAGCATCGTCATGTTGGTTCAAATAACTTTAATCTGTTTAGTAGCCGAAGTCACACCATCTTTACACTGGTACGTAATGTTTGTTGAATAAATTTATTCATTTATTTTTGCTAGATGTGTGAGTGGTACACATGTGATACATCCCTTGGCAGCTATATGAGACGAGACACCCTTGCCACTGGGGGGTATCTTGAGCTTATTTAGTTTTGTCCTATTTCATTGTATTCCTTTATGCTCTATTAAATGACTTTGGCTTTTGCATATGTTAAATTCCTGAGGCCTTTTCAGCTTATCTTGATTGGCATTGTGGTAATTTCCTGAACGACCAATATACCCATAAATGACATACGCACAAAGACCAAATAAGATTAGACATGAAACTAAGGAGAAACAAATAACTAAAATGAAATAGAGAAATAAATAGAATTGCTATGACAAATACAAAAGCAATGAAGGAACTTGTGTAAAACATATGCATGAGCAACTCTTAATACTCCGCCGAACTTTGGCATTAATGATTGACGAGCAATATGATACACATACCATGAAACCAAGCCAGTCTATCCTTTGTAAATTATGTGAATCCACAACAATCTGTAATGTGGATGACAGTATTTTTGAGGGTAAACAGAGTTTCTTTTAATGTAGACAGCATGTAATTGATATGAATATCACCTAGGTTACCCTTTCTCTCAGAGTAGAGTTGAAATGTTGAATACACTAAAGAGTAAACATGGCAAAAGAGATAAGCAAATAAGTAGAAAAATAGCAAAACAACTTCAAAAGGTAAAGCATATGCATGAGCAGCTATTTTGTAAGCCTTAACATGCTCTTAAGTTCAATATTGGTGGTTCACAAGTGACCAACTTGTTTGGAACCATGCCATTTTGTGTAAAAATATAACCAACACCTCTGAAAAATGTTATGCTGACAGCTTGTGATCTACTGAATTTGACCTTGGCTACCCTTTTTCCTACCAACTGGTACTTGAGTTCCATCCTCCTGTTTGAGCATGACTGCAGGAGTGACAACTAGATTGGTCCAAACCAAGCAACAATTCCATCAAGCACTAAAGTGCGGAAAACATGGAGATTGGAGCACGAACACCCATTTACTTGGACAAATTTTACTTCACAAGCTCTTAATCCTATAATTGAGATGCAATTTAGGCCATGGTTTTCTGCCCATTGTGCCGACCACACTCTGGCAGTTACAAGGTAGAATCGATTGGAAACTTGGCTGGTGGACCAGTTGATGCCAAATATTTTTATTATAAATGTAAATGTTAGAATAACCAAAATATAGAAAATATGTAAATCTACATAAAAGTTAGAATAACCAAAATATAGAAACTTGGCTGGTGGACCAGTTGATTTGGCCCACAACCTGCAGCCTCAAATTTAGCACTCGTCTGTCCCTTTTGTGTAGAGTAATTCTAGTACTTTTGCAAATGATGCAGTCTTTTCCTGTTTTTCCAAATCAGTTCTTGTTAAATTTTATTTAAAATTTTGGACTGTTTGGGTCTCCTAATTCAATGAAACTCCTCACACAGGGTTCCGAACCCCATATACTTGATCATACGCCCCCCAAATATGCCATAGCTTGCCTAATTACATGATGTTCATCTTGATCCGCAGCATTCATGCAAGGCTTATGTACAGCTATTTGTTTGCCTTTCATATGTAAGGATAGAAGCCTTATGAGACTTGGGTTTCAACTAAACTTGTACAATCCGAGTTCAACCGACCCAGTGGCCTAGTATGTGATTGGGTCAAGTCTACTCAACCTGGTTCCCAGTTGACTGACCATTACTGGGTCAGGAAGCTCTGATCATGTCTATGAATAAACATTGTTGATAGTGTGAAAGCCTTGGCTTAATCAACACATTTGTCCATGTACAGTGAATCAGTGATACACTTCCTGGAGTCATCAGATTTGTTCCTTTTCTGTTTTTTACTTTTATATTTTATCTTTTAATTCAAAATACAAATATAATGTTGTGATGTTTTGGTGTTCCCAAGAATATTTAGAAGTCTACACTATTTTAGTTTATGAGATTTTTTAAAATCTTAATTTGTATCTCGTACTTTAGAGTTATTCTGCATGTGCTGGATATTGTTCTGCAAAAAAAAAAAAAAAAAGGCAAAAATCTTAAGTAGACCATACACACTGATACAATCCACTTAATTCATCACACATTTGCACAAACAACTTAGAAAAATGGGGGTTTTATTGCTTTTTTGCCTTAGCACTTTTACAATATGCCAGATAGGACAACCTAATGATTGCAGATACTCCTAGTTCGAACCCAATAGAACCTAGACTTGATAAGGTGAAGTCCACCTCAAATTTCTCCTAAGTCAGACTTGCCTTGAACTTTGATGTTCTAAGGCTAGAAAACCAAGAAAATGATGAAGGATGGAGTGTTTTAGACTCTTAACACTATAAAAAAAACTCGAGTTGCCGCCAAATATTGTCAGAGCCTGTGAGCAACTTGTTGCAAAGGGGGGGGGGGGGGGGGGGGGGGGGGGGGGGGGTTTGTTACTTTTAGGACCCTTTGGGCACCGAAAACTGAGTTTGTGGGACCTGATCGGTCCCTTGGGCACCCAGGACTGAGTTTGGGACACCAAGGCAGTTGTACCCAAACTGTACCTCTGGGTGCCCCGAAGTCCCTTCCTGTGCTTCTTTTTGTTTTTTTTCTGACCTTGTTCTTCTGGATGGTGTAACTTTGGATCCGTCCATTGGATTTTCGCCCATTATATATCGTTGGAAAATTATTCTTGCATGGATAACAATGGGCTATTCATTTGCTTCGATCTGAGCTGGGATGAGGTGGGAATCTTCAGTCATAGGAGGAATCACTTTTGTCCTATGTGATGGATCCACACTTGTAGTTTTTGAATTTGGCCATGGGGTGTCTACTCAAGCATTAAATGGGTTGTCTACTCAAGCATTAAAATGAGTCTCAGGATGTGGGGAAAACTTTCTTTTTACTACTTTTTTTCATTTTCCATGCCTTTTCTTCCCAACTTTCCAAGGAATTTCTTTACAATGGATTTTTCTTTTGGGGAAAACTTTCCTCTTTCTTTAGACAAAAATATTTGCCTAGCGATATCTGTGTTGTTATACAACTTGTTTTGCTGATTTGCATCTTAATAATTATAATTATGAAAGCGCACCTCAGCTGTAGCACTTATTAATTGTCATATTTATATCTGCACATTTTTGTGGTTGATGTTACTTTACCTCAATCTCCATCATGAAGTAGTGTGAACTCAGGCTTTTGTTTTACATGTAAATTATTGTAAACTGCTTTATCATTCGAGAAATAAATATTTGAGAATTTGAGTGAGTTGTTCTTACTTGGTGCTTTCAAGAACTGAGTGGCAAATTGTTCAATTGACCATTGGCTGGTGTTTACAAGAATTATCTTCATTATTTTACTTGAAGTACTGTCACTAATGTTAATGAAGCTTGTTTGCTGGTTGCTTCTGCATAGTATGTTTTTGTTGCAGTAGTTTTTTGGTTGTGTAATGCGTTATTGATATTTTCTTTACCAATTTGTTTGTTGTCTTTCATACAGATGATTGAAAGCAGTGACAATGGCGACGAATATGATGGAGTGATATTTTCTCAACTTGTATGTAGCGAGCCATTTATTGATCCGAGAATTAGAATTTACTCCTTATTGTCTCATTGGAGGTCTATGTTGCTCTCATATCTTCCATTTTTGTTGTAGAATTTGATTGATCTAGCAGGTTCTGAGAGCTCAAAAACTGAAACAACTGGATTGAGGAGAAAAGAAGGCTCTTACATAAACAAGAGCCTTTTAACTCTTGGAACTGTAAGTGCTAAGTTTCTTATTTGTCTTTTCTCTATCTCAAGATTTATGCTCCTTTTGTTGGTCATAATGCAAATTATTGCTGTCTAAGAAGGGGTGCTAATTTGGTGTGAATTGCTTGGATTTGTTAGAGGCAAATAAAGTAGTGGATATGGGGCTTAAATTAAAGTGGGTTGATATGAGAAAAACTTGTCTAAATGTTTCGAATTATTTTCCAATCAAGATGTTTTTTTTCATAGTCGTGTTCCCTCTTTCAGAGAGCGATGCAATATGGGTTAATTCTTTTAGAACTTTATAAACAATAACTACTTAACTTTGCTGCCACCATTTTACCTGGTGATCGAATAATTGCTGATGTCTATTTTGGCTTACACCGTCTATCCAGTCTGTTTTGAACATGTGCTCTTCATGAATAAGTAAAATAAGGGATTTCTTGTTTGTTCTTGTTGGGTTGTTTGGAGTTTGATTCCAGATGATATCACTTCTTAGCGATCCAGTGATAACTACTGAAACAATTGAGATGAGATTGTTGAACCCAAGTTAAGATGAACCCGACAGACTATTTGTCTATGAGCTGGTTGGAAGTTTTTTGTTGCTGACAAATGCTTTCAATTTAAGAGGGAACTAATAATTCTGATAGGGATTTTTTTATCTGTTTCAGAAATAATGCTTCCTTATATGTTCATTTTTGTAACGTGTCTTCTCATATCTGTTGATTTCTTGTGCAATCAATGCCCATGACTTTTGTCTAATAATTGATACACTCCTGTTGGTTGGGTCCTCACTATACTTTTAGAGTTTGCACTTTTTGGGATTGTTGATAACTTGATATGTTCAGGGTTCCCATGCATGAAAAATGTCTTTCTTGTTTAAATTTAGGGCGAGTCATGGGACTTGGCTGAGTCCTATGCATATCGGTCAAGATTGCACCAACTGACTTAGTTGGAAAGGAACTGTTGTGTGTGATTTTGCCAAGTCTCAGATTTTAAGCCCGATACGGTCTGACTTGGTCAAGTTGTATTAAATTAGGCAGATACAATTCAAAGAGGGTGTCTGAGCACCATGGTTTAAAAAATCAGACTCGGACTCGGCACATACCGAATCGGGTCACATGGGACTCGGCGAGTCGACTTGGACTCGTCTATGAACGAGTTGGATCCCGAGTCCGGTTTTTTAATTATGCTGAGTACCACTCTGATTCTGAGTTTTAAAACCTTTTTTTTTTTCCTTTCATTTTCAATACTAATTTTTCCTTTTTGTCCTTGTTCCATTCCATTGTAAGATATTAGGCTGATTTTTTTTTTCCTGAAATTTGAAGGTAATTGGGAAGCTGAGTGAGGAGAAAGCATCTCATGTTCCATATCGCGATTCTAAGCTTACCCGCCTTCTGCAATCCTCTTTGAGTGGCCGGGGACATGTATCAGTAAGTTTGAAGTACTATTACTGAATTTGTTTTACTCTGTATGGGAATGTTATCACAAATCTTTTTCAAGGAAATTTTAGCTTCATGACTCAGCAAACTCTCATATTTTTATGTTTATCAGAATATAACCTGGAAAGTCTCCTAAAAATGGAGTATAGAGAAACTTAAACAGCATATAGAAATTGCTTATATACAGCCTAAGAATAGGTTTTTAGATAAAATCTCAGAAAAATACCATGACATTCTCAGATTCTGATAGTAATTTGAAAATCTTAGAACATATTTTGTTTTATCCGGTAATCTTGTTCTGTAATTTTCTCATGTAATAAATTCACGTTTAGAAAGTTTCTGCAGTAGTACCCATAATCGAACTGCTTAGTTGTGTTAACTGTTTGGGAGACTGATGTTGCTGACATGCCTTTTGAAGTACCTTTTTTTTTTTGGCTATGCTTGGTACACAGAATCATTGACTTCACTATATTGTATAATGCCATGCTTATTTTATCCATCACTGTAAATTAACTCACAGATGTTTTGCAGCTTATTTGCACAGTTACTCCTGCATCAAGTAATCTGGAGGAAACTCACAACACATTGAAATTTGCCAGCAGAGCAAAACGTGTTGAGATATTTGCTTCACGCAATAGGGTAATATTATGGTTATTCAAATAGAATTTTCGACAGGTGACTTGTAATAGTCTAACACAAAGCTTTGATATCAAACCTGTGAATAAATCCTTTGGTATTCCAGATTATCGATGAGAAAATCATTGATTAAGAAGTATCAGAAAGAAATATCGAGCTTGAAGCAAGAACTTGAACAGCTAAAGAAAGGAATGGTTGCTGGTGTCAACCATGAGGAGCTCATGAGCTTGAAGCAACAGGTTTTCCCTCCGTGTCGTATAGTTTAATTTTGATGGTTATATATGTTCACATGCTTTGTGCTTATATCTAATTTGTATGAATCACTTCTGGTTTGGTAATGCAGTGTTTCTCTTTGTGGCATTAATAATGAAGTTCTTTTTTTTATTCATTTTCTTTTATTTATTTGTTGTTTTTTTAGCACTAACTTCTTGCTCTTGTTGATATTGGAACAGTTAGAAGAGGGTCAAGTGAAAATGCAATCAAGATTAGAAGAAGAAGAGGAGGCAAAAGCAGCTCTCATGAGTAGAATACAAAGGCTAACGAAGCTCATACTTGTTTCATCGAAGAATACAATTCCTGGATGTTTAAACGATGTCCCTAGTCAACAACGCCGTCGTTCTTTTGGTGAAGATGATGTAAGTTTCCATAGTCAAGTTGATTGTGAAAATGAAATTCATGGTTCCAATATCATCATAGCTGAAAAATCTTGGGTCTTTGGATGAAGTGGGTGCAACAGTTATAATTATTCCCTATTTTATGGAGCAGTTCCTAAAAGGTTACTTTTTATTCAAGAGTAGGAAATTAGTTCTTTTAGTAGGCTCTGTTCATGTCATATATAGAGGTAGGAGGGGTTATACAGTGGTTTGTTTATAAGACATGAAGGTATCTATTGTTTTCATTGCCAATAAAAGAAGTTTCCATTATTGTAGTACACATCCTAGAACATTCAGGAGTTGTTTGTTTACAAAAACTTGGGATTCTAGGAATCTCAGAACCTTATCCATTTTTGCTTTTGAAAAATGAGAGAGGGAGTCTGTTTCCTTCAATTTATACTTGATAATGTAAAAGAAAAGGGAAGGGCGGTCCCTGATGTGCTAACTAAATGTGTTAGGTACATGTGGAAAGGATAGATATTATGGAAATGCCAACAACCAACCATGCTTCCTGTACTCTAAAAAGAAGAACAAAAGCATTTAGTCAAGATTAATCATCATCATTGTTGTGATAGTCATTTATCATCCTACAAAGGCATTAAGTCGACATTAATCATAAACATTGTTGTGATTGTTGTTTATCATCATTAACTCATTATGTCAATTCCAATCTATCTGATCTGCCTTTTGTGTTGTACATTTCCATTTTCCACTTAGCCTTACTTAAATCCATATTCTCTGAAATCCTCACACAATTTAGCTTTTCTTTTCTCATTACTTCGTTGCAAGTCTTTGGTTCCCTCTGCCTGCTGTATACTATGTCAATTCCAATCTATCTGGAAAAACTCAAACACTTCCACAAGTACCTAGCCTTCCCCCCTTGCCTCTTAGCCTCTTTGAAGCAATGTTTACCGTCCAGTCAGTGAGTGTTACCAGTGCCCTTAATTTTGAGATGGCAGAGATTTTTAAACAATACTTTATTCAATAACTGAAATTTGATATCATGCTTTATGTTGCATAGAATGTTTGAAGTAAGAGAAACATTCCCATGCTTCCATTAGTGTGATGATACTAAGGGCAGCCACAATCTGATTTAACCCCTGCTGGGTCCACCTTTGTTTGATCCAAGTTCCTCCAATCATATGCCTTCCCATGTGCAGTCAGTGTCCCAAATTTGATTTTAATTAGATTGATGTGTATCCTTGGATTGATCGTGTATACAAAAAACAACTGTATTTTTCACACATCTAGTCAACGGAGAATGTATGCTTGGAGTTAGGGACATTGCCTGTGGGTGTTATTTGAATGATTTGGATCATACAAAGGTAGGCCGCACAGGGGTTAAATCTGACTGCAGCTACTGTTGGTACCATATTGATTGTGGCATGGGATCATTTCTGTTGAGTAGAATGCACAATCCTTTAAAGATATTAATGCAGCATCTCTGGTTAACTACCAAAATTTTATGGCATGCATACTTTTAGGATAATGTCAAGATTCTAAAACATTTTAGGCATGCCAATAAATTTTGATTTCCAACCATGTCTTTAATGTGAGTGTATCTTCTGTTCAGAGGTCAATGTATAGAAAAACGTTGAACTTTTCATTTTGTGGGTAATATCTATTGAAGCACTGGCCTGCAGGACTCAGTACTGACTTTTAGTTAGCTAATGCTCACTACTTTATCTTTTCTGTATGTTCCCCTTTATCATTTTCAGCTGCATGATTGTTTAAAAAGTAGAAACTCTGGCAGTATTCCGATCAATGGGGGCTTTGGCTTTTTTGGTTATTACCAAGCCTGCTTTGCTTTTCCTTTTTGATATTTATTGTGATATCTGTCGTGTATTACGTTCTTCAATTCCTAAGTTTTTATCATTCTCTTCAAATCCTTTACACCTCATTCCACAGAAAAACTCACCTATTATTATTATTATTATTATTATTTGTTGGACCATTGGTCCGGAGTGATACTTTAAACATGATGACCCAGGGATCGATCCCTGGGCATGTGTGTGATACTATGGTGCTCACAACCATGAGCGTGTTGGCAAACTCACCTATGATTTGGTTATTCTAGTAGATATTGTTCTTCAACCTGGAAGGTATTATTTTGGTACTGATCCCTCTTTTATTTCCTTTCAGAAACTGGATGCATTGCGGGAGGGTTCTCCATTACTTCTAGAAAATGATGCCATGCAGAAGGACTCTTCATCTTCTATTCTGTCTGTTTCAACCGACCCTTCTTTTGATCTTAAACACAGAAGATCCTCAAGCAGAGACCAATCCTCAGCTATCAGTTCAGTTACAGAGTCAAGTCAAGCTGGTGAACTGATCAGTGGGCTTGCGACTGGTCTCAGGCTTCCAGCGGTATGTTTCTCAGGTCTAGCCTTAGCAATTGGTTTGTGTAATATACTATTGTTGTCTCATTTAAAAAAAAAACTCCTACATCTGTAAACCCTTTTCTTTTGTTCTTAGGCATGTAATTTTTTAGTCCTTCAAATATATATATATATATATATATAAACTAGCTTCTCATATCCTGTAAGGAAACCTTTGTATCTGCTTGAAGTTGACTCTGTAATCGTGCCTGTATGTATCACAGTATCAGTATCAGCAACCATATCTCTGCCCATTTCTGGATGTCACATATATTTCACTAGTTAGGAAAATTTCTCATAGGAGAATACTTTTAAACAGGAAGTGTACTATTAACTGTAAATTCATCATTAAAAAAAACTGTAAATTCATCTGTCCTGTGGAATGCAGGATGGAATTACGATGTCAGATCAGATGGATCTACTCGTGGAACAGGTCAAGATGCTTGCTGGTGAGATTGCATTCAGCACCAGCACCCTGAAACGCTTAGTGGAACAGTCAGTAAATGATCCTGATGGCTCCAAGGCGCAGGTATTTATTTATTAATTTATTTCAACTTTATGTTATGTGCTTGCGTAGTTGTCGATACACCTTCTTTACCAGGAAAACATCTTCCGGTTGCAACATTTCTTGAACTCTATACATCATCTATTGCATTCATTTTCCCAGATAATGGAGAGTGTAGGGATGGGAATAGGCTCTGTTGTTCACACCTATTTGAAAAGAATTTTGGATTTCTTTCCCTTCTGCTTCAAATATGTGCATCCATTAGCTACCAATGTCCCGTCTAAGAATTTTACAGAAACATCCCATCCAAGTTCCGTCTATCTTTCACAGAAGCTCCCTGTGAGACATCAATGATCCACATCATGACTTGCCTTCACTGATTTGCAAGTATCATCGATATGATCCTATGCACCCTCCCTGCCGAGCAAACTGGTTTAAAATGCTTGAATATTTTGGGACTTAGTTTATGGAATTAAAGAAATAGAGTTGACATGTACTCCCTAGCTAAATTTCTTGTTCACAGGACTCTTTCAACGTCTCCATTACTTCCCATTTTAAGAATCCATGTAGCTTTAGAAAATGCTAACCCTGAAATTTTGTCTTTCTCTATTCCTTCTTTGGCTTCTTCCATCTCTTCTTTTAAGTCTTGTTCCAACCCATGTTCCCCATTCCAATGGAATCTTTTGACACAATTTCTAAAAATAAGCGTGGGCAAACTCTTTTATCTCTTTGGGTCTTCCAGCTGTTCTTTGCCAATTGTCTTCTTTTTTTTTTTTTGGTATAACTTTGCCAATTGTCTTGTGAAATTAAGATTGACTCTTTGTACTTGCTATTGCGTAAGTTATGTCGTGATTGATCACTTTCAACCATAGCACCGTTGATCTGTTGACTAACTCACTTCTCATAATTACACACAACAATCTTCATCATCATCATCAAAGCCTCACCCCAACTATGTTGGGGTTGGCTACATGAATTCTTTTTCTCCATTTTGATCTATTCTGAGCCAAATCTTTGGATAGACATAAATCAATCTTCATTTTTGTATATCGCGGACATGAGCATGAATACAATCACCATATATGTTATTCATATTAAACCTTATGGCTTTTGAAGAAAAATTTAGCACCTTGCATCATGATATTAAAAAAAAAAAAAAAAAAAAAAAAAAAAAAAAAAAAAAAAAAAAAAAAAAAAAAAAACTATTAACATTGACAAAATCTCTATGGTAAGACCTGTTATGCTGTTTATCCAAAAGGAGCTTTTAAGATCTTTATTTTTGACCAATTAGTTTCTGCTTCCTGTTACCCTCTGCTTTCAGTTTCCCCCATTTTGCTGATGTTTGTTCCCTTTTTTTTTTTTAAATTTCCGGGTATCATTTTCTTGTATTGGTATTAGTATTAGTATCATCCTTTGTCAATGCTGGCATTCTATGCATGTAGGAGTAACTATGTATCCCCTATCATATTGTTGTTTTCTGCTTTAGTAATCATTCTGCATCATCAGCATCAGCAGCAGAGTCTTTATCCATCAGACTGGAGTCAGCTAAAAAAGTTCTGCCATAAAATTCTTCACTTTGTTTTGTTTTGTTTTCTTTCTTGTTTTTAAACTCCAGTAAAACTAAGACTGCAAAACCTAAACCTAACATGAACTGCAAAGAAGAACGTAACCTCTCTCTCTCTCTCTATCTCTCTCTCTCTCTCTCTCTCTCTCTCTCTCTCTCTCTCTCTCTCTCTCTCTCTCTCTCTCTCTCTCTCTCTCACACACACACACACACACACACACACACACACACACACACAAAGATGAACTAATTGGTCAATAACCCCAATCATGTACTTGTTTGTCATGCATGTTGATGTTGTGTCCGAGGTTCTGTTTCCAACAACTGATGGGCTATTTTTCCCATTTGAAACACAGATTCAGAACTTGGAGAGTGAAATACAGGAGAAACGGAAGCAAATGAGGGTTCTAGAGCAACGTATCATTGAGAGCGGTGAGGCTTCAATGGCCAACGCATCATTGGTTGATATGCAGCAGGTAGTCATGTTAACTTCGTTACTTTCTATTTTTTCTTAATTACGCTCTTGGCTGGTGTAAGCTTTAGTTTATTTGGAATTAGTTTTCGTTTATTTGGAGAAGTAACTCTTTTTTTTTTCTCCTAAACAGACAGTCACAAGGTTGATGGCACAGTGCAATGAGAAGAGTTTTGAGCTAGAGGTTAATTCCTTACACTGCATTTTATTTATTTATTTATCTTTGCTCGTTAGATATGTAGAAATTAAAGAATGAAATAAGTTAAAAATATTTCATGTTTCACTGGCCGAATCTATATTTCCAATGGAAGCTGCCTGATGTTGTTGTTTTCTGCTTGTTATAACCACCAGATTTTCTTATTTGCTTAGCATCCAAAACTATTAGTGTTAACTATTTTTCATTAATGGATGCAGATAAAGTCAGCTGACAACCGCATCCTCCAGGAACAACTTCAAACCAAGGTTAGCGACTGCAGTCTTTCTCATGTGGCCTTCTGAGATAATTAGATGTTCTATACTGTTATTATTTTTTCTTACCCAGTTTGATACACTGTGACCCTTGAGATGGCAAATGCTTGCTGAGCCATTCCTTAGTAGTTTTAGCCTATGGTTTTGACCTTGTTCTACACCCATACACCCATATTTCTTATGAAGTTCTATTTATTATCAATTGTTGGCAGTATTTAGAGAACAAAGAACTCCAAGAGAAAGTTCTCCTTCTGCAGCAGCAGCTGAGTTCAGTTATGGGCAATAAACTGCCATTACCGGCTGACCAGTTGGTTTCTGAAGAATATGTTGAAGAGCTGAGAAAGAAAACTCAGTGTCAGGTGATTACTGGATTCTGTTCTCATCATTTGGATGTGTATGTGTAATTGTGTTAATTGGTATGCAGTAGTATAATGCTCAACTGCCAATTTATTTAAATTTGTTGAACTTAGATATGAGGAATAAGACTATGAAGATGATGATGATGCCAAATAATTTAAAATCACTTCCATGTTATGATTCTTCTTAATATTTCTTTTGTTGAAGAGTTTCTTTGCTATCTATAAAATAAAGGATTTCTTGTTCTGACGCTTTCAATGAACTTTAATTGCAGTTTGGTTTAACTGTTTAGTGGATTGTCTATTTCATCCTGTCTTTCAACAGCTGTAATCAAGGTTCATGACTCTAGGACTGAAGTGAATATTATTAAAATGCAAACATTAGGATACTGCAATAAACTGTTCTTTTACTTGTCTTTTGAATTATTTATTTGTTTATTTATTTTTGAATGTAAATACACAACTTTTTTTTGTCAGCTAAGCGCAGAAAAAATACCTCACGAGAAAGAAGAAATAAATTTCTAGCCATAGACATCAACTAGTGATACCGCAACACTTAGATTAATTTTTTTTCCTAAAAAAATAAAATGAAAAATTTATTTGTACACAATATGAAATTGAATGTTTCCGCCAAACGTTTTCTTCTCCTCTAATAGGGAAGCTACTTTCTCCCTTTGTGTCTCTGAAATCTTGTTTCATGCATCCTGTTGAATTCTGTAAGAGTTTTTGTCTGAGAAAAGGTTTCCTTGTTATTTTTGCATTGTTTCCGGCTACTGTTTCTCAACCTGAAATATATGATTTGTAATCAATAACTGATTGAACATCTTACATTGTTTTGGATTAACTCCAATAACAAGTCTGGTTGGATCGATAGAAATTTTCAAATGATTCTGATTTCCTCTGATCAGTCAAATGACTGTGTTGGATTGAAATCTTTTTATGGTCTTCCATAGATTCTATGGGGAGATACTATATTAATTCTGGTTGTTGGATGGTACAGAGATATATCAGGATACTAGTAGCAAAATTATCTGTTATGATTATGTTTTTATAGGTAGATTTGATAGTATTTGGTTTCTCTGTTTATACAGGTCATTGATCATATCATCAATCATTAAATTGAGAGTTAATTGGTCTGCTGATCGGAGGCCCTCAATCAGCTCTTGACTGAGAGGCCTTTCACCACTCAATTTTTGGAGTGTTACATTATCTTGTTCTGTCCAAAAGTGCACATCAGTCCACTCGCCAGCTGTCCAACCTTTATTTCCTGCTGTTTTCTGCTCGTTGTTGGTATTTCTGTTTGCAACATTCTCTTTGCAATCCTCTCTTTCCATCCAATAGGCGGGGATCATCTGCTGCTCTTATAGAGCCATCCACCAATCTCAGTGTACAACCTGTGCATCTTCCTTCAGCTTGCCATGAGCCTCTCCGTCCCCTTCTCTTTTGTCTCTCGACCATCTCTGAAACCACTGCTCAGCTCCTCTTCTGCTCTCTCTGATGTGTAGGGCTCCACTATTAATTTTAGAAGAGGCTCGGAAGTAATAATTCAAAACTTAGAATTTTTAGCAGAGGCTCGACCATCTCCCTGTTGTTTAACATGACTTAGAATTTACCGATAAAATAAATGACTTAAAGAGTTCTATCTGCTGCATTTTTTTCACTGTCTCCTTTTGGATTATGTTTGCTTTTTGTCTGTATCTAACTTGCTTTGGTTACTGGTCGCAGGAGCTTGAAAATGAGAAACTGAAAACATCACATGCTCAGCTTATAGAAGAGAACAGTGGATTGCGTTCACAGAACCAGAAATTGGCTGAAGAGGCTTCCTATGCAAAGGAATTGGCATCTGCTGCTGCTGTTGAATTGAAAAACTTGGCAGGCGAAGTTACCAAACTTTCATTACAAAATGCAAGACAAGCAAAAGAGCTATTGGCTGCTCAAGATATGGTGTATTCTAGGGGGTCCAACATGCACCCTGGTGCTGGTGGTACCCGTAAACTTTCTGAAAGCAAGGTTGATGGTGTTAAATTAGGTAGAAAAGGGCGGCTTACCAGCAAGGGTAATGAAAACACTGTCCATGATGATGTTGAGTTCTGGAATCTTGATCCAGATGATATTAAGATGGAGTTGGTGGCAAGGAAACAGAGAGAAGCAGTTCTTGAGGCTGCTTTAGCTGAAAAGGAGCTTGCTGAAGAGGAGTATCGCAAGAAATTTGATGAGGCAAAGAAAAGAGAAGCAGCTTTAGAGAATGACTTAGCGGGCATGTGGGTACTGGTTGCCAAATTGAAAAAGGGGGAAGGAGCTACCCCAGAGATGAATGCTGATGAGAGGTCTAGTCATGGGGTTGATGCTGTTGGTGATACCAAAACAAATACAAATGACAATAAAGATGTCCTTAAAGAGACACAAGTATCTAATGATATGACGAAACCTCTTAATGATTGGAACGAAAGCACTGAATTAGAGCCTCTGGTTGTCCGTTTAAAGGTGAGCATTCATCTCATTCCCAGATGCATGTGGTGGTTGTCCAACTTATTTTGATGTCATTTATATCCATATTCATTGATAACCTGCCTTCATTGAGTTTCCAAAGTTTGCATATTAGTCCTTGTCCTTTCTGAAATTATTTTGGAAGTTCCTAATGAGTCTTGAGTTAGAAATTGTTTCATCAAATTCTTTCAATGCATATTAATTAGATCCGCGCCTTCAAAATTGAGTGCCTGTTCTCATTATCCCGCTTTCTTGAACTATTATAAAATATAGACTGATGGCTATCAGAAAGACCAGAATGCCCTTAAATAAACCTACAACAAGCCCTTCAAACCAAGATGACATTTTCCAAAATTACTCAACAGCCCCTTCAACTCTCCCTCTTCAATCCCGTGCGATTCCACTTTGTAAGGGCAACCAGCCATCCCCATCATTGAGACCCCCTTGATTCCACGGACCCACCTTCATTCCTGCCATTGTGTTGGCCTACCAAATTCCATCACTTGTTTGATGAGGCCCATCATTGTTTTCATCATCAGGTTGACCCTTTGTAACTGTCAACCCCATTGTGATTCCGTTATAGTGGGCTCATTCTAGCGGTGTTAATCACGGTGTGTCCCACTAAACAAAATGTGGTAGGCTGTCGTCGCACTGGAATCACAGTGGGTTTCACCCACATGATGGAATCATTGTTGGGCTCACCCAATGATGGGGGATCAAATTGGGTCCAGCTATGGTGGGACTTCCTGTGGGTCTGCTTAAGTGATGGGAATCATGTACAGAGGCGGAGTGAGAGAGTCATTGTCTTGCTGTTAGATCAGTACTTGTTGACGTGATAAGCCCCTTCTGTTGGATTGCTAGGATTTTGTTTGCAAGAAGTGCTGCGTAGGTGCGATTTATCTAGGAACTTCATGGCTACTTAATGTGATTCTCCATTAGTTGCAAGGGTATTTTAATGGCTTTTGAACAGAAGCTTTCATTACGGATAATGATGCTTTAGGAAGTAATGTTCATCCCTCATATTGACAAAATTGTGGAGAACACTGTGTTGCAGGGGTTAGTTTTTCTTAACACCAGTCTTGAATGCCACAACATGCACAAAATGCAATCGATCTTTTGGTGGATGAAGCTTTGTGGAAGATGCAGCTTCCTTCCTGAATGGCGGTGCTAGACATAACTTCCACGAAGCAAATATATGATCACATGGCATTTGATCCTATAGTTGCTTTGAGAATTTATGAATATCAAACATAGTTCTGCATATAATTTGGTTAGGTTGGTAACACATTTTGTTCAATTGATTGCTTTGCATAGTAGCTTCTGATGGAATGCTATTCCGAACCAATGAGCCACCAGAGGCTTCTATTCCATGTGTCTGTTGCTTTCTTCAGTTCATGTTGTTCTGTTAGATTACTCTTATGACTCCCTCTTTGAAACTTCTACGGAGTTTTTGGGAGGACCATATGATCATTGCTTGCTAGTGAAATTTAAACATGCACACGGATCTTCTTTCTCATCACTGAATTTCCATGTCTTCAGGCTAAAATGCGTGAAATGAAAGAGAAAGAGCTTGAATCACTGGGAAATGGAGATGCGAACTCTCATGTCTGTAAAGTATGCTTTGAATCACCAACTGCTGCAGTACTTCTTCCCTGCCGTCATTTTTGTTGTGAGTGATTCCAAATCCTTCTTCTTATTCCATGATCCACATAACATTTTGGTGAGAAAGTAATTGATTTTGACGTAATGTCTGCAGTGTGTAAACCTTGTTCACTTGCTTGTTCTGAATGCCCACTTTGTCGCACAAAGATTGCAGATAGGATCATTGCTTTCACATAGTCTTTTGTATTTTGAGGTTGTAAGCTATCATCATTTCCCTATAAAATTGTCTCTTTGGTTATTAATGATAGTAAAGTGTTGAAATAAATGGGAGTGCTTAAGTTTCTAACAAGATCCTTTTTATTTTCTTTCAGGGTATAATGTCAATGCCCGATGATACACAGTTTCTTCATGTAATTTAATTATATCAATGCCATTCTTTTATTAATTATCATGTACGTAGTTGTTTAAATGTTTTCTCAATATCTTTTTTTTTTCGCCTGAAATGGCTGTAAAATGCTTTGATAAAAGGAGTCAAAGTTTCAAATGCAACCCAGATTGGTACTGTCTTTTCAATGTACAAGAAACGCTTTGTATCTATGTGAACTGACATTATCATGTAAAACGTGGTATAAAGGTTTTATTTCTCTCCCTTATTAGGTTCTAAATGAGTATCACTAAACTATTCTTTCACAAGATGCAATTTGCTGAGCTTTACTATATGTTTAGAGAAGATTTAAATGAGACTTATTTACATCTATCATTTCATATCAGATCTCTTATACAAAGCTGGGCCTGAGTTAAAAAGATGCCCTTGGGATCAAGGTTTAAAAAATTGGAATTGGGATCCGATTGGGCCAAGTCTGGCTGAGGCCCAATTTCCAATAAAATTATTGGAGGGCTGAGTCGCATTAAGACTCAGCCGAGTCGCATTAGAACTGAGTCGCATGTCCGAGTCCCATAGGACCTGACTCGGTATGTGCCGAGTCTCAGTCGACTCGGGCTCGGCTGATTTCTTAAACATTGCTTGGGATGGCGACTATTGTTTGCTTTAGTTCTTTGCTACAGAGCTAATCTGCAGTTGGTCCTGTAGCCTGTAGTGAATGGTGGTCCTAAGTGAGCTGTTGATTATCTCTAGCAGTGTATAATTTTTCTTTTCATATTATAGTTGCCAAATTCTGGCCAGTTGCACTAACAGAACTTATGGGTCCGTTATGAGTGCAAGATCAGTACCACATATTTTGCATCCCCCAAATGGACTTTTTACCGGCCCCTGCAGTCCATACCACCAGCAAGATTTTTAGCTGAAAGAGAACTTGAAAGATTTTTAGCTGTTAGATAATCCCTTGGATACAGACCTGATTACATTGCAATTGGCTAGTAAATGTTGTTGAGAAAGCTATTTTGCTTGGTGACTGTATGCAAATGATTACTGTCTAAAGGTCATCAAGGATGCTGGAATAATAAGAGCTATTTTAGAGAATTAGAGACTGGCCATATGCTTATGCAAAAATAATAAGTCGAAAGGATCTATTCTATCTGGTCATTCACACTGTTCCAATTTTCAAACAATGAAGCTCAACCCTTAAGATCCCATCAAATAGATACGTCCCATCTTTCTTTTCAGTAGAATTGATACATATTCCCACCTTCAATCATTAAAAAACAAACATGGCCCTCAGTGCTCAGATATGTTTCTCTAGCTGCTTATTTTAACTTTCATTCCCAATATACTAACTAATGATCACCGCCAAAGGAAGATAGAAATCCATTATAAGTTCATTAGAAAATCATCCATTGAATGAGGACAAGAAACCTAACATATTTTTATAGAAAACAGTAATGAAGAAATTGTTCTGGCCTCGTTTTTATGCACCTGCTACCTGTATCCCTTTGTTTTTGGGCAAAGGCATCCTGTTATTTTACCTTCTAACTTATATCAAGTGGTACGATCTTCATCTAATAGACAAAACTGATTGTGCCCCTTCTTCCATTCCAACAGTGTGTGCAGGCCAGGCCCCGCATGACAGGAGTATGATTTTCCCTCATCCTTGCTAATTTGCACACCTTCCCAAGTATAGGATCAATTGAATGGCCCACATTATAGCTTTGCTGTCTGATTATTCCTTTTAATAACAACATTTTAGATGAAGATTATCATCCCATTACTGTATATTCCACCTACCTTCGTTTTCCTTGCGATTAAAAAAATGTTGTCGATTATTCCTCTTAAAAAATACAGTTTAGATGAAGATGATCACCCCATTAGGGCATTAATGTCTATTCCACTTACCTTTGCTCTCCTGGTGATAAAAAATAAATAAAATAAAATTGCACAACATTTTAAAAGAAGACCTAAGGTTTAAAAAGAGTGAAGCTAGATGGACAACCCCATGCACCACTCAATGGGCAAACTCCATGGAGTGGTCCATGGGATTTTGTACATGTAGACTTTTTGGTTTAAAAAACTAATTCAGATTTAGCCACATTCAATTTCCATATCTAATTCTGACTCGTTCTTTAGGGGGGAGGGGGGCGTTGCAAGACTCGAACTCGCGACCTCTCGCACCCGAAGTGAGAATCACACCATGAGACCAAACGCCCTCAATTCATCCTTCACAATGTTAATGAATGACTATGTATGTAAAGAAAATGGTGATTCTATTAGCAAACACCCCCCTATTGCTGTGCCCACCCACCCCCCTCTATGAACAGTGATTTAAAATCACTGTTCATTGGGGGTGGGTGCGCATAGCACTTTTTGGGCCGTGGATAAGCTAAGCAGTCTCCCTTCTTATGTGAGCCGTGGATAAGCTAAGCAGTCTCCATTCTCTCTCTACTTTCTTCGTTCATCAATGGCATCGGCGGCGGCAGCAGCAGCAATAGCCGTCCATCATCTCCTCAGACCTACATCTCCTTCCCTCTCCTATCTGAAGCCCTTCCTTCAAAGAACCCTCCCCACCTTCTTCTCCTCCTCCACTCCCCGTCTCTTCTCTACTCCTTCAGCTTCTCTCACTCATCTCCAAATCCCTTCTTCCATCGATTCCTATAACCCCATCAACCCCTCTGAAGAAGAATATGAATATGAATCCGACGACGACGACGAAGAAGAAGAAGAAGATTTCGAGTCCCAACCACAAGGAAGAGGAGAAGAAGAAGGTGATGTCGTCACAAGTGAAATCCCAATCACAGCAGCTTCGCCGTCTGTGTCTTCTTCTGTGAAGGCTCCTGAACTGAGCATTAAGGAAAAGAAAGAGCTGGCAGCTTACGCCCATAGCCTTGGGAAGAAGCTGAAGATCCAGCAGGTGGGCAAGTCGGGCGTTACTTCTTCCTTGGCCACTTCTTTCATTGAGACATTAGAGGCCAACGAAATCTTGAAGGTATTCTACTTCTTTATCCTGTTCTCCCCAAAACATGAATGCTTCCATTGACATTTTTTTTAGTTATGAGTTTTGGGTGTGTGCCCCAGATCCCAAATGGGTTTTGGAAAAGTAAACATAACATGATGACTCTCTTTGAGTAGGGCAAATGCCTCGTCATGTAATTAGTAACGCGCATAAATGGATTAATGAGCAAAGATTGAGTGTTCTTACCCCACCAATCACCATGTTTAGTTCGTCTGCCGTATGTCAGTGTTCTTTCCAAGTCTACTAATATGTAATGGTTTGAAATCCAATTCATATGGGTTAGTTGAAAAAGCAAAAAATGTATAGGAACTCTGTTCTCACTGCCTTCATATAGTATTCTATTCTTTTATCTACATCTGAAACACCTAAAAGCAATTAAATATGCAGTTTAAAACCTTTTCATTTCTATATATAATTTTCTTTATAGTTGTTTAAATGAACCAAAACAAAAGAAGTATCATCTGGAACCTATATGTTGGTCTGTACCTAAAGTTTTCGACTTTGTACCATACCATTTGATTTAGTATTAAGTTTCTTTAGCTAACCATTCCTACCAAAACCTCCAGGTGTTAATAGAGGCAGCATAAATACTTTTCAATACTCCCCATTGGGTGAGCCCACTCCTCAACTTTGAATACCATATTAAGTTTCCTTATCTAACCATTCTTACCAAAACCTCGAGGCTTTAGTAGAGGCAACATAAATACTTTTCAATAGTTAGAACCATGGCCTTTACTTATGCCATCCCGAACCCAAAATGAATTGAATGTTGACACCAGGCAGGCAGCGGGCTTTAAAAACTCGCCAGACTAGACTTTTGTATGAAAATGGCACTTGACCTACCTTGCAAAGCAGGGAAACACTATAGCAGATGAAGATGAACTGTAAATTGTTGCACTATCTGATTTGTAGCACCATTAAAGCAGTTTAATTAAAGAAAAAGAAAAAAGCTGTTTCTTGTTTGTAATGTAAATAGCACACAACTTAAGGGTCCTGCAAAATTGTGCACTCCTTTTCGGGTCTTCATTCCATGAACAACAACCAGGTGTATCCTAATTCTTGCAGTGACTAAGAATTAATCCTTCTGATGCTGCCAAATTTATCATCACCTTTGAAGTCTATTGGGCTTTGCTTTGTGAATTTTACTTTGCCGCTATCTCTATTTAAAGCCATGTTTTCTTTCCCTCTTTAACCTAACATACCATTTCTAACCACATATTTTCTAGTCTTCATTGGTCTCTTCTCCCCACCCCCCTAATTAGGACTTTTGATGTTTTTGGTCTTTTATATACATGCCTAAATAATTTCATTTTGCGTTCCATGATTTTCTTTTTGTTTGGACCACTTATTCCTCTTGTACATGCATTTCTAATTCTATCCTTTCTTGCTACTGCACAAATCCATCTTAGCATATGCTACTCAGCCTCATGTACCTTATATTCTTGCCATTTTCTCATTGTCTAACACTCAGCTCCATACGACTATACATACTTAGATGTGTCTTATTAAATCACTTCTTTAATTAAATTGGACTCTATGATTGAACAACATTCAACTAGAATGTTGCAGGGACTATATGATTGAGCAACATTCCACCAGCTTGTCGCTACTTTTTTCTATTTTCTTTTTTTTTTTAGAACATTTTTGAGTTTGTGTAGAAGAAAAAATGAAGCAAAGGGGTCTGCGACAGTCATGGTCCCTTAGATACAAATCAAATGTAGTTCCAACCATTAACTCCTATCTAAGAACTGGATACGAGGATCTGTCAATTAGCTTATCTCTCCACTTTCCATCACTGCATTGATCTTGTTTATGATATTCTCCTGAAAACCTCTGTCTGTTGCATAGTTTCTCCAAGATCTTGCAATATCATATTGTGGAAGTGATTTTCAACTTTGACCAAGTTCCCTACGCTCAATCCCCAAAAGCCGCACAACATATGTTTTGTATCCTTTTTGCTAATTTCCAATCCATTTAACTCAAAAACTTATTACTATTAACCTGATTTCTTATTTGATTAATTAGTACCAAGTAATCTGCGAACAAGTACATCAAGGAATGTATGATTCAAATTCTGCCATTAAGTTGTTCATAAGCAATGCCAATGGAAGGCTTAAAGCACATCCTTGCAGAAGTTAAGAAAAAAGCACATTCTTGCTGAAATTAATCACCAATAAAAAAAAAAAAAAAGCACAAAAGGCACAGCCTTGCTGGTGGTCCACTTCAATTTGGGACTCACTTTTCTCAACACATAAATTATAATGTAGTTTACTAATCGTTCCATCCAAGATAATGTGTGAGTACAAAAAGCCAATTTTTACAACATCTCCACAAATACATGAGGAATGAGATGGTTCAACAGTGAATCCCCCTGCCCTCCGTCCAATCAAGACCAGATGGTTATGAGTAAGCTGCACTCTCTACTTGCTTTGATGCTTTAGTGAGTAGGTAGGATCAAGTAGCTGCATTTTATGATCAAGATTACTGTTTTCACATTACAAGATCCACTTTCTCGGAGTTTCACGCTGGACAATTTACGATGCAAATTCATTTTGCTTCCCTCTGTTGTAATAAAACCCACATAGGTGGGCTACTCACATTCCTTCTTATTATGCCAACAGCTTAAAGTGCATAACAGCTGCCCTGGAGAGATGCCTGATGTGGTAAGACAATTAGAGGAAGCGACGGGATCAGTAGCTGTTGGGCAGATAGGCCGATCAGTCATACTATACAGGCCCAGCCTCAGAAAGATGGAGGAAGCTGAGAAAAAGAAACAGCAGCTGCGGAGGAGATTCAGCAAACCATTCCGTCCAAAACCTACTGAGGCGGTATGATTGTTCTCAAGTATGATCCATTTGCCTATTATCATTATTATTTGTAAAGCTACATGTCATTTTTGTTTTCCTTTTCGAAACACGCAGAAGAAGAAACCAGTATGGAGAGTGTCTAATCGTGGACGCCGAGGAAGCAGCCGCTTCGAGACATAAACAGGTTTTGCATACTATATCATGCAATGTTCTGGATGTAATGACGAGAGTTGATTTGATCATGCAACCGAAATGGGGAGCTAATCCTGTTCTGTATGTTTATGGTGGGTTTGGCCGGTGAGATCTATCTATTGAGTTTTTATTTTGCCTGGTTCTCTGGGATGCATTGTCTTTTGGGGCAGGGCACTTGATGAATGGCAGATTCACTGGGTGAAAAATAAACCTATGGGAAACTTATGATTAGCGCTGTTGCTAATTTAATCGGCTAAAAGATGTTGCTTTAGCATTTTTTCTTTTGGGTCTTGACTTATGAGTGATATGTTATTTTATTTTCAAGTGATGGTTTGAGAGTTGAGACTCGGTGGTAGTGTTATCATTTGCTGG
The DNA here is from genome assembly GCA_012931725.1 of Litsea cubeba. NCBI lineage: Eukaryota > Viridiplantae > Streptophyta > Magnoliopsida > Laurales > Lauraceae > Litsea > Litsea cubeba. The sequence goes on along the minus strand of CM022945.1, from coordinate 93,424,281 downwards.
TCAGGCTGTTGTTAGTGCAGAACCTGTGGCCAGGTTTTGGTGAGCCTTTATTACTTGAGATTTCTTGCCGACCTTTGAAACACAGCTCGTGTTGGAGGGCCACTTGGCCGAGTAACCAGTAACTCGGGCTAGTCTGCCCAATTACTCAGGAGAGTAAGGCAGGGAACAACTTTAGAGGACTCGGTGACTCACCAAAAATCTGCTACCTGAGTGGTTTAACCCGTTCAAACAATATTGAATTTGGGTGTTTTTACAGGTGGGTCCACCATTGTCAATAAAACTATTGTGGGGACGAAAAAAAAAAAAAAGTCTATAGACATTTTATACTATTGCCTCACAAAAAATTGGAGGTGCTGGGCAGGATTCTATGATCCCCAACTGAGCCAATAATTTGTGTAGGTTGGGGTCAGGCTGGTTGAATGTCTGTTTGATAGCACTCTTGACAGTTGGTTTGGGTTTAAAGATTCTGATCACTTGGGTTGGGTGTTTTGCCAACCTTGTCCACTTTTCCCCTTTCCAATCTACATTGTTAATAATGATTTTCATCATATTTAATAATGATTCATAGGAAATAATTTAGAAGATCCTACCATAACCATAAACCATCACTAGGCATGCCAAATCCAACTCATTTGCCTTCACTAACCTGGATCATCTTTTCCCTTACCACCTCAACTGCTGCACTTTTCAGCCATAACATTCCCTTCCAAGATTCTGGTCAACCAGGCTCCCATTTTTGTGGATTGCCAGATTTTTTGAAGAGAAAAGGAAGGGAAGAATGTTGTGGATTGAGTGCCCTCTAGTAATGGCATTCCTCAGTTTATGTTGTTGAGGATGACAGGAACTAACAAGACAGATAGGCTGAAAATTCACACACAGCCTTTTCTAAACTACCTTCTTTTGGGATGGCAAATAAACAACATCAAATCATCAATACATACAAAATTTTAGAAAAAAAAAAAAAAACAATGCTAGCAAAGGGAGAGAGAGAGAGAGAGAGAGAGAGAGAGAGAGAGAGAGAGTACTGTATGTAGGCATCTTCAAAGCATCAGCCCAAGGAATGCAGCATACATGGGGACATTAGAGATGGTTAATAGAGATGGATGTTGTCGGATAAGCTCTTCCATTTCTTCGACGATGAACACCAGCCACGATATCGCCATGTTTACTAGTCCTATACAAAACTCCAATTTCTGAATCGCTATCATCTCTGCCTGTTTCCTTTCCTTCTTTCTTCTTCTTCTTCGCCTTTTGCTCCCTTTTTCCTATTTTCCGCATGCACTCATCTTATGCAACTCTACTTGGCCTTATGTAGCCTTTGGAAGTGCCCAAAGGGTGCTCTCTCTCTCTCTCCCAAAGGGTGCGCTCTCTCTCTCTCTATCTGTCCATTCCAATTATTAGAATGGATAACAAAGCTATTCCTTGTCTCTATCCATTATTTAATCCTGTTGCTTGTCAATTTTTCTAGTATTTGTTTATCTTGATCTTTTCATGCTCTTACTGTGGGTGTTAAAATATCCAATGATTAGAAATATCTAATGGCTGAAAACTTTTTACAACTTTTTTCGGCTGTGGTTGAATGATACAAGGTTACCATGTGGTGGTTGGTAAATGGCAATCCGGCATTGATGGCAACCACCAACCGTTTGTTTTTCTTTTCTCTCTATCCAATGATCTTGAAATGGAATATACCCATTATCTTGAATCACTTTCTGACCCAAGGATGCCATAGCCAATACCTTGCTTTCTCCGTATTTTCTTTTTTGCATCTTCACAAGAGCATCTAAAATAAACGGCTATGGGCCCGTCTGATTGCATAAAATACGTAGAGATTGAATACATAGGAATTTATACTCAAATAAGCCTCTCCTTCAGATTATTAGAGAGGTGAGGGGTAAAAAATATGAGGAAGTGAGATTTGATGGGAACTAGACTCTAGCAGAATTTTTACGGATGGTCAATTTGACAGTGGCTCGATCCTTATAATCTCTACTAGAGTGAAGTTTGTTTAGAGCCAACATTTGAGTGAGACATGTTTTGAACGGCTCCCTCGGACTCATAGGGATTAGTTTGATCTAAAGGATTGGGACACCCTCTATTTAAAAAAAAAAAAAAAAAAAAAAATAGCATACTAAAGATATAGGAAGGGCATTTCTTTGGGATTAAAGATCCGAACAAACTTTTGCCTTTTCCCCGACAGCAATGCACCTTGGGCTTGTTCGTGAAGACATATTTCCAAGGACAAATTCAACTTAGTAATTAGTGCAGAAATCTTTATAGAGACTTTTGATAAAAGTTCGCTATCTTAGAGATCGTTTGTTTAATTGTTTGCAAAAGTTAATATAAAGTTGTACATAAGTAACACTTACATTTGGTCATATTGGTTTGTGCTGACGTACACCTCATGTCAGGTTTGAAAATAATGTGCAAATAAGTTATTTTCTGCCCCAAATATAGACAAATTAGAGGCTCATGTGAAAAAGTGGCAGCACAAGACTCCATTTTTGGAGGCACTAGGTTATAGGTTCTTATCTCATCAATTTCCTTTCTTTCTCTCTTTAAAACTCTCATGCGCCTCAATTTTAGGATCCAAACCGTTAATTTATTTTATTTAATGAGTAACTCCAAAACATTTAGGTAGCGTTTGGTTCGCTGTAATGAAGGTCCTCCGAAATCCCATTCCCTTATGTAGAAGAATGACCATTCCATCCGGGATGGGAAGGAATGGCCATTCCATTCCTTTCTACTTTTTTTTTAGACCAAAAGACCCTTCTTCACTTCTATACATTATTATTAAAATAATAAGATTATAAAAGAGAAAAACTTGTGTAGGCCCACCTATATAATAATAATATAATATATACATTATTATTATAATAATAATTATTATAAGATTATAAAAGAGAAGAGCTTGTGTGGGCCCCACTTATATAATAATATAAGATATACATTATTATTATTATTATTATAAGATTATAAAATAGAAGAACTTGTGTGGGCCCCACCTATATAGTAATAATAAAATATATACATTATTATTATTATAATATGATTATAAAAGAGAAGAACATGTGTGGACCCCACCTATATAATAATAATATAATCTATATATTATTATTATTATAAGATTATAAATTAGAAGAACTTGTGTGGGCCCCACTTATATAATAATAATATAATATATACATTATTATTATTGTTAGAAGATTATAAAATAGAAGAACTTGCGTGGGCCCGACCTACATAATAATAATATAATATATACATTATTATTATTATTATATTATAAAATAGAAGAACTTGTGTGGGCCCCCACCTATATAATAATAATATAATCTATATATTATTATTATTATTATAAGATTATAAAATAGAAGAGCTTGTGTGGGCCCCACCTATATAATAATAATATAATCTATATTATTATTATTATTATTATTTATTATTATTATAAAATTATAAAATCGAAGAGCTTGTGTGGCCCCCACCTATATAATAATAATATAATCTATACATTATTATTATTATTATTATAAAATTATAAAATAGAAGAGCTTGTGTGGGCCTTACCTATATAATAATAATATAATCTATATATTATTATTATAAAATAGAAGACCTTGTGTGGGCCCCACCTATTTAATAATATTATAATCTATACATTGACTGAGCCAAAGATAAAATTCTAACAAGGGTATTTTAGTCAGTCTTATGTAAATTTTATTCCATTTTAGGACTCATTCCAGCATACCAAACACAGGAATAGGAATCAACTGGGTTGATTCCTCAGCGTACCAAACGCTGGAATGGAAATGCCCATTCATGCCTCATTCCATTCCAGACTCATTCCGGTCTCTATTCCATTCCCAGCTACAACCATTCCAGCGAACCAAACGCTACCTTAGTTCATTTCTTAAAATTTCATGTAATTTTGAGAAATATGTGAAACATGCCCAAAAATTCTAAACTTATAGATATGTTTTTTCACACAATTGTAAGCCCCTAATTCATGATTGGAACTGTTCAATATTCTTATATAAATGATAAACACCAAGACACATATAAAACTATTCATATATTTTGAGAAATATATGAAAAACACGAACACATATAAAACTATTGAATATTCTTATTTATTTCTATTAGAAATGGTGCTTCCAAACAAATATGATGATCCTTTTTACATTTATAAAATTTATATATTAGCCCTTCTATATGTAAAAGGCAAAAATCTTGACAATAAGGAGTTGCTTAGTTGGTTGGTAACCTTACATGTCACCCGGCTTCGATCTCTCGACATGCCACTCTTTCCACTTGTGTAGGCTTCTCTTTCAACGGTGTGGGCTTCCTCTTCCCACAAGTGAATTCTCTTTGGTCACGGCTAACGAGGCCTAAATCACTGTCCGAAAATTCAGGCCCAGGGAAAACCCATTTGCAAAGTATATGCACAAACCTTTTTGGTAAATACGTCAGACCAAGCTGAGTTTTTAATCATACACAGGCCTTGGTCAAGCCCATTTAACTGTTGAACAAAAAATTAAATCTGGGTCAAGATATGGGCCTGAAATCATCATCCTCTAATTGCACTAGCAGAATTATCTAAATTGAGTCTTCCTAATTTGGGCTACTTGTCAATCAGCTACTGAGGGCCTAACTCAGAATGAGTACTCTTTATCTGGGCCGAGCCAATTCTTGACTATAGCTATTTAACTTATGTTGGGCACAAGTCTGGTTGAAGGCTACTTGGGTTTGTTTACTAAATGGTTTAGGAATGAACCATGATGAAAAACAACTTTTATTGCGTATGATGTGAATGGGTATTCCTGATCACAGTGAGTGGAGTGGGTTGGATAGAGTTAAGTTTGACTTACGCCCAGCCCAACCCACATTTAGTCTGGGTCCGCATCTGCATCCAAGCTTGGTCCGATTCTTGAATCCAAAGCCGACCCACTGGCCTCAAGTGGGTCCTGCAATGAGGCCTGCACCTTATATGTGGATTTAGGTCTAGCCCAACCCACATTTAGAATGGGTCCGCATCTGCATCCAAGTTGGGTTCAATTCTTGTATCCATAGCCGATCCACTGGTCCCTAGTGGGTCCTACAATGAGGCCTGCACCTTACATGTGGGTAGTTCATTTAATCTTCTACATGTGTCAAGTTTTACATGGTGTTCTAAAACATGGTTTTGAACTGTAATCGGCTAAACCTTTTGTGTTTTGGATATACAGGGTACGTCAGTATGACATCGGTTTGTTTGGGATTTACTTTACTCAAGTTAAAAATCTCAATTTGGCAACTCTACTAATAGAGTCAAGTGAAATAAAGTTTTGAAGAAATAATAAAATATAAGTGAGTTATGATGGTATTTTATTTTTAGTTGTTTGTTATGAAATCTTTTTGACATTTTGTATGAGAAAGTGAAGTTCTTTTATATTTTAGTGGGATAAAGGTGGTTACTTTTTTACTTTTTTTTTTTGAAAAAGATGGAAGAAGTTTTGAATTAAAGTGCTTTTGATGTGACTTCTTGTCTGAAAAATGAAAGCTTTACTTGATTTTTACTATGCTAGTAAAGTGCCAAATTATAGAAAGTTAAAAATTCTACTATGCAATTTCTAATTGCTTTTGGAATGTTTTGTTTGTAAAAAAAAAAAAAAACCAAATAATATAGAATATGTTGGTCTAACGAGCTTTAAAGTGTAAACCATAGGGAACTCTTCTTTCTTCCTATGGATGAATACTTGAGCCTCACATCGGTTGTGGATAACTCTTAAGCATTTGCAGGGTCAGACCTACATATATAGTATTGGGGGTGGTTACCCCCGTCAGACGTGGGTTTTTTGCTTACCAAATCCAGATGAAAATCCTGGGTTTGCCCGAAACCCAACAACCTATTTATGTCCACCCCCCTCAAACAAAAATCCTTTGTAAGCCACAATTGTATATCCGTCCTCATTTGTGTATTATATTTAACTAGCAGAAGGCTTAGGTGGTGGTGATTATATGCCTATGCGTTCATGCTGAGGCAGACAGTAGAGTGAATGGGCCTTTTTGGTTTTGGGCCAGCCGCTCCTCACGTAAGGTCTTTATCTTTAAAAATGTTTCTATGGAATAATGATAAATAAAAAGCAACAAATGCAGCAAGATCTGAACCCTAAATTGCTAATAAAAGCCCATTTGAATTGGGCTTAGGCCAGAGGACCCCAAAACCATAATCAAATCCAAATTGTAAAACTTGAATTCAGACCCCAAGTTATTAAAAATATCCTCAGGCATGAAATCCATAGACCCAAATTCGGACCCAATTTTTTTGTGGTTCATGCAATGGGCCGTAACATGGACCCTAATGAAGAATGGATCCATATTGTCGAACCATATCTGATCTTTCTATTCAGATTCTGTGCTGTTGGGATACTGTGGGACCCGTTATCATCCATAGTACACAAGTTCCTTTATAAATTATAAGCAATCAATCGAGTGAATTGAAAGGTGTATTGGACATTAGTCCACCAAGTAATTATGTGTGATCTGGGTTGGTGAAGACAAATGAAGACCACTAATTTAGTGAGAGATGTGGATGGGCAATTCTCCACCTATAAAAAATTATTGCTAATAAACATTAAGATTATACCATTGAAATTTATGGTGGCAAAAGAAACACAGTAAAGGATAGAACATTCTACTTTCAATTAGGTTAAAAGGCTCCCATGATTAATTCTTCATGATTAATTCTTCCTGTTAATCATTTGATTCCCAGCCAAAGTTTGAATTCATTGTTTGTTTTTCACTCTCCTTCTTGTTCTTTGTCTCCTGTGTTTATTCCTAACAACCTGTTTGAATAATTGGATTCTTTTTGTGATCACCAGTTCTGGTGGATGATGGAAACCTAGAACTCAACTCACTCATCTACAGTAGGACTTACCAGGCAAATTGGTTCACATGACAACAAGAAAGCACGCTTTGTGTTTGCCCCTTGATAGTTGGTTTAAAGTTGATTATTGAAGGTGAAAGATGACTATCCCAAGAAGTTGTTTGTGCAATGTTCTAGTCCAGTGTGATAGAGTGCGATATATTAGGACTGTGCGATATTGCACCATTATTGGTATGAATAGATCCGCAGAAAATATTTAGTCTTCTATTATTTTGAATAAATGTTAGGTCTAAAGACACTAATATAGTCAAAATCCATAAATAAATAAATATATATATATATATATATCTATATCTTTCTTAGCCCCAAGAAAGTCCAATCCAATTATCATAATACCTCGACCCAAAACCTAGTTCATGGCTAAATCCACGGATGAATCCGAGACAAATGTCAGGTCTAAAGACAATCGTATGGTCAAAATCCATTTATATATTTCTTAGCCCTAACAAAGTCCAATCCAATTATCATAATACCTCGAAACCTAGTTCATGGCTAACCCCACTGTTGAATTTGCTTAACCCTGGATACAAGATATAAACCAAACATGCATTATGATTACAGTAACCCTCTAAACTTATGCCATTTTGGACTTCGGAGGCCAGCGTGGGTGACAACTGAACAGCATGCTAATATCCCTCCTACACATGCCATCAGAGCTATTCATCTAGATCCCTTTGGATCCCTTCTCAATGGCCCACCGTCGATGGCCTACTTAGAGAATACCTCTCCGTAACTCCTAAGATTAATGAATAATGAGTTACGCTACAAAACTCCCCTAATAAAAATGCAATGTGACACATGTTATCAATGATACACTTATCCATTCTCTTTCCTAAACATTCTAGTAAGAAGGTGATCTTTTATAGATTCTCTCAAAAGACTAATAAATTATTAGCTATTAGATAGCCGCAGAAAAAGGAGATTGGAGAGTTTTTGAAAATTTCTCATAGTTAAAATAACTAGATATTTATATATCATGCAATGCGCAAACTTTGATCTTTCCAGCTGAAGGTGGGCCATTCATTTCTTCATGACTACTGTTCATCATCTTCCCTTTCTTCCCTGGCCAGCAATTGCAGGTCCATCCATGTGAAAATCATATCAAGAGTTGGGTATAATCATCACCAAATCCATGTGTTGTTATTATTGTCGGAAAACCACATCCCAAGTCTTCCCCAATCCCAACTTTTTTTTTTTCTCATCATGTGCACAAGTAGCACAAGACAGACACAGAACAAAACACAAAAGACCATGGGCAACTTGATCCCAACTTGATCGCAGTAACTATAATAATAAATAGAAGACAAAAGAGCGAGAGCCGAGAAGGCTCATTCCCATGATCCATTGGATATTATATTGCAAGGCAATATCATCTCAAGAGGGGATTGTACATTTTTCACTTGGTCAAATGCCTAATCGTTTCTCTCCTATCACTAATCTTTTAATTGACCCTAATCTTACTTAACTACTCTGTTCTAGCTACGGCTAATATATCTTTACATGAAGAATATAGCTGAGGATGTCAATAAGCTCAGTTCTTTTTAACAGGGGGGATAGAACTGGTCAAACCCGGTGTAAAAAGTATGACTGGCGGTCAAAGTAGGTTTATGAACACTTCAAAAGGTGGAGAAGTTACATTAATTACTCAAATGACGGGAGATTATCTACAAATTGCCCGCAACAATATTAGAGAGTATACTAAAATGTTATATAAAAGAAAAGAAACATAAGTGATTGATAAGAAGCAATTAGGCAGCACCAGTGGAGGTGACAGGAGGGGGAGGAAATGATGAAAAGAGCCAAAGTGCCGATGAGAATGGATGCTAGTTTCAAAAATAAATGCAGCGGAATAAAATCAAAGCAAACTGGCAATATAATCTATCAATTACTATTGAACGGTTTCAAGATATATATATTCACAGCTCTCTTATTTCAGTCAGTACGTCGACCTAAAGATTGTAGTTCTTTTTGAAAAACTCATCGCTGCCACGACTATTCGCCGCACACTGCTTCCTGTGTTTGATCCTCCAATAACACCTTGAGAACTAAGGTGTACAAAATCTTTATAAAGAAGTAGAAGCTTCAAACCTTCTAGAGCAAATATTCAGTTCAATCTCTCAATTAAAGCTCTAGAGAACAATTAATCTTTCTTAGGATTTTCTCACTTTAGAAGAAGATAGAGCAACTTCTTATGTGTCTTACGGTTGAGAGAATCACCGAATATATAGTTCCAAATCCGTGTAAGAGACTTCTAAACATAATGTAATTAGAATAGCAACTCTACACAAACTATGACAAAGAGTTTGGATCAAACTGAGCTTATTGTCCACGCTCGCTATAGTGAGCCCCTTCTCTGTCCCAGGTTCGCTCTAGCGAATTGTAGCTTCGCTATAAACAAAGTACATTCTGGATTTTGGCTCTATTGTTCCAAAACTCTTCAGTCTTCGCTTCAGGTCTTTCGGTGACTCAACTTCAGTCCATTATAAAATAAAATAAAAAATTACAACTCAATCGGAGCCAACACAATAAAATCTTAACAAAGAGAGAGAAAGTAAGACAGCCACTAGTGTGGACGTTGTTTTGGTTGGGACTGAATGATTAGCTGCAAGCATTGCATGTGGGGAAGAAGTGCGACCCAAGTCTCCTCCCCACTCCATCTTTAGCATCCTCTTGTCCTCTCTGTTATCTCCTTCTCTACATATACAAATAGGTGAGCGAGACCATGCATTGTGCTTGTAAGAGATCATCTTGTGGGGTGCGATGGAAATCTCGGGGAGAGCGAGCTGGCACTTTTGCTCCTTTCTTGTTATTGTATGGTTGTGTTTTGGTGGTGGAGCTAGTGGTGTCGTTGAAGAACATCTCCCACGTCCTAAAAATGGAGATGAAGTTGGTAGTAGAGATGGTCATGGGAGCCGGCTAACGAAAGTCGAGATGAATACCAGTAATGAAATAATTGAGAACAAGCCTAGTGGCCAGAGAAGAGGAGGTGGCATTGGCGGTGGGGGTGGAGGAGGTGGAAGTGGTGGTGGAGGAGGTGGTGGGGGTGGAGGAGGTGGTAGCGGGTTTGGATGGGGATGGGGAAGTGGAGGTGGAGGTGGTGGTGGTGGTGGCGGCGGTGGCAATGGTGGTGGCGGTGGAGGTGGCGGGGGCGGCGGCCGGGGAGGTGGGGGTGGTGGTGGGGGCAATGACCACGGTTGGGGAAAGGGAGGTGGTAGTGGTGGAGGAGGAGGAGGAGGTGGTGGTGGTGGAGGCGGCGGCGGTGGCGGCCGGGGAGGTGGGGGTGGTGGAGGGGGCAATGACCACGGTTGGGGAAAGGGAGGTGGTAGTGGTGGAGGAGGAGGAGGAGGAGGAGGTGGTGGTGGTGGAGGTGGAGGTGGAGGTAGCGGTGGCAGGGGTAGGGGCAGTGGATGGGGATGTGGGGGAAGGAGAAATGCCAATGGAGGAAGAGAGAAAGGAACAGGTGTTACAAAGATAGGAACATTTGGTAGTTACGAGAAAGTGAGGGAGTTTGCACATTGCATGGGCAGGGGCCCATGCAGAGGAATGAAGTTAGTATGCCCTCTCCATTGCCAGGGACCTTGTGTTTATGATTGTGAGAAGGTTTGTAGGGCCCATTGCAATCTGTGTTGAAGAGAGTCGAGTGATCTAGCTTGGGTCTTTAATTCATCCTCACAAGAGTTTTTCAGAGTTTCATGCTACTCTAAGCAAGAAGAGAATAAACTAGACATTAGCAATCCTTATGTAGTGACTTGAACAATATAGCGCCTGTTTGTGTTGTATTTGTGTTGGAATTGGATATGTTCCATTGCTTCATGTAGTCACATCACACCTATTTGGATTTGTGTCAATTTGAAATATAAATGAATTGAGTTCGTATAAAATTGGGTTTTTCCTTTTGATAAAAGAGAATTACTATATTAAAAAAAGAGAATTTTTTTTAAAAAAAAAGTAACTTTATATGTCTAGTGCACCAAATATTAATTTTAGCTAAACTCACACCAAATATGGAATTCCTATAGGAAAGCCAACCTTTTTACCTATTCTTTTTTATGGTCGCTATATTGACCTTTATTACTATGTAAAGGGTTTACATCAACCCTCGTTGTAATAAGTGAGGGTATAGGTCTAAAATCTTCATTTTCTTTCTTTAGTCTCCTTGAATTTGAGGTCATCATACGGTGGTTTTGATGAATCCATGTGTGCCACGCAGGAGGGCATTTCAAAGTCAAAGGGGCATGATGCGTCACAAACACCACCGTATGTTAAAATAATGTACACATTAAGCCCCATCCAGTCTTTTTTATGTAGTTGGGACTCCTTATGTTGCAGTGGATGGTTGGTAGTCCGACAAATACAACCACCCACACCCATTCAAATAAATGGAGGGCCAACAGATTGGTTGTCAAAAAGGAGTATTAATGTGAGCAGAGTTTAACGCAAGCAAATTCAGTGGATGAGGTTGATCCATCTAGCGATATAGGGGGTGTTTGGATAAGTGCATAATATAATATCACAAGTTTAAATATTGTAAGATTTCATTATCATAGAATAAAATGGTGTCATATTATTATATTGTGTCACTTATGGTGTTTGGCAATCTTCACAGATTTTAATATCCCTTTGAAGCGTTTGACAATTTATAAAAAAACTCACAAGATGATGTACCAAATAAGAAATGAAGAGAATATAATCAATTAACCCAATATAGGACCCACTAATTAGTAATCATATGTGTTAATAATCATGGTAGGACCCACCTATTGGAAAAAGAAATATAAGATTAAATTAAATTATGAGATAAATCATGAGATCCAAGCAATGTTGTTTAATTAAGGTGGGTCCACCTAACGTTGGTAGCTATACTATATACATCTAATGGTGATTATCATCAATGGCCATATCGAGCTTTTTTATGAGAAATCATTGTGGGACCCATTTGATGTTGTGGTCATATTAACGGTAGGAGAGCTATCAAATAGTGGGACCCATTTAATGATGGCAAACTGATAATTACAATCATGCAATTCAATCTTGGTAATCATGAGATCTGACTGATTTTGATAGTATGGGACCCACCTAATTGTTGGTAATCACAATGAAAGCTCCGAGCGTGACACTTGTAGGACCCACCTAATATTGATAATTAACAAGGGTTATGTAGTCGTGATATGGCTATAGGACCGCACATTAAATTTGTAGGCACTGTGGGGCCAATCTAATAGTGGACCCATAAATGTTAAAACTTATAGTGGGCCATCATAATTAATGGTCGCTCATGATCTATCGTATGGTTTTTACTCAAACTCTCCATTTGTAGTTAAAAAGATTTTTTAAAGATTATTTTATACAGCATATCCTTGAATAATGTAAGATGAATGTTTTTGGAAGAAAGTGGGATATTGTAAGATACTTTCTAAGTTATCAAAACACCTCCTTTTTAGGTTAGTAGATTACATTCTAAACTAGTAGATAATATAAGAAATATCTTAAAATATCTTCTTTCTTTAGGCAGATTAATTTCTGTGAGAATTACGTGCACTTTGAATGTTTTACATGTGTTTGGGTAGATGGGCTGCAAATGGGTTGCAGTATAGAGCCTGTGGATGGATCATGTTGATTCCAATTTCCAAGACCATTAATCAAGTCAGGTTGCATTGCACTGCGGATGTAACATTACAAAAGTCCATTTGACCTCGAGCTAATGTTCGCCCATTTAACTAGAGTCGTCGCAATCGATTTCAGGGTCAAGTTCACATTGGTGCCAGGATTTTTAGTTCATTTCAGTTTTGATGATTGTGATGATCAAAAGATTTTAGAGTAAAAAAGATGGAGAGAATATTTAACAACTTCTAAATGAACATTTTATAAGAGAATACCTCTCGTTAGCAGCACCTATACCTTCTGTACATTATTAAGGTAAAAGAAATGAAGAAAGTGCAGACAAAAATGGATACAGGAAACTATGTAGTTGGCCACTAATTAAACTCATCATATGCAGTTAATTGGTGGAGGCAACAGGATTATTAGAGAACCAGCTGGCTATTCGTTAAATATGGTGGGCTGGGTTGGGTCTAAAGTTTGTTACTCAATCTTAGGATAGGTTAGCCAACTCTACTAATCGAAGTCGCTTGGGGCCCATTTAATTAACTATATATTGGCTTCAATAAATGAACTTAGACCATGTACCTAGCTAAAACCACAGCCTCATTCAGCCCAATGTGGGTCAGTCAGACAGTCAAGACACCTGGTGGAGCGAGCTGCCCAAAACATTCAATAAAAACTGTGGGGCAATGGTTAGTTTTTTCGGAATGAGAAACTGTCATCCCATTCAATTCGATGGGAAATATGAAGCTCAGAATTATGGTTGTATTCAATACTTCCAAATGAAAGGGGAATTGATCCATGGTCGATTCCGTAACATATAACAATTTATTTTTTATTTTTATTGGCAACGGTAAAATATATTAAAGACTTAAGAAAGATACAATAAAAAAGATGGAAAGAAAAAAACCTGCGTAGGTATAAAAGCTAAATCATGCGCTAGATATTAGAGCTAAATACCAACACAAAACAATAAATTACAAAGGAGTAAGCAAAGCTATATTTCTTTTTACCTCCAACTTAGCCAAAGCATCTGCCGTGTCATTCTCCCGATTAAAACACATGATAAAACTCAACATTCAAATATAATGATCAAATCTTAATTTCGTTGAAAGAAATTGAAATTTTCGTGATCCCCTTCTCCAAACAACGCATCCAAGAAATTAAGCCCCACATCATTACTTGGGCAATGGTTAGTTGTCTGGACATTTCACAGAAGCCCCACATTATTACTTCAGTCACTAATAAGGACAAGTTTACTAATCAAAGCTCTCGTACGATTGCACCGGTACCTACTAATTTAAAACTTGTGCTTCCATCAGCTTCCCCCGCCATGAAAGAATCACATGCATTAACCAGTAGATTAGATACTTCACCGTCCACATTGAGGGTGTCCAATCATCTCAGATTTCGATAGAACTTTTGGGCTTGTTAGAGGAATGGTTTCACATCTGTCATCTAAAAAGTGACTGGCGTGAATGAATTCATAGGGGAACGGATCCCCTGTTTGGACCTCATGGGGTGTAGGATGTTTGAAATAGTGTCTCCTTCAAAAGTTTCTTGGAAGTCCCTTCTTTTTTTTTTTTTTTTTTAACTCTTAACATTCTTTTTTGACGCAAGGATTATGTGAGCATTGCGTTGGTTTTTTCCTTAATTTATTATCCCTTGTAATGTCCTGTTTCATCTTATTACCTTGCCTTATGGGATACGTACAAAAATAATAATTAATGGTTGGTGTTAGACAGACTTACCCACCCAAATATCGTGCTTGGATCGAATGAGCTTAGTTATAAACTTACCAGCCATTATTCTAGAAAAGATTAAAATGGTCCCACATGGCGATTACGTGAAAAATCCCAACTCATACAAATGGAAATGGATATATAGGCCGAAGATGACATGGATGGACATAGAAAAGATATGTCCAAAGAATTACTACTTTTCTTATGTCCCAAGTTCCGCCCCTAATTGAGATAAGGGTTTGATGATAATGATGATTAAAAGTTTGAATTTAAGAAACATTTGTTTTCCATAAAGCTCATCATCAACATATAAACATTTCATGAACACAATAACATGATTGGGAAAGAAATACAACAGAAATCGAGATGATCGTTTGTACACAATAAGATATAATATACTACAAACCAAAGCAATCGGAAATCATTGTTCTCCTCCATTCACTTCTTGACGAAAAATGAAACAACCAAGAGTAGAAAAATGGCAATAGAATGAACATACCATACTAATTATGGTTTTAAGGCGGGTATATATATAACCCTAACTTGAGCTTGGCGTTCCGGTCAACCGCTGAAACCTGGATCACCATATAGTTCAATGATCTTAACCATCTCACCATTTAGTGATTGAAGGTTGATTATTGGGTCATGATCATATCTCTATATGCAACTATATAGTAACATTGATCTTAAGTGTGGCGCACCTGCAGATGACCTAAGGGGAGCCCCATGCTCAGGTTAGAGCTAGTCAAAAGAGAGGGCAGTTTAGGCGGGGCGTGGGGACGGCCACAAGGCGGACCGCCCTTGGCGCGGTGAGCCCAAAGACATCGCCCATGTCCAGCTCTGATGGCTTCATCCCATCGGGCAGGGCCCAATTGAAGCAATGCAGCAGTTGTGCCACTGTAAGTTCCAGGGCATAGAGCCCCAGTTGCATGCCTGGACAAGAACGCCTACCTGAGCCAAATGGTACTAGTTCAAAGTGATTTCCCTTGAAATCCACTGCCCCTTCCTTAGTAAACCGTTCGGGCTTATATGTTTCAGGGTCGTCCCACGCCGACTTATCCCGGCCGATCGCCCATGCATTCACTGTCACCCGTGTGCCCGCCGGGATGAAGTAGCCGCCGATCTCGCTGTCCTCGGCTGTCTCATGGAGGAGGAGAGGGATGGGTGGGTGGAGGCGCAATGTCTCCTTGATGGCACATTTTAGGTAAGGGAGCTTGTCTATATCGTTTTCATGCACCTTACGGTCCAGCCCAACCACTTGGGCCAGCTCCTCTTGCACCTTCCTCAGTTCTCCTGGGCACTTCATCAGCTCTGCCATGGCCCACTCTATCGCCGATGCCACTGTTTCGGTGCCTCCAAACATCACATCCTGCCCACATCAATGTACAAAATTATCAAGAGCTAGCTTGGAGCTATGTATAAAATATCTCAATTGTGCAGATCATGTACTATCTATATTTTTCTAGTCTGGCAATCTCAATCAACTACTCAACAATCATTTTCTAACTTGTTCATGAAATTTGATGCATTTTGAATTTTTTTAGCCTGTTAACTGAGTTAATTAACTTTATTTTGGTGGCTATTTTGTGTTCACATTCTAGATTTATATAATCTAAAGATCAGATCTAATGAAGGGTATTTCCAGTCTTTTACAATAGAATACATTCTTCTACTGATTCATCAAAACTTGACATTTGACTAGTGATCAAGGTGATTGATCAAGACTGACCAATCCATCTATCATCATTGCTCTCAACAAATTTTTTCCCCACATCATCTCGGAGGCCTTTTATCAGATGCATGCAGTGGCCTTAGATAACCGTTATATCAGATGCTACTAGATAAAAGGGTCTAAATGAAAACCTTGTATCTTATTCTATTGCTGTTGACTTCGTCTTAAACATCTGTAGTCCGTGCTCCTCCGTAGCATTTCTTAAATCTAAGTTTATATAGATAGTTAGAACTGAGTCCTCTTATATCTGGCACTGCCAATCGACCCCACAAACCAGGCAAAGTTGAGGACCACTAGCAAGCTCCATCAAACATTGAAAAAGAAGAAGAAGAAGAAGAAGAAGAAGAGGAGGAAATAATCAATCAATCACAAGTACCTGATTTCGTAAGTCGACCTGACCAATACTTGGGAAACCGGAATTCGAATGAATCAAGTGATAAGTATAGCAGTAGTAGTGCATGTAGTACCAAAAAAACCAAGAAAAAAAAGAAGGAAGAGTATGGCAATAGCATGTACCATGATAATAGCTTTAATATTGTCCCTTGTAAGCTTTAATGTAGTCTGCAGATCATCCTCTTGCCCATTTCCTTTCATGTTCCCAGCAGATCCATCATCGAAATAGGCCAGTAGATCATCCACCATATCTGTTTCATCTTCTCCTCCATGGCCCACCTTCGTCTTGGCCATGTGATCATCAATGATGTTATCAATGAAACGGTCGAGGGATTTCCTCGCCTTCACGAGCCTCTTATTCAGGCCTTGTGGGTCGATCCAACCCATCCAAGGTAAAAAATCCGCGATGTTGTAGGCCCCGAAAAGCTTAGAAAACTCTTGCAATATCGCGACGAACTCGTCCTGGTCTTCTTCCGAGCTCGACCCGAAAGCCGCCCGATAGATGATGTTTTTTGTGAGGCCGAAGACCAGCTCGCCGATGTTGACGGGCGACCCGGCTTGGTCGGCGACGGCGCGGAGGGTCTTGTTGGCCTCATCGCGGACGGAGGCCCACGACTCGGCGCGGCGGCGGCTGAAGAGCTTCATGACGCAGAGCTTGCGCATCTGGCGCCAGAAGGGGCCGTAGTGGGCGAAGGCCATGTCGGCCCGGTCGTAGGTGAGGTAGCTGACGGCGATGGTGGCGGGGCGGTTGGAAAAGATGTTGTCTTGGACTTGAAGGATCTGCCTGGCCATCTCCGGCGTGGAGATGGCTATGGTGTGGAGGCTGCCGAGGCGGAGGTAGACGATGCCGCCGAATTGGCGGGAGAGCCGTGCCAGGCCTCGGTGGGTCAGCTGGTCCATCATCCGCATGTTTCCGATGATAGGGAGCGGCCACGGCCCCGGAGGGAAGCGGCGCCTTCTTCTCTTCACTGTCATGAAGAAGAAGAAGGCAAGAGAGAGAAAGAAGAAGAGCAGGTGCGATGGCTGAAATGGAGAAGGAGAAGGAGAAGAAGAAGTAGTAGTAGTAGTAGTAGTAGTAGAAGAAGAAGAGGAATCCATGGCTTTGCCTTCTCCCTCTATCTATGTGTTAGTGTTTTTTTTTTTTTATGAGTTGTGATGGCATGCAAATTCGATCTTTATATACGGTTGTGAGTAAGAGTTACTGTTGGAGGATTGAGGAGGTGTTAAAGATAAGTCGGAGAATGAATGAGTTGGAAGAGGAACATTCAAGTTAGATAGATTGATGCTATCTAAAACCTCTATATAAGTAGCATTTTTTAATTAATCAATTATTTTCTTTCACTAAGCTTTTATTACATGACACTTAACGCGTGGGGGAAAAAAATAATGGTGGTGTGTTTGAGTTTGGGTGGGCCCCGGATTTCTCCTTTGAAAAACCCAGATGGTGATGGTTGGGTAGTGTGCACACCTGTGCCTGTGGGCTCCATAACATGGAGAAATTGCTTGGCTGAATGTTGATTAGCTCTGGTAATTGTGCATTGTTCAATCAATCCAGATATCTCTACCATGCTTCTTTGTGGTAAGAGTTAAGGGTCCAATTTTCTCATCACAAAGAACCAGGGCTCGAGAGATGGTCTAAAAAAAGCATTTAATTGATTATATGTTTTTGTTAGTTTGATTGAAGATTATGAAATGGGTCGTCAAAATAATTTTTTTTGTTCAACATCCATATCATGAAAAAGTGTTTGGGAGATTCCTTAAATGTAAAATTGTGATGGATCTGGTTCTGTAAATGAATCCATTTACATTCTTAAAATAGTTTCGTAACTGGCCAGGCCCGTCCCAAGCTGTCCATTAGTTCAGCAGGTTGGGAATGTATTGACCATGCATCAGCGCATCAATTGAAAGAGAGGAAAAAAACAAAAGGAAAAAATTGGCTTGCCCAGGTTTCAGTCCCTGATTGTATCAGTGGATACAGAGATGCCTCGCCACTTAGAATACTATAGAAGGTGGGCCCTGTTGGGGACTTTAAATGCAATAAATTAAAATTAAAATGTAAGGTTTCCTGTATATGAGTGGGTTGTTGCAGGCTAATCAATGCGAGAGATGGGTGTCCGCACCTTTCCCCATTGCTGGAAAGTGGGTGGGGGTGCCATTTGGTCTTTCGACTCTTTCCTCGTTTTACATTCTGCATGAACAGTCAAATCCGTCAAAACTAAAAAAGGGTGTTTGGGTTGATCATCTGTCCCTCCTATTCTTCCAAAGTCCCAAGTTCGCATTTCTACAAAAAAGAAGAATAAAAAAAAAATGTCCCAAGTTCGCATCTCACTATAGTTTATGAAAACAGTTTCTACGTTACAATCAAAAGCTACTATGACAATTTACTTATATTGCTATGTTGTCATAACAGGCAACATTTCTTCAACTAAAAGTAAAATTGCCGTGGGATAATTGAAAGGTGATATTAGAACCGAAGCAGCATTATGTAATGGCCTATGTTTTAAAAACACACACTACTATTATATATATAATGATGTTAACATAATATCATATTAATAGCAAGGCTCCCCTAAGCTCGAGCTTAGGGAGAAAATTTCGTAAGCTCGTCTTTGTGGGGATCACCTTTGGTCCATCCAAATGGACCAAACACATGACCCCCTTAAATTGCACATGTCCACCAACTTTCGGTAAGATTCGAATTTACTGGACCGTTGAATTGACTATATATCAATCCGAATGGATTGTTGACCATTAAACTCTTGGGCCCATATGGAGATGATAGAAATTACGGTTGGGGCTGATTTTTTGCAGGGAGGAAGATCCTAGGGAGTCCTTGAAATCCCCCCCACCCCCATCCCCATGTGGGTCCCCGAGTGGACCCCACGACGCACTTGAGCTTAGCTTATCCTAAGCTTGAGCTTAGGGGAGCCTTGCTCTTAATATAAAATATGTATTTAATATAATGTGTAATGATATATATCATATTATTTATATATAGTATACTTTGTTATATATCAAATATATTACATAGTAAGGTATTGGAATTCGGATGCAACTAGACCCAGATCGAAACTATGGATTTGACCCAAACCTGATTGTTAATCAGGTCAAAGGGAAAAAAAAGACAGTATGTAGGTTGATTAATTTTGAAGTTAGGTCTTTTGAATTATAGTGTAAACGCTCTTTGGTTGGGGCATACTTATCTAAAATTGAAATAACATATGATAAATGTCCCACTCTTATATGAGATATTAAGTAAAGATGCTATCATAAGATCTATCACGTATAATATATCATCTAGAGGACAAAGTTGGTATGAGTCTAAATTTTAGATAAGAAAAAGACCTGTATAAGAATCGAAACTGATCAAGAGTTATAACAAATATATTTGTTTTGATGCCTTTGCTAGCTAGAGAATAAACGAGGATAAAGACATTGAAGAAGATGTTGAATATGGTGGTTCAAATGAATAATTGCGATTGGAGTGCTTTGTCATAGGTGCATATCAACAAGATCGAATATTTTTTTTATATAAAAGAACTATTAGATCATTTGTGACCTATGGAGCAGATCACTTTTGAATGTATGGTAAAACTAGAAAAAGTAGAATCAGAAATCAATGCATTCCAGTCTCCAGAGCAATTATAAATAATATCAATGGTTGGTAAATCAAGAAAGACTTGTTTGAGAAGGTTTGGACTTGTCCAATACTAATTAACAACGACTCCTTTGAGAAAATAAGTCTATCCGAAGATTTGGCATAAAAATAAGTCTAGTTGGAGAAACAAAATTTATATAGTTGCCCCAGACAAGACTTTGATGATATGATGGTGATCATGATGAAAGACTCAATAATGAAGAAAAGATCTTGAGACCAGAGTAATCAATAATAAGAGGTCTATTATGGAATTGGTTGATGGACATAATTTAATCCATGCAATGTGCTGTTGTTTTTATATGTTTAATAATATTTATCACTTTTCTTTTTCAATAAAGAAAGCAGTTCACTTCAGTGTGGTAGAGGGGGTAGGTACACCCGAGCCTCTGGTTGATCCAATTCAACATGAAGCAATGAGATAAAATTGGAGATAGGCTGCCACTGATATTCACTGTCATATAAGAAGACAACTTTAACATAGGTGATGCAAATAATGCCCATGTTTCTTTTTTCATTCTTGTTGTCTCTTCTATATACCAACATAAATACAATCCATGGGTCCTTTTCTGGGTGTGGATGGGCCATCAGCTGAGTCCTTATCATACCAATGTATCTTTCATCTTTTTTTTTCCTCTCCCAAGTCTTCTCGCCTACAATTCTATTCTAAAGTTCAATAATCAAATCCTTAAATGCAATTCATAATCCTTTTCTGATGCGGTGTTTTCATCACCATGACGTTTTATCACTTGCTTTTAATTTGCTTCTTGACCTTAAAGTTATTTTTCTCTTTTGCAATAATTATCCTTTTAACCCTAGTTCCATCCTCAAGCCTTTTCTTTAATTATGGTTTTAAAGCACATTTTTGTCAATGCATCCGTGGTAACCATAATCTTTCCTTATTGTTATATAACTTTTTTCTCATCTTGGTTTTTCCATTGTCATTATCAAAGCCCTGGTCTAACATTAGCTGCATGAATTATGTTTTTCTATTTCAGCATTATCTTAGATCAAATTCTTGATAAGTTATATTTCTTAAGATCTATTCTTAGTTCTTACTATGTACTTGCATTCATGTCTTTTTTGACCTCAGAAACATCATAGTAGGACGATCACATAATTGTTCGTATCTTGGAATTTATGTTGTAGATGTGACAAAAGCTTTATACTGACTGTCAATTTGATGCATTTGTCCTATCCTTTATCCAGGGTTTGGGCTAGGTCAAGTGTTTCTTGAATAAAATAAAGTTTTAAATAGTCTAAAAAAATTATATTAAATGCAGTTTTGGGACTAGTGTCTTTATATGTAAATAAAATTACTAAATTAATAGCGATCGAGGTGACTTTCTAAAGCTGTATTTGCAAATAGATTTTTTAAAATATAACCTTTTAAAACTTTCCTATTCCCATAAATTCTCTATGTATTGAGACTTCAGAGCTCTACCCCATTTGAAAATATAACGTTTACTGAAAACAACGAGATCACTTGTAACGACCCAGGCCCACTGGTATAATATTGTCCGCTTTGGGCCGCAGCCCGCACGGTTTTGTTTTCGGGCCCCTTTGAGACCCAAAACGGGTTATGACAATGGGGTTTGTCACGATCCGGTCCCGAGATTTGATTAACTCGGACAAACCTCGAGTCGCGAGTGCATACTTACTCCCGTAAATTCCGAATTAACAAAAGCTGAAACGAAATTCACAAGGGATATCAAATACAATACCTGTCAACTGTATAAAATTGCGGAAAATATACATTGACAAAACATAATATATAAGCTTAATTCTACATTCAAGGAAGTCAACCACCGTATACTTAATACAATACGGGGACTTCTAATTACATTCAAAATGATTTACAAATCTGATTCTAGCTTGTTTCCCAAAATGAATCCATTCACACTCCGGGATCAGATCCACTCGATTAAACCTCCTGGAGGTATCGGGCGGGCATCCTCCGCTGGCGGCGGGCCTCGGCAGGACCGGCACGGGCATCTGAACACGACGGTTCAACAGATACATACATGTGCATGATAGTTCTAGCTATCAATAATCAATTGAAACAATTCAATACATATAACATTTCTTTACCATTCATAATAACGGATCCAGTAATATCAGTAAGTTGATACCTACTAGGACACTCTTTATTCAATAATTATTCATGTTCAATTACATGACTTGGGTAATATCAAATGGTGTGGAATCTTGATCAGAGATCACTAACTTCCACGAGGTTCCGGAACACTTCTCACATCTGCTGCAGTGGTTCATTATTCAATTCAATACGTTGTTACTGTTAGTAACTTCTCATTTCATTTCATTTATTTAATTCATATCCGGTATAGTTCGTTCAATAGGTTGAAGACTATACTAATGTGGAGATTAATCAATTCTAGTCAGACTTCTAAACCAAGCAAATGAGTGAAACATTCATTTTTCAATACATATACTATTTCTGATGAATATCATTTGAATCATGTATTCGGAAAATTGAGTTTACACCTATGAAGGCTTATACATTAACAATTTCAGCCTGTATACATTAGGCTTCAAGATTGACAATTTCAATGTATTTCTGCACAGTGTCGGTTAGCTTGTCGGTCGGCCTATTGGTCGACCGACAGCTTTAGGTTGGTTGACCGATGATGCATCGGTCAGAATTCCAGAGAGCTGGAATTTACTGAACTGAGTCTTTATGTCATCGGTCGACTTGTCGGTCGATCGACGTCATCACGTCGGCTGACCGACGATCCGTCGGTCAGAATTCCAGAGAGCTGAAATTTCACTCCATCTCCTGAATTATGCCGTCGGTCAGGTCATCGGTTGACCAACCATGCATCGGTTCGAATTCCAGAGAGCTGAAATCAAGTCCTAGACTTGTCGGTCAGCTCGTCGGTTGACCTGTCGGTCGACCGACAGTCACCCAGAAGCTCAATTCGAGCTTCAGATTTCTGAAGCCAAATCTCTGGCATTTTGGTCCAATTGAGTTCTAAACACTCAAAAACAACACAAATCATAAATACATATAAGTACTTGCCTCTTCGGAAGATTTGAGGAAGAAAACCACTTTCTTAGCTTGAGTTTTGAGATAAAAACTCTTTGAATCCAAGCTTTACACTTTTAAACTTGACCTTGAACTTGAGGAAGATGAAGTGAATGAATTTCACTTGTGAAACCACTCTCAACGCTTCACTCTTGATGCTTGATGGAGAGAAATGAAAGAAAGAAGAGAAAATGGAGGCTAGGGTTTTGGAAAAAGCTTTCCAAATGAATGTCTTAGCTTATATAAGCTTTTAAGTTGCATTTAACCCCATAATTCTCCATTATTTACAATTCAAGTCAAATGAAGGGTCACTTGAAGCCATATTCGTTAAACGACTTCGAGTCTTTGACGAAAGTGAACGTACTCCTCGAGATACGCGTGTTGGCATCGAGGATTTCCGTATTCGACGAAATACGTATAAAGTCGTATTTACACAAAAGTCCCTCAATTCCTAGTTTGAGTTCAAAAACTCATTCAATCCATTTTACAAGCTTGTTAAGCTTAATTCATTCTTTTTAGGCTAAACCAAGTCAATTTGGTTCTAAGCCATCATCAATTCGATTAAACACGTTTAATTAGCCATAAGCTCAATTAATAAGAGTTAATTGTGATTAACTCGGGACGGGGTCTTACAACTCCCTAAAATTTTTAGAATCATTCGGTCCTCTGAATGCTATACAAATCAATGAAATTCAAATAGTAATTTATGAACTCAAAGTATTTAAACAATTATGAATTCACATTTACCTGTACGAATAGCTCGGGATACTTTCGAGCCAATTGCTCCTCAAGCTCCCATGTAGCCTCATTAGGTCCATGATGTGCCCAAAGCTACTAATATGGGATCTGCATAATAAATGTTTAGAACTCCATCGCGGGGCCAACATAGAGACAATGATCAGGAAAGTGCAAGGGGAACTTCATCCTTAATTTTTGTTGATTTATCTTCAAGTTTCAGTTCAAAAAGAGTGGGTACCGCCGCACGATTAAGCACCATCATGGAAACATGATTAACATCATGTTAGAAGCAATGCCACATCAATGCCTAATCATGTTTCCATCAAAGTACGTAATCGGAGGTGGGACCAAATTCTTTTGAACTGACACTTGAGGACATACAAGTGGGATGACTCATCTTGAACAGTTCCGATTTTCTTTATAAGATCTCCGGGATGAAGTTGTAGGCATGTATTATACGATTCTCGTGTAATAAAGGATTCAGACTCTTTCAATCCCCCCATATATAAAAGCAAACTCTCATAAATTAAATGCGTCCACCAAAAATCTTGCATGGCTCCTATTGGGAGAGAATCCCCCTTAAAAAGCCCGCACAATATATAAGGGGGTGTTTGTGGGGGATGTTTTACCGCGGAAAGGGAAAGAGTTTGGCGCCTTCGTCAATGATGTTTGGTGCGGCGACGAATTGACGGGAAAAGTGCTCAAAAGTGCCTTATTTCCGTGACCAATAGGATCCGGAGTTCCTATCTAGGGCGGTGGGAAATGCAGATCCGGGGAAGGCCATCACTAAGTGAAATAATCTCATGATTATGGTACATTTTGTACTTCCTATCTTTAGTCACCATGTGGAGCAATCTTATATGTTTGATCAAGCCATTCTTGTCCCACTCCGACTAGTTGTAACTTAATACCCTTAAGATTGAGTGATATCATGGTTTTGAAAAATCACCTTGACACAATGTCATCAAGATATTGATACAAGATCACATGCATCCATACAAGCTTATTCAATATATAATGGTGTCACTTTCCCACGTGGGTAACAAGCTTTAGCCAGCTGACATTATACAAGATTCTTCGGCAGTCTTCACCGTCCAATCATCTCAACTTTTTCCATAAGAACAAATACAACGAAATACAAAAGAAAAGAGAGGAAGTAATTGGAATGCGTAATGCATTTTCTAAGTAAAATTTCAACCGTTTGAGACCTGATACATGACAACATCAGTGTAACGGTAGGTAAATGAAACAAAACTATTTCACCTAATTCTCTCTCTCTCTCTCCTCTCTCTCTCTTTTCCGAGTATGGCGGCCCCCTTTTAAGTCACACTTGGTAATTGCTAAGAATTCCACAATTCTTCAGTGTGAATTTCACAACTTCTGAAATCAATAGTTTTCATTTTATGCAGTGATGGAGATGTAGTGACTAGTGAGCCTGAACAACTCCTTCTAAAATGGTCCTCCCTTGTTTTCTTAGCAAATTTTCACACCAAGCTTCTCCTATGTATATGTCCACTTAGGGTGCAGTGCAACGAAAGGCTTCTAGAGAGGAGAATTATTCTAATTTTTATTAAGTTTGCTGTTCCGCTGTTTCGCGTGCGATACATTTTTTTTCAAGAAAGAAATAAAATGAATTGATTTTCCTTGACAAAGAGGATTTCAATTTCCCATAAAAAAGGTAGGAATGCAGAATTCATCTTTTTAATCAAAACATCATATGGAATATGAAATTCTCTTGTTGCATAAATAAGTCCTTACAAGTTATGTGGTTACTTAGAAATGTGTCTACATAAACTCTCTTAAAATTGAGTTTAATGTTGAAAAGGATGGCGCCACAAACGGTGGACATTGGTCCAAGTTGGCTACCCCTCTAATCAGTAGCCTGAAAAATGTGCATTATTGGTGCAAATCTGGTAGAGTTTCCACCTGGTTGTACAGCAGACCAAACTAGCTTTGATCATTAATTAGGAAGGGCGCCCCAACATGAAATGTTGGGAGTGAGGCCCACCAAATCACTGGTTGGTGGGGCTGTCTATCCATGGTGGTGGGGCCCATCTTTTGAAACATAGGAAGCACACCACGTCATGCCCATCACAGATACACACATACAGACATAGGGTTCTCTCAGACGTCGCTTTTGTACCAACCCCCTGTTGGAAATGAGATACCTACAAAGTCTCTTCACATCTCTATGCAACTTATTTGCTTTTGACAAATGAGAAGCTTTGCGAGATGGTCGTCAAAAATGACATCTTTTGACAACTAAAGCTTCTCTTACTTCACCCTACATGGAATGTGCAACAAGTGGAAGAATAGAAGAATGTCACCACCAATGAAACCGACTGCTTAAACCCAAATCCGGCCGTGAGTTTGCGTGACTTACATTTCAAGGGTTTGCGCCTCCACACCATTCAGATTCATTCATATCCTTCTCTTGCATATTCATTGTCACATGTAAAGACAAAACCATGGGGAGGTGGCTTTGGTTGGGGGCTACAAAATATTCCCCTCTGGATATATCAATAGGAGCAGTCAGTGGGGAGGATGTCCCTGTAGGATTCTAAAGAGAGGTGTTGTGTAATGTTTGTGGGGCCCACCAGGGGTTTCTTTTGTTTGGGGTTGGAGGTAGAAGTCAATTTTAAGGAACATTGCTGGGCATGTGCAGTTATAAGAGAAACTCCCCTTTTAATCTACTGTTTATTTTTTTAATGAATTTAGGTTGGACAAGTGGTTAGGTTCTACCCATCTTAATTTTATAGATGACCACTCTACGTAGCCTTTTTATATCTGGTAGGGTTAATGAGCTCCAAACACATGTTGTGTTTTCGATTTTCAAAAGAAAAAAAAATAGAGAGGACTTCTTTAGTGAAATACTAAAGAGGATATAAATTCTTAATACATATTGAACAAACAATGATCAATGATTTTGAATTAATTGTTGATGGCTAATTTATGACTTTCAGATTTAATGGAGGCTAATGACCAAATAAACCTAAACTTGGATCATGGGCGCCCAAGTGGAAAATTGACATGAGTGGCTGACAATTCATGACCCTTTCTTCAAGATCTATAAACGTAGCTATAGTCTATGAGTTACCTGCCTAGGTGTTGGTTAATTTATTGGCATAAGACGTGGGTTCTCTGTTTTATGTTAACGCCCCGCTCTGGCGTATGTGGAAAAAAACTAAAACAATGGCCTATGAGTTGCATCAACTCTTAATTAAGGATGCTTATTTTGTCCCTTTTTACTTCAATGTTTGACAATCGGTTCACCTAAATAGCAAGCATCAGATATTTTAAACAAATTCAATTTCGTGCTACTTGGTGTTTTGTTCTCACTTTTTTTTTGTGTGCTTATTTTTCGGTTTATTAATATTATCCTTTTTACCAAAAAAAAAAAAAAAATTCAAAGCCTTGCCTCTGGCCTTCTTACATTGTGTTTTGTTTAAAATAAGAGATAACATTACATTGTTTTGTTAAATCAAAGCCCTGCCTCTTGCTTGTTGAGGCATGTGGCATGCAAAGCAAAAAAGAAAAAAAAAAAAAAAAAAAGGAAAAAGAACAAGCAAGTGGATGACATTTACATTGTTTTAATAAATTAAATGTCAAACCCCTCCTCATCAGTTGCAAGGGGACTACATATTTTTAGGCTTTCATCAGATGTGACCCATTTCCTTCTTTAGTTTCTTGCTTGAGTGACATCTGATTATTGATTCCTATAGAATAAAACTGAAACTATTAATTAATGAACAGCATGGAGCTTATTTTTGTGGTTTATAGCCATATTGTACTTGTCAGATTTCAACTACCATCGACGCAATTTTATTTTTTTTGAGGGGGTAAAGATCGGTCCAAGTTATGTCGCCAAATAGTTCGGTAGCGAGTCTGATTTTTATGTGGATCAATCTCATTGAGGATCCAACTATAATGGATGGCAAATGGGTTGAGTCGGGTCAAAATGTATTGGATTTGACACAAATTCTACGTATTGGATTCTATGAATTCACATTTGAGAGGACTTAACAAGGATTTGACCACAAATTTTGTCCAATCACATCAAGTAAGCACAAACTTTACAAACTTTAATGGACTACAAAGAGCTCTGTCTTTAAGATTATTAAAGAGGGTAAGGATATATGATATCAGGTAGCGATGTAGAGGAGATCGTGATTTTTTAGGATTTGAATTACCAGGTTGTTAGATTGATATCTGTTTTCCAGCTTCTCTTATTTTATTTCCATAGGAAAAAGTTATTTTATGCTCGTTTTTTAATATTCATATGTAGCCACTCAATTTCTTTAAACAAACAAGTCCTAAGTTGCAAAACTAGGATGTGGGCACATCTGAATGCATGCAAATCACTGGTAATGGAGATGGGAAGGTCTTGTCATGGGTTATGGGGCTGGATCTGTTAGTCATAGCCATCTGATTAATTGAGACATTTCGACTTATATACCTATTACTCTATAGGCTGTAATTGGTAACACCACCTTTCATAGAATCGGTCCCTTTTTATCAAAAAGCTTCACCTGAGGATGACACCGGAAGTGAACTGTAAACATAAAAGCAGTAAAAAGGGATGAAAATTAACCCATAGTAACATAGCTGGCTCAGAAGTCCTACCTAGTTGTAAATATCTCTTGACAAAAACATACAAATTAAAATGTACGGATATGAATAACCAAATTAAAAGAGGAAGAAAATAGTATAGGAATAATTAGAGAATGTTTATCTTATAATCAAGATCGTGCTAAGCTCTGGCCCGGCCCGGATCAGAACTTGACGTAGGCCCGTTCAATTTAGGACCAAACAGGCCCTCCCAATATTCGAGATGAGATTGGACAGCCCAAGCCCAGGCCTGGTCCGTCCCATGGACATTGCCTATCTAACCCAAACAAAGCTGAGCCCACCCATAAGATTGATCACAAGGAAAACATGAAAATTTACCGATATTTTTATTTTAACCACTTATTTTACATGTATTCATTTATTATTATCTCAACTCTGATTAGAGCAAAATTTTGGCAGGCGCAAATGTAAAGAAAAATTATTTTGAGTAACTTGGATTTTCAATTGGACCCTAGTATGGAATTATAGCAGGGGCATCGATGAAAAATCATCGAACTTGCTGAACTCAAACTCCACCTAATAGGCTCTGAAGACTTTGACGAATGTCACCCAATTCTTCCCCATTGACAAGTAGGTTTAAAGGCTGGGAAATCTTAAGACAATGCAGTTTTGCTACAATAATCCCATCAATATCCATAGTAGAAGAATACAATAGGTAAACCGTCCCATACCCATTATCTGCTAGTACATCATTTCCTTAAAAACAAGTAGAGAGGATTCAACAGGTTCTGTCCATTAAAAAATTTCAAGTTTTTTATAGTTTGATTGTGCCAAGAATTTAGTTGTTAGGTACAATCTAATGCTGGTTAGGTACACAGGCCACTTACAAGCACTGATGGTAGATGTTTCAGTTGGTCAGATACACAGACCATTTTAGACACTGGTTATTGGGAAAAGCAATCCATCATTCCATGCCCATAATTGACAAAACATAGTTCCAAAGCTTTACAAATTTTGAGGAAGAGAATCACAATTTTCTTCCCTTTTTTTTTCGGGAAAATTTCAGATAACCAATGTTTTCTGAACAGATAAATTATTCAGTGAGCTTTAAAAGGAAAAGAAAAATCCGAGAACAAAACTGTCTCACATTTTCCAAATAGTTTCTCAAAACTTTCTAGATACCCAAGCTACTCCCTTGCAAAAATTTACAAGAATGCAGACTTCTTAGCAGAGGTCCAGCAATGTGGCAGCCTCTAACAAACTTTCTGATACTCTACAGCTACAAACTAGTGTCCTTTGGAATCCCTCAAAACTCAGATATGTAGGCTATTGTGGAGATATTTTCCAACTAGTAAAGAGAGCCAAAATCCGCAACTTCATCGTTGAGAGGGGCTGCAAGGTTGATTAAGCGTGCCTTGCTTAAAGCAAGAGATATGCTTTTACTGACAGAAAAGAAGCTTCGACATTAAGTTCTAGACCAGTGCAATATATTGCATCGTGGCTGCAGTCCAAGGGGTGGCTGGAAGTGGCATCGAATTTGTAACATACTTCAGTGGGGCTTGATGGGAGGGCTTGACAGAACAGGATAATATGCATCTAAATCCAGTTTCTCCAGGATCTTTTGTGTTTTCCAAAGATACGAAGAGTGGCCTTCAATGAGCTCTGTGATGTCAACCTGGAAAAAGAAGGGGAAAAGTCTTGAGAATATATACTGCAGTGGAAAGAAATTAAGCATTCACTTACATTTTCAATCCCAGGAACATTAACGGGTTGAATTCCAGCTAAGCCTTGAGTAAGTAAGCTGCAAAATGGAATCCTCAAATATAAATGTAAATGGAACATGTCTGGGAAAAACTTTCTTAATATTAATTGCTCATACCTAGTACGAAATGCCACTCCAAGTGTCCAATCATTTGTAGAAAAGACATTCACAAACCTCCCAGCTACCGCCTGCAAAGATGCAGCAGGCTCAACAGAACATCTTGAGAGAGGTTGCTAATTTGCTGTAGTGACACTCCCATATGAAGGGACAAAGCTTCATGACTGAGCAACTAATAAAATGTCATTTTCTTGGGGTCTGGACCACTTAAACTGGTGGTGAGACTCCAAAACAAGTATTCTTTAAACTACGAGACTACTGTCTTTCACAAAGGAAAACTTTGTGATGATTCTTCTTGTAGTTAGTTTAGCTCGATGGCACTGAATACAGCAAGGGCTAATGAATATTTTATACAGGTAGCTCCCTCATAAGCTTATGAAGTTGTGGCTGGGTTGCAACCTGCTCGATTATTTGCCTTCGTTTTCCCACTTTGTCGGGTTTGAGTCTCTTTTCTTGTGTGTTTGTATGTCTTTCCCTCGCATGTGGGTTTGCATCTTTTAAAAAAAAAAAAGAAAAAACTTTCCCTCCTTTTTGTTTTTTGGTTGAATGTTTGCAGTGCCATTCTTATGGTCATTCCTTTTGTCCTCTTATGGTTAGCAAAATATACATTTCAAAAGCAAAAACTTTATGATTGGTCATCAACCATTCACATCAAACATGAGAGCAATTGTGCATTATAGCCCAACCCAATTGGTAGACAGAAGAAAATCCCAGTGTCAAAATTAGTAGGAAAAAAAAAAATAGAAAGCAGCATCCAATTAACATGGTCTGGGCAACACCAAACTCAAAACGGGGTCACAAATTGAATGGTCTGACCTTGAGAACAAGCATGCTACATGTACAGAGAACCAATTTCCTGAAAAGTTTGCCTTGTAGAAGAGGACAAGGGCCCAGACTATTATTAAAAGTGTCCTTGCTTCGTAGTCTAACAATAGTTTTGATGACAAAAACGAAGGATAACAACAAAGTTGATTACTTAAAGTGCCCAAACAAGATAACAATGGCTAAATAAGGTTTACAAAGTTTCCTAGACTCCACTAAATGATGGGAAATACTACAAAAAGTCCCATTTGAAAAGGGGTGTTTTTGCCCCTTTTGAGTAGTTCAATTACATAATGCCACACAACATGGATATAAAGCAAATGAAATAAATGTGACGTCATGAAAGCTATAACTATAAGGTAGCGTTTGGTTCGCGGTAATGAAGGTCGGAATGGAATGGTCATTCCAACGGAATGATCATTGCAGCGTTTGGTTCGCAAAAAAGTGGCGGAATGACCATTACTTTCGGAATCACCATTCCCTTATATAGAGGAATGGCCATTCCACTGGGAGGTAGAGGAATGGCCATTCCATTCCTTTGTAGTTTTTCATTGAGACCAAAATACCCCTCCACCCTCCCAATCGCCGGCTGGGAAGGAGACCAGCCGGAAGGCCCCGGCGGCAGCCCCGGCCGGCCTCCCCTCGGCTCGGAATCAGTTTTATCAATCTTCATAAGCTGTTTCTCATTCTATGTGTGAGGAGATGGCGGCTTCGAAGATAATAACGGCGAGCATGGGTGGTTTCAGAACCTCATCTGCTCCATCTCTAACCCACTTCAGAGTCAGACCTCTAACGTGTGTCTCTGCCCCCTCCCATCTTGCCCTGCCCGACTGGTTCCTCACCCCTCCCGACCTGACCCGGTGGGTGAGGAGAGAACGGGGTTTCGTCCACAAAGCTCTGAAGATAGCGGAAGGAGAGTCTTTTGGGCTCGGTTTGGTTGCTTCCGAAGAGATTTCAAAAGGGTCTGAGCTCATTTCTCTTCCCAGTCATCTCCCATTGAGCTTTCGATCTCTCGACCATTTGATGGAATAGACGCTTCAGACTCTGCTTTAATTGAGCTGGCTCGTCGAGTCCCAGGTGCGTGTATTTTACTTGCATTTATCTTACTGGGTGTTTTTTCTTTCTTTCTTGTATTTGGATTTTGGGGGGTGTTTGTTGATGGGGTTGTTACAAATCCCTTTTATATGGACTTGGGTGATGAATTTGGAAATGGGTTTTGTTATTGAGATGCTAATGTTGTAAATTGCTGGATTTTGTATAACCAGAAGATTACTGAAAATAAATAAGTAGACAAGTCTGCAGAATGGAGAGATGAAACTGGGAAATGGGTGGCAGAGGAAGCTTGTACTGGACCATTGTCTTTGGAATACATTTGCCCTCTACACTCCAATAGGGGTACAAGTGCGATGGTTCACATGAAATGTATCCCAGGATAAGAAAGCTCCCTTCTGTGTTTGCTTTACTCACTAGTGAAGAGGCTTGAACCAGAATGCACTTTCTTTTTTGGAATTCCGAGAAACCAATTGCATTGAAGAAGGAAACAACTAGAAACAGGAACAGCTGTTCGTAGCCCACATCCTTTCCCATTTCTTTCTCTCTTTCTTTCTTTCTTTTCTGATCTCTCTATCTCTTTCTCTTGGTTAAAAAGTAATGGGGAAAGGGCAGAAGAGGGTGTTTTAGTCAGTGTTATGTAAATTTGATTCCATTCCGAACATCATTCCAGCGTACCAAACGCAAGAACAGGAATCCAGAATTCTATTAATGAGTTGATTCCTCAGCGTACCAAACAATGGAATGGAAATGACTATTCCTGCCTCATTCCATTCCAGACTCATTCCACTCTCCATTCCATTCTTGCCTAAAACCATACCAGCGAACCAAATGCTACCTAATTCTTGTATTAAGGAAAGGAAATGAATGCAACGTTTCCCATTCCAAAGCATGCTGCACTTCGTCCCATTTCTTTGACGTACTATGATCTCCCAATCAAGGTGATGTTTGGACCATGCTTAATACATAGAGGGACCCTTTTATTATTGTCTACTGTAAAGCCATTAAGGAAAGGAAGTGAATGTGCGTTTCACATCCCAAAGCATGTTGCACTTCTTCCCATCTTCTTTGATGTACTATTATCATCAAATCAAAATGATATTTGGCCCATATGCAATTTTTGAAAAAGAGAAAGAACGAAATTTGAGATAATCTCTCATGCCTTGTTAGAGAGAGAAAAAATAGAAGCCATTTAAGCAATGCATTAGCGCACACTTTTGCAGACATTGTCATTGTCGTGTCATCATCATAATCTGCTTCTTTCTCCTAATCTCCTTCCTACTTTTGTCTTCTCCGTGCTTTTTTCATCTTCTTAGGCAGAGAGAGAGAGAGAGAGAGAGAGAGAGAGAGAGAGAGAGAGAGAGAGAGAGAGAGAGAGAGAGAGATTTCTTCTTCTTCTTCTTTGTTTTCTTAGCAGAAAAATGGGAAAGGCGAACGCAAGGCTGCATTTTCTTTCTTTCTTTTGGGATTAGGGCATTGAAAGGAATTTTTTTTGAGCCTGTCTACTAGTTTTATGTATAGCACCCTCTATTTCTTTTCAAAATAGAAATGTGGTATAGTTTGTCGGGCCCACCAACCCTTTTAGAAACAAGAAGGCTTTGGGAATTGGGATCCATCTATTTTCCAAAAATCAGGTACATTAGACGATTTCAATTATCTATATTCTAAAGCCATGAAATGGACAATTAGCATATAAAGGGACAAAGTTTCTATTCCGAATATCCATTTCGTGGAATTTAGATCAAACAACTAGCAATGTCTAGTTTACTTGATTTCTTATAGACGGCTAAATGCAAAAGCCATCTTATATTTAGTAAGGGAAATGGGCCCCACAAAATCTGCCACATTTTTTGTTTTAAAAATCAGTAGAGCGCTATACTACAGATCAGTAGAGGATCTAAATCCAAAAGAGGAATCGGGATCATATTTGTCTCCTGAGATCCAAATTGCTCAAAATCACTGGGACCTTAATCCACTTTGTGGGCACCATCAGATTAATCACATTGACATGTGACTGGAGATAAAAAAAAAAAAAGAAATGAAGAGCAAAGCCTGATCACATGTATTACACATCATCAATTTGATGGTAGGCCCAAAACAACTTGGAGTGAAATTTTTCACAAAGCTAATACACGGGTTAGTAGTTATAGGATACGAATCCAAATAAAAAGGGGCTTATAATTGTACTTGTCTCTTGGCTAGCCATAGGGAATGTTGTTAGCCGATCTTACAAATCCATTAGCAAGGCCCGGTTAGAAACTCAAACTACTCAAAATCTCAAGTAGGAGTATGAATGCACCCCATTTAGTAGGGTCCACAGATGCATGCCAAGTGATAAAGATGGAAATGGAATGATGTGGATTGGCCAAATATCAAGTCGATCAATAAGTTCTAACCATTGATTTTAAGGCCTTAAAATTTATCGATTTTGTAAGTGCAATTAGGATGAGTGCCAATTCATGATAGTGGGTCCATGTGAAGGTTTGGACCAATCCTAGTTAAGCTCTAATATTTAGTTGACTTAAAAGACAGATGAGCTTTAGGGCCTTTGACTCATGAGTTAGGTAATCTAATAGAATTTACTCTTTTTCCCGATCCTAACCCATGATGGGACATTTCTATCCCCTTATCCCTTCCCTGACTGGCATGCATCTAAATGCATCAACCCGAGTTGATGCTATCGTGGGTTATGACTTGTGAATTTGCAGTTTGTACAAGTGGGTTGCATGGTCCAAAGATTCAAGCTGCTAAAAAGCTGGGTACGAAACATGGAGAATAGTCCATACTAATGTCATGAAATCACTACAACTTAGCAAATTTAACCATTTAGGATCAAACAATGATACATGGCCTATATGACTTTGGTGGACCTCTAGACTTGTTGAGAAAAAAAGCACTTCTCCTTCTTGACATAAAGCTGGTTGTTGCGTAATATCTGGGAGATGGCTTGTAAGTGCTCCATGTGACCACAATGTCATTGAGAAATACCACCAAAAACTGGTCCAGGTAGGGGAGGAATAGCCGGTTCATCCGGGTAAAACGTTGTTGGGGCATTGGTCAAGCCAAAAGGCATCACCAAAAACTCGAAGGCACCATCGAGCATAGTTATCGGAATCCTACAAATCGTTTCTTGAATCCTAAAGAAAACGATTCGCATCTATGCAACGAATCTCATTTATAGATGAATCTTAGGATTCATGTGCGAATCTTACGATTCGATACTCGTTTCACTAAATCTTATGATTTAATTGATTTGGCTAAGCTAGAATAGATACAACTAATAAGTTAATATTAACAATATTTTACCTTTTTTCTTTTTTTATTCTTTCTTTGTTTTAGTGTTTTTACTTTTGGAATGTTATTTAGTAGTTAATGAAATCACTTAAGAATTTTTGCGGCTTTGGGGAGGTTTTAGAGATGAATAAATAACATGCATTTAATTAAAATATTCGACTGTACATATGGTGTTTGTCTAGTTGTCTAAAAGGTCATCACCCTGTGCGGTCCCGCCAAAGCAGGGTCCTGAGAGGGTCCAGATTGGAGACAAACCAAATCTTAAGCAACTTTGCACAAAGTGGTTGCTCGTAGGTCTCGAACCTGCGTTTTCACGCATGGCACCTGAGACTTTTACCATTGCACCAAAGCAATGACCCCACTGGTCATTGCTTGTCTAGTTGTCTATATCTTCTTTTTTGTTTTTCATCTTTTTTTTTTCTTCACTAACACTTGTAAACTTCAGGAGATATTACTGTATAAGATTGATGGTTTGGATTTTATTTGTTACTTTTATATTTTTTATTTAAAGATAACAAAAGATAAATATATATTGATACCTTAAACTATTTAACTATTTACACATATGTTATGATGTTCTTGATATGATTGTATGATAGACTTATTTATCATTGTATTTATACTACTATAAATGGGAAAATGGATGATTTTGAATAACTACTTTTTACTTTTTCCTTTTAATTTTTAATTATTTTTCATTTTTATTAGGAAAATTAAAAATCCTACGATTCATGATATGATTCACGATTCGATTCAATTCATGAATATGAACGATTTGTGATACGATTCCGATTTTCAAAACTATGTCATTGACAAACCACTTACTTTTGTAGCTCTCTCACTCAGCTGCCACTTCTGACATTCATTTCATTTTGCTTTTCCTCGTTACTTGACTGAATGTAGCGGGCTTTGTGGCCTGGTTTATAATGAAACTGCCTATTATTGACTCCTCTCTTGGCTGAACAGAAGGTTAGATGAGATGGCTTCATAAACTCATCTACTGCTTATTCGATTCTCAAAAATAGAATCATAATGTATTTCACAGCTCTTGGCCGAGCTCGCCTCGCACTATTTAAGCTAAGTACTGGCCCAACCGATTTCAAAAAAATAAGAATTGTATCATCTTCCCTTTTCTTGACAAACAAAGAGCGGTTGGTGTCACTTCTTTTGAATCCTATGTCCAGTAAGGTTTTGCTAAATTTTTCAAACCATGAGCCCCTTCTTAGTCAATGGGACTTCTTGAGCCCAACAATTGCCTTCTTCAAGCAGCAAATGCTGACTTTCCTCCCCTGAACTATAAAACCGGCAGTCACTGTCATAGACACTTCTTCTGAGAGCTCCCCATAAAAGGAAAGCATCCTTAACATCTAGTTGATATAAAGGACAATCTTTGCTTGCAACCACTGAGAGAACGACCCCCACGGAGTTTAGTCTTGCAACAGGTACAAAGGTCTCGAGATAGTCTATCCCATAGGCTTATCTAGTTAATGTCAATCCTGGGCCTCCAGGTCCAATATATCAGGCCCATTTACATACTAGTTAGTTGTTAGCTATTAGTATGGATCTAAATCCATATGTAATTAATAGATAAGCATTGTTAGAATGTAATCAGGGATTTAACCCTTTAAATAGAGCTCTCAGTCGACCATGCAAAGGAAGACAATTAATCTCCATTTCTCTGTTATGCTTGTCTCTTCTCTCTAAGCTAACATGGTATCAGAGCCTAGCCGATCACCTGTGATTCTCTCCAAAGTCATCTTCCAAGCATTGGAAGCCCGTCTGTGATCATCCTCTTCAGCCGGATCATCTCTGATCGTCTCTGATCATCGCCGATCACCCGTGGCCCACCGGAGATCATCATACCAGCAACTGACGAAATCTGTCACCAAGCTCGCCTGTTATTCCTCTTATTTATCACAATTTTTCCAGCAATTTTTTCTCATCAGAGGTAGGCCATCTAGCATATTTTGTGATGGTTCAGTTTTATTAAAAAGTTTTCATCACAGCCGTCCAAGATTGTGGATTTTGATCAGTTTCTAGTGGAACTTCTTCCCATAGTTGCGAAAAATCCTTGGTTTTTCATCCCCAGACTCTGATCAGATCTCTGATCATCCACTGGGGCCCACGTGGACATATTTCCACTCACGTCTAAGGACGTGTTGCCCTTTTTTCTGCTCCCAGTTGCTGTTTTCTTCTTCCTGTTGCTGTTTTCATCTTCTATTGGTTACTGTTACTGTTGCTGTTGTCTGCTGTTGCTTGCTTCATCTTCTATTGGTTACTGTTACTGTTGTCTGCTGTTGCTTGCTTCTTCCTCTGGGTTACTTTTACTGCTGTTGTTGCATCTCCACTGCCTTCTGTGTTCTGTTCTATTGGTCACTGTGTTCATCTGCTGATTTCTGGCGAATACGCTCCTCTGCTATCATGGATAAAAATGATAAATCAGATCTCTCTATTGTTAAATTTAATGGCAAAAACTATGTCTCTTGGGCGTTTCAATTCCAGTTATACCTTGAAGGAAAGGAACTGTGGGCCCACATCGATGGATCTGAAACAATTCCTGCTGATGATGCCAAGAAAATTCTTTCTTGGAAAACTAAAGATGCAAAGATAAAATCTTGGATTCTTTCTTCTGTGGAACCACATTTTATTTTGTATCTACGACCATGCAAGACTTCAAAGGAAATGTGGGAATATTTGAAAAAGGTCTATTATCAAAATCATGCTGCTCGTCAATTTCAACTGGAATTAGATATTGCAAATTACTCCCAAGGGACGCTTTCCATCCAGGATTATTACTCAGGCTTTCTAATCCTCTGGTCCGAATATGATGAAATCAAGTTTGCTACTGTCTCTGAGGCGCTGCTACCCGAGTTACTTTCTTTACAACAAAACAGTCATCGGGACCAATTGCTCATGAAACTGCGCCCTGAATATGAGCCCGTGAGATCCAACTTGATGAGCCGAGCTTCTCTCCCCAACATAGATGACTGTCTTCAAGAACTTCTACGGGAAGAACAACGCCTTGTTTCCAAAATTGCAATTGAACAACAGTGCTCCACTGATGCTCCGCTTGCCTATGCTGCTAAAACCAGGCCTCCTCCTCGAGACATCAGTAAAGTACAGTGTTACACCTGTCAAAAATATGGCCACTATGCAAATCAATGCAAGCTGAAAGTCTGTAAATATTGTAAGGCTGTTGGTCACATTATTGAAGAGTGTCGGAAGAAGGCTCGGAATTCGGCTTCTCGCCCCTATGTGCAGTCAGCTCCAAGTGCTTACACGGCTACCACCCCACAATATGCATCTTCTGAATTCAGTGGTTCAATGTCGTTTGATTCACCATCACAGCCTGGTTCCTCATCACATACACAGTCCCCCGCTCCAATTACTCCGGCTATGGTAAATCAAATGATTATCAATGCTCTGTCCTCTATGAACATTTCAGGTACTGGTCCGTCCCTTTCTAATACATGGTATTTAGATTCAGGGGCTAGTAATCACATGACCTCCTCACCCACAAAACTACATAATGTTGTTCCCTACACTGGCACTCTTTCTGTTCAAGCTGCCAATGGGGACCACCTTCCCATTGTCTCTGTGGGTGATACCCCTGGCCCTTTTCCATTAACAAATGTTTTTGTGTCCCCTCATCTTGCTACCAATTTAGTTTCTGTGGGTCAATTAGTTGAGAATAAATACAATGTCTCCTTTTCTTCTTCTGGTTGTGTTGTGCAGGACCAGGAGTCGGGGGCAGTGATCGCGAGGGGGCCTAAACGTGGCAGACTTTTTACCTTATCAGTCTCTCCATTTCTTCAGGATAAACCTTGGCATCAGTTGTTTTGTTTTTTACTTCATAATAATTCTCGGTTATGGCATAATAGACTTGGTCATCCGAATGCTGCTACGTTGTCCACTTTGTTTCAAACTGGATTATTAAATAAACCTCTTGATTCTGCTTCATTTGAGTGTAATGCTTGTAAATTAGGAAAAAGTAAAACTTTACCTTTTTCTAACTCTACAACTCGGAGCAATGAATGTTTTGACTTAATCCACAGTGATGTTTGGGGCATTGCTCCTACCATTTCTCATGGTCATTTCAAATACTTTGTTACATTT
Organism: Litsea cubeba; assembly: GCA_012931725.1. Lineage (NCBI taxonomy): Eukaryota > Viridiplantae > Streptophyta > Magnoliopsida > Laurales > Lauraceae > Litsea > Litsea cubeba. The sequence continues at coordinate 93,384,716 of CM022945.1, read as the reverse complement.
ATTGATGATTACAGCAGGTTTACTTGGGTTTATTTGTTACATTCTAAATCTGATGTTCTTAATGCATTTAAAATTTTTCTTAGATATGTTGAAACCCAATTTTCCAAATGCATTAAAACTTTACGATCAGATTCAGGGGGGGAATATGTCTCCACTGATTTCCAATCTTTCCTAAGAAGTCGAGGAATTATATCTCAACGTACTTGTCCATATACTCCTCAACAAAATGGAGTCGCCGAACGGAAAAACAGGCATCTTCTTGATGTCACGAGAACGCTTCTCATTGAATCATCTGTTCCTCCTCGGTTTTGGACTGAAGCTCTCACCACTGCAGTGCATCTCATAAACCGTCTTCCATCACCTACCATTGCCAAATTAACACCACATTTTAAACTTTTTGGTCAACATCCATCGTTTAATCATCTGCATACCTTCGGGTGTGTTTGCTTCGTTCATCTGCCTCCCACAGAGCGCACAAAATTAACGGCCCAATCTAGCAGGTGTGTTTTTTTAGGATATGCAACTACCCAAAAGGGTTTTGTTTGCTATGATCCAGTGGCTCGTCGGACCAGGATCTCTCGTAATGTTATTTTCTTTGAAAATCAATATTTTTTCCAAAACCACTTGGATTGTCCTTCTCCATCTTCCACTACTTTGTTACCTGGGTTTTCCGAAGAAAGAACTGTTACACGATTTAATCCTAATTTTGTGTATCGTCGAAGGGAACGACCTACCACTGCAGGTGCCCACCCTCCTGATCCTCCTGATCCTTCGACAAATGGTCCCACATCTACTGGTACCTTGCGTCGCTCCTCCAGAATTTCTCGACCTCCTGAGAGGTATGGATTTACCCATGCTTCTTTGATGACAACACTATCCTCTGTTTCCATTCCAAGTTCTTATTTGCAGGCTGTGCAACATGATTGTTGGAATCAGGCCATGAAAGAAGAATTAGATGCGTTGAACCAGAATCACACCTGGGATATTGTGGACTGTCCTTCTTCAGTTAAACCCATCGGTTGCAAATGGATATACTCGATCAAACTAAAATCCGATGGCTCCTTGGATAGACACAAAGCTCGACTTGTGGCACTTGGCAACCGACAAGAGTATGGCATTGACTATGAAGAGACATTTGCGCCAGTTGCAAAAATGACAACTGTTCGGCTCCTTCTCGCCATTGCTGCTTCTCAATCTTGGCCATTATACCAAATGGATGTCAAGAATGCCTTTCTACATGGGGACTTGAAAGAAGAGGTCTATATGCGGATACCCCAAGGAGTCACCTCTCCGTCTAAGAAGTCTGTATGTCACTTACGCAGATCTCTTTACGGTCTCAAGCAAGCTCCTCGAGCGTGGTTCGAAACATTCAGAGATCGTTTGGGCACAATTGGCTTTACTCAAAGTCCGTACGATCCGTCTCTTTTTCTGAACCAAGCATCTACTGGCTTTACTGTTCTCCTCGTATATGTTGATGATATCATTATCACTGGCACCGATGATGCTATGATAAAATCACTCCAAGCCTCTCTTCGCGATTCATTCCATATGAAGGATCTGGGTCCTCTACATTATTTTTTGGGCTTAGAGATACATCAGTCTCCAAAAGGCCTATTTATCAATCAACACAAATATGCGACAGATCTTATTGAGCTTGCTGATCTCGATGAATCTTCCTCAGTTGATACGCCGCTTGAAGTCAATCTTAAGTTGCGTAAAGATGGTGGAGATCTTCTTCCTGATCCACATACATACCGGAGACTCGTCGGCAGTCTTGTCTATCTCACCATCACCAGGCCTGACATATCTTATGCTGTCAATCTTGTTAGCCAATTCATGACGTCTCCTCGCCACCTTCATCTGACAGCAGTGAAGCGCATTATCCGGTATTTATTGGGTACTCGAGCTCGTGGTTTATATTATCCAAAGATAATCGTCTACTTCTGACTGCTTATGCAGATGCTGACTGGGCAGGATGTCCGGATACCAGACGGTCCACCACTGGTTGGTGTATGTACCTCGGTCAATCTCTCATCTCTTGGAAATGCAAGAAACAAGAACGGGTCTCCAAATCTTCCACAGAGGCTGAATATCGGGCTATGTCCTCTGCTTGTTCTGAAATCCTATGGCTTCGGGGACTTCTTTCGGAACTTGGATTTACGCAGGACTCTCCCACTTCCTTGAATGCAGATAATACTGGGGCAATCAGGATCACTGAAAATCCTGTTCTTCATGAACGCACAAAACACATAGAAGTTGATTGCCACTTTATTCGAGATGAATACAAGCGTGATGTTATCAGTCTACCTCACGTCCCTACAGAGTTTCAGTTTGCAGATATCTTCACTAAGGGACTTCCTCGGCCTCGACATCAGTTTCTTGTCTCCAAATTGCTGCTTTATGACACTCCCGCATCAATTTGAGGGGGGGTGTCAATCCTGGGCCTCCAGGTCCAATATATCAGGCCCATTTACATACTAGTTAGTTGTTAGCTATTAGTATGGATCTAAATCCATATGTAATTAATAGATAAGCATTGTTAGAATGTAATCAGGGATTTAACCCTTTAAATAGAGCTCTCAGTCGACCATGCAAAGGAAGACAATTAATCTCCATTTCTCTGTTATGCTTGTCTCTTCTCTCTAAGCTAACAGTTAATGGGTGAAACCCTTAGCTACCAGACAGACCAACTAGCAATCAATGGAGCCGTCAGCTCTGAACTTCACTGTGAACACCCCCCTCCAACTATAGGTCACCCTGTAACATGCTTCCCTTTTTGCAACGCGACAAACTCCCAGGTTTCATTTCTTTTCAAGGGCCTTCATTTCCTTGACCATAGCCTGGACTGTCGCACCTATGTCTCTGCAACTCATCTTGTCCAAAGACCACTGACTTTCTGTGGACAAAAGAATCAGAATGATGTCTAAACGGGCAGGCAAGGATTACATGTACGAAAAATAGAAGGGCGAATCGATTGCAATCCTTCGCACTTTAGGATCGTCTTATTTTGTCAACTCTTTCACTTCGACCCGTTCACGGGTAGCAATTTCGCTTCCAGATCCTCTAAACTGAACCATTCTCCATAAGTGAACTCGGAAGGAAGCCGATCTTCTCCCGAGAAAGAAGGACTTCCCATTATACTTGAAGACCTGCGCATCCATCCCCCCTCTTCTCCTGTCGGTGTCGGCCTTCCTCTGTTGCTGTCTTGCTTGAGTACTCCACTCTGCATGGTTTCGATCTTCTTCCATAGTCACCAACTTCTGCAATCGGCGTGCCATACTCTCTTTGTCTCCAAGTCGAAACTTAACAGCCAATCTAAGACTAGGCACCAATAACTCGAGTGGGATGATAGCCTCTTCTCCATACAAAATAAAGGGTGTGAAGCCAAGCCCGTGGTCGACTTCAACGAAGTTCGGCCCGCCCATCAAACAGAATGCAGACGTGTCGACCAGTTTTCTGTTAGCACTTCTGCAGCTCACTAGAATCTTATTAGTGGATTCTGCCTGACCGTTAGCACGTGGATGGACTGGACTTCTTGTGCATGATCATAAACAATGTAGTTAGGCAGTGAGGTCTACTATGCGCTAAATCCCAATGCAAAAAAACATTCGATTTTAGCATTTTCCAATATACTTGTTTTTTAAAATTAACATTTTTTGGGAGTCAAATTAAAATTTATGCCGAGATGGAACAAATTGTTGTGTATCACAACAAGGTATTGCTTCCCCAGACAAACCCGACCCCTCTGCAATCTTGATTCATTCAAATTCTTTTTAAATGGCCAACAGAAAAAAAATAAAAATATGCACGAGCTTATAAACAAATCCTTCATGGAAATTGATCCCACCAAATTATTATCCAAAATCAAGATGGAATCTCTGCAACCAAGTATGGGTCACTAGCTTACAAAGAAAGCTCTTTGGGATCCCATTAAAAAATCATCCAGAAAGAAGCACAAATCTCCATTATCACTGGATATCTACTGATTTATAAACTCTATAGAAATGATAATATTTTGATGAATTGGAGGTGTGAAGAAATTGAAGATGCTGCTGATGTTAAAAGAAATCTTCTAAAAATCATCCCCATCTTTGTCATTTATATATCTTCATAAGTAGGAGATATAGAAATCCTCCAACACACATGAAATGAGAATAATTCTAATGATCTCACAGCATGCATCCCACATGCATGCAAGAAAACACATGAATGTTTATCTGCAAGCCCAGTGATTAACAAATGCAGCATATAATTAAGGATGTAAAAAAGATTACCCCAATACACTGCTTTTTTATGTCAATATCTCTAGATGATAGCATTTGTCTTAAATAATAAATACCTTTCTAGCAACCTCCCAATGCTCAACTTCAAGAGGAATTGGTGATCCAAGGAGAACAACACTCTCCACAAGTGCAGCTGCCAAGTATGAATGCATCAATAGTGTTGAATGCTGATCAATCTAATCCACCTAATTTCCTAATAGCAGTCATAGAAAAAAAAAGGATGAAAAGGTACGTCAAGTGATCTATAGAACAAACCATTCTCGCCTTTTTTAGCCAAATGAAGCAAACAGTTGAATATTACACGTGCTCCAAGTGAGAAACCAATAAGGGTGACAGGCCTGAAATGTGGACAAAATGACAAAAAAAGGATTGTTACTTCATTCATCTCATAAAGGTCAGCATGGAAACACAATCAGTTTACTGCTCGACATGCCTGCCTCCCTGCAACCCCTTTAATAACACTTCTTTAGCAAGGATCTTTCCTGCTTTGTCTGATCTGGATATACAAAATAAAATCAACATTAGATGCTAAAATGCATGCCATATGAAACCCCTGCACTCAAAGTTTCAAATGGAGATGAGCGCCAATTCATTTGGGGAGAAAAAACTACAGGATGGTGATGGAGTGGGTTGGGTTGATCATAGGTGGCTCCACAAGAGTGTTCTCATATAGGCTATAAAGGCATCCTTTAATGAAAATTTGTGTATGAGTAGTGATAAGGTGCGTTGGTGTCATACAAAAGGTGGGCCAATTCATGAGAGAGGTGGGATTTGTAGGGGAGAATGTGGATACATGGTGAGTCAAGTACCATCCCCATTACACCATTCCAGAGCTCTGATTTGTGTTTTTGAAAACTTGACCACCATAAATTTTAATGTTTTCCATGGCTCATTACACAGGCCTAGGATGACTAGACTGGGTAAAACTTGACCTACCCCCTGTTCATAATCTCCTTTACACATCCCACCCACCCCATTGCATAGGGAGTCATTTAGGTGGGCCTCACAGATCTTAATGGTTAATATCTGTGCGCGAACTGAATTTTAGCTCCCACTCTAAAAGTTTTCAAAATCTATGTAACAAGCCTACTTATGATAAATCCAACCTACTGATACCACAAGCTCCCACCACATGAATTGGCAGTGATCCAAAATCCACTCCAATTGGAGTGAATCTCACTGTTGGATTGATTACTTGTAAAAACATGATTGTTCCATTGGAGTTAATCATGTATTTTAGGTGAACATCCAAATTGCAGTGAATCTTTCATGGTGCCCATATAGCCATGGTCATGACGTGAGCAGCTTAGATTCACAAATAGTGGGTCATATATATGGTCCATACCTCACTTGTAAAAGTGGAAGGAGTATACTCCTTTTTTTCATAACTTGTATATTAAATATAGATACATATATGTGTGTGTGCACGTGTGTGCGTGTATGCGAGGAATGATTACTTAAGGCTGACCTTGCTATAAGATCAAATCAAATCCATACATGCAGAATCCAACTTTGCCAGATATGAAACCTTAAAAGATTGTGCACCACCCATTGTACCTAAAAGTGAGCCCAAGCTTTACTCTAGACAAACCCACTCTCCCGTTAGATTAAAGAAAAAAGTGATCTTACACACCCTTTTTACAAATGGTTTTCTTTAAGAAGTGATTTTTTAGAGACCTCAACTGTCCATCAAATTAGCAGTTTCTTCGATAATTGCATACAATCTTTTCTTCCGATTAGAGTGATATTCGCTGTTTAATTGAACAAACATGATGTAACCATCTTTTTTTTTTTCATGCAGCGAGTCCAATGATCAATCTTACTCATCATCTAGTGACATGAAACTACATACCAACTCATCGAACATGGTCTGAAATGAGAAATTTGATCCATGTGAGTTAGGTCTTATTATAAGAAAATTTAGTTATATTAAAAATGATTACCTATAGAATTTAATCACTTTCTTTTTTTGCAATTATGTCCAATCCAATGGTGATTGTCATAGTGAATGATGGGATGCATCAAGGCAGACATATATTTCGAATGGTTTGGAACCACGGAATGTGGTCCACACAAGCACATAATTGATTGACTTGACCATAGCGTAAGGTTAAGGAGAGAGAGAGAGAGAGAGAGAGAGAGAGAGAGAGAGAGAGAGAGAGAGAGAGAGAGAGAGAGAGATATTAACATTTTAAAGAGATGGAAATAATTCTGCAGAGATGGGATTGATTCAGTGACCTCCTTGGTCGACTGTTCTTCTCATTATAAAGGGGATGAAATCCCTGATTACATGTAAGTATATCTAATCAGATCCTAAAAATCTGATTTACAAACTAAGAAGCTTTGACTAAGTAATATATAAAGTCTGAGCCCAGAATGGGCTTGGGCTTGATTGGGCTTGGATTGACACCCCCCCCTCAAATTGATGCTGGGGAGTCATGAAGCAGCAATTTGGAAACAAGAAATTGATGTCGAGGCCGAGGAAATCCCTTTGTGAAGATATCAGCAAACTGAAATTCTGTAGGGACATGAGGTAGACTAATGATATCCCGTTTAAATTCATCCCTAATAAAATGGCAGTCAACTTCAATATGCTTGGTGCGTTCATGGAATATAGGATTTTCAGTGATTCGAATAGCCCCAGTATTGTCGGCATGCAATGGAGTAGGAGATGTTTGAGTAAACCCAAGTTTCGAAAGAAGGCCCCGTAGCCATACTACTTCAGAACAAGCAGAAGACATTGCCCTATATTCAGCTTCCGTGGAAGATCTGGATACACGTGACCGTTTCTTGCATTTCCAAGAAATGAGCGAATTGCCAAGGTACATGCACCAACCAGTAGTAGAACGACGCGTGTCTTGACAGCCTGCCCAGTCAGCATCCGCATAAGCAGTCAGGTGAAGAGGATTATCCTTCGGATAATATAAACCACGATGAGTAGTTCTTAGCAGATAACGGATAATGCGCTTCACAGCTGTCAAATGAAGGTGTCGAGGAACGGTCATGAACTGGCTCACAAGATTAACAGCATAGGAGATGTCAGGTCTAGTGATGGTGAGATAGACAAGACTGCCCACGAGTCGTCGGTATGTATGAGGATCAGGAAGAAGCTCTCCATCATCTTTACTCAGTTTTAGATTTACTTCGACGGGTGAATCAACAGGCAAAGAATCCTGGAGGTCGGCCAACTCGATAAGGTCGGATGTGTATTTGTGTTGATTAACAAAAAGACCTTTTGGGAGATTGATGCACCTCTAAGCCCATGAAATAATGCAAAGGACCCAAATCCTTCATATTAAAGGAAGTCCGGAGAGAAGCTTGGAGAGATTTGATCATACCATCATCCGTACCAGTGATAATAATATCGTCAACATACACCAGAAGTACAGTAACCCCTGTAGATGTGTGGCATAGAAAGAGAGATGGATCATAAGGGCTCTGAGTAAACCCACTTTCGCATAATCGACCCCTGAAGGTTTCGAACCACGCCGGTGGAACTTGCTTTAGACAATAAAGTGATTTTCGCAATTGACAGACAGACTTCTTGGAGGGAGAGGGGACGCCCTGTGGTATACGCATATGGACTTCTTCGTGCAAATCCCCATGGAGAAATGCATTTTTGACATCCATTTGGTATAATGGCCAATACTGAGATGCAGCAATGGCGAGAAGTAACCGAACAGAGGTCATTTTTGCCACCGAGGCAAATGTCTCGTCGTAGTCAATGCCATACTCCCGTCTGTTTCCGAGTGCCACAAGTCTAGCTTTGTGTCTATCCAAAGACCCATCAGATTTAAGTTTGATCGAGTAGATCCATTTGCAACCAATGGGCTTAACTGCCGGAGGACACTCCACAATATCCCATGTGTGATTCAGAGCCAATGCATCTAATTCCTCCTTCATGGCCTGGTTCCAGCAATCGTGTTGGACAGCCTGTAAATAAGAACTTGGGATAGAAATAGAAGAGAGAGTAGTCATCAAAGAAGTATGGGTAAAGCCATTACCGCTCTGGCGGTCGAGAGGTTCTGGAGGAGCGACATAAAGCATGAGTAGGCGCGGAACCAATTGTCGGTGGAGGATCAGGGGAAGGGCCATCTACAATGGGAGGTTTCTCCCGTCGGTGGTATACAAAAGAAGGATTAAACCTAGTAACAGATATGTGATCCGAAAAACCTGGTAAGAGAGCTGGTGAAGAGGGGGAGGACAATCTATGTGAGTTTGGAAGAAATATTGATTGTCAAAGAAAATAACATTTCGAGAAACCCTGATACGACGACCAATGGGATCATAACAAACAAAACCTTTTTGATTAGTAGCATAACCCAAAAAAGCACACCTGCGAGATTGCGCTGTTAGTTTCGTTCTTTCTGTGGGAGGTAGATGAACGAAGCAAACACAGCCAAATGTATGTAGGTGATCAAACACAGGATGATGACCAAACAACTTAAAATGAGGCGTGAAATGAGCAATAGTATGTGATGGAAGGCGGTTAATGAGATAGACAGCCGTGGTGAGAGCTTCAGTCCAAAAACGTGGGGGAACGGATGATTCAATCAGAAGAGTTCTAGTTACATCAAGAAGATGCCTGTTTTTTCCGTTCCTCAATGCCATTTTGTTGTGGAGTGTACGGACAGGTACGTTGAGAAATGATTCCTTTATTGTTTAAAAAAGATTGAAAATCCTTGGAAACATACTCCCCCCCTGAGTCTGAGCGCAAAGTTTTAATGCATTTAGAAAATTGGTTTTCAACATAGTTAACAAAAAATTTAAATGCATTGAGAACATCAGACTTCGAATGCAACAAATAAATCCAAGTAAATCTGCTGTAATCATCAATGAAAGTGACAAAGTACTTGAAATGACTATGGGAAAGGGTCGGAGCAATGCCCCAAACATCACTGTGAATCAAGTCAAAACATGCAGTGCTCCGTGTGGTGGAGTGTGGAAAAGGTAAAGTTTTACTCTTTCTTAAGTTACAAGCATCACATGCAAAAGAAACAGAGTCAATAGGTTTATGTAACAATCCAGATTGAAATAAAGTAGACAAAGTAGAGGCATTTGGATGACCAAGTCTATTATGCCACAATCGAGAATCATTCTGAATAAAAAACAAAATAACTGATGTAAAGTTTTATTCTCAATAACGGAAGACACTGGTAAGGAAAAAAGTCTGCCACGCTTAGGCCCCCTCGCGATCACTTCCCCCGACTCCTGGTCCTGCACAACACAGCCAGAAGAAGAAAAGGAGACATTGCAATTATTTTCAACAAGTTGACCCACAGAAACCAAATTGGTAGCAAGATGAGGAGAAACTAAAACATTGGTTAAGGGTAAAGGGCCAGGGGTATCACCAACAGAGGCGATGGGGAGATGATCTCCGTTGGCAGCTTGAGCAGTGAGATGACCAATGTAAGGAACGACATTCTGTAATGTTATGGGTGAAGAAGTCATATGGTTACTTGCACCAGAATCTAAGTACCATGTATTTGAAAGAGAGGAATCAGTACCTGCGATGTTCATGGATGCCAAGGCATTGATGATCATTTGGTTAACCATTTCAGGAGTGAGAGGAGCTGGGGACGCAGATTGTGATGAGGAACCAGGCAGGGAGGAGGAATCATATTGCAGAGAACCACTGAAGTCAGATGATGCATATGGTGGAGTGGTGATTGTGTAAGTAGTAGGAGCTGACGTCACTATGGAAGTACCAGGGCCGGACTGCACATAATTGCGGGAAGTAGAATTGCGATTCTTTTTCCGGCATTCTTCAATAACATGACCAGTTGCCTTACAATATCGGCAGATTTTTGCCTTGCATTGATTTGCATAGTGACCATATTTCCTGCAGTTATGACACTGAACTTTACTGATATCTCGGGAAGATGGTCTGGTGGTAGCAACATAGGCAAGTGGAGTCTCAGTAGAACCCTGCTGTTCCAGAGTAGTTTTCGTTAACAGACGTTGTTCTTCCCGCAGAAGCTCCTGAAGACAGTCATCCAAGCTAGGAAGAGAAGCCCTGCTCATTAAGTTAGATCGAACTGTCTCAAACTTTCCGACGAAGTTTCATCAGAAACTGATCCCGATGGCTACTTTGTTGTAAGGGAAGGAGTTCAGGGAGGAGTGCATCTGACACCTTGGCAAACTTAATCTCATCATATTCTGACCACAGTCGGCGAAAACCATTATAATACTCCTGAATAGACTGGGTTCCTTGAGTGAACTGAGAAATGTCAAGTTCCAATTGAAATTGACGGGCAGCATTGCCTTGTTGATAGATCGTCTGAAGATAATCCCACATTTCCCTGGCAGTTTTACAAGGTCGGAGGTTGAGGATAAAATGGGGCGCAACCGAGCCCAACAACCAGGTTTTGATTTTAGCATCCTTCGTTTTCCAAGCTAAAATCTTCTTGTCATCTTCTGCCGGCTTGGGTTCAGATCCATCAATATATGACCAGAGTTCCTTGCCTTCTAAATAAATTTGAAATTGGAAGGCCCAGGAGGTATAATTGGTTCCATCAAACTGAACCATTTTAATCTCAGATTTTTCCATGATGAGGAGACAAAGAGAATAATTGCACACTAGAAGAAACGACGACGAACAGCCGGACCAGAAAGAAATTCTAAAAGTTGCTGTAGCTAGAAGAACATGCAATTGTCCCAAAACAGCAGAAACAGTACCAGATACAACACTCACAGCACAGTACCAGAAATCTCACAGAACTGTAGCAGGGAAAAAAAATCACAATAGACGATCCTGTCGTCAGAGGGTGGATGCCCACGGTTGCCCCAACAATGGATCAATGGCCAGATCATAGGGTGGGGATGACAAGATGAACTATTTTCGCACCTAATGGAAGTGGTCCCAGGCTGAACCAACAGGAATCCAAAAATCTGGACGGCTGTGATGAAAACAGGTTGATAAAACTGAATATTCACAAAAATGAGTAGAAGGCCTACCTCTGATGATCCAAAAATCTTGAAAAAATGTCCAGAAATAAGAGGAGACCTAGTCGACCAAGATGAGCTGCTTCCGCTGATATGAGGTGGATGATCGCAGGTGGGCCACGGCTGATCAGAGATGATCAGGGATGATCACAGACGATCAAGTGGCAGAAAATGTCTTCCAGCGAATAATAGTTGGTTGATAATGGAGAAGATGCACAAAGAATGACAGTGCAATCGAAACAGTGCACAGATCTGCACTAAAACTGACTGACGATCATTCTGTCAGTATGATTCCATAAACGGAAGCCCCACCAGATCATCATATGATAGATCAGAGGTCAGGGATGAAGACACATCAAATTTTCGAAAGTGAGGGAAGAAGATTCAGCCAAAAATAACCAAGATCCTTGATTTTAGACGGCCGAGATGAAATCAGATTGAGAAATCTGACAAACCACAAATGGCGATGGAAAACCCACTTCGGATGGGAAATAAAATCCTGAAAAATCACCAGAAATACCAGCAATGCTAGTCGACCAACATGGACTGGTTCCGCTGAGTTGATGAAGAAGATCTCAGGTGGGCCACACTTGATCGGAGATGCACTGAGTGCTTCCAGACGTGGAAGATGACTTGAATGATCTAGATATCAAGGCTCTGATACCATATCATTTTAAAGAGATGGAAATAATTCTGCAGAGATGGGATTGATTCAGTGACCTCCTTGGTCGACTGTTCTTCTCATTATAAAGGGGATGAAATCCCTGATTACATGTAAGTATATCTAATCAGATCCTAAAAATCTGATTTACAAACTAAGAAGCTTTGACTAAGTAATATATAAAGTCTGGACCCAAAATGGGCCTGGGCTTGATTGGGCTTGGATTGACAGATATGACGCTGCACAATGACTACTTATGAAGTTTCGTTATAGCGTCTATAACTTTCTCTGATTTAGTTGGGCAGCCAGGTAAATAGACATCCAAAGGAATTAGCTTATTGACTCCCCGAACAGTACTATAAGAATCGGCACTAAACATCCCTCCTGTAATAGTATAGGAGGGGTGGGATATGCAAGTGACCACATGAATAAGAGTTGGGTGAAGTTTCACCTGAATCTGATCACCTTAGGGTTCGGATAGATATCACATCTATTTGCCATGGAAGAATAAGTGGGATCCTGACCACAAGGGTTGGAGCTAGGATGCATGTGATTTTTCACACACCAGCCATTCACCTGGTTCTCTGTATGTGTATGGGCCATGATCCGTTGAACCTGGTTGGTGGGTGCACTTGGATGCACGTCAATCTAGGGGATGGAAAGATCTCATTGACACATACGGTTGAGCAAGCATTAGCCATAACACACCATCCTTACCCCTTAATCATTGATCTTCAAAGTCTAATTGTTTTGAAAGCATCTTTATATTTGGGTTCTCAATCCAATGGGCAGTAACAGATGGATGAGTGTCAAACTGAGGCGAGTGCGAATTGACTTGCGAGGGATCATAGGTGGATCCCAGTGGTCCAAAGATGGAACATTTTCACCATGTTGAAAACTGATCCTCTAAGATGAAACCCATTCATGAGATGATGAGCTTGATGCTCCAACGAATTAGTGGGGTCCAATTGGTCCAATGCCAATTTACGGGGCGGGTGGGATGTGTAGAGGACCACACAACTAGGGTTGGGTGAAGTTTCACTACCTTCAATTCACTCAAGGCTGTGATCAATATCACCTTTAAAGGTAACATAACACAAATCCACGACCTTGCAGTTGCCATCCATTTCACACCCATTTGCATAGGTTGAAAAATTCTGGGCCTAGATCATGAGACTGAGGTGCTCAAAGAGGAAATTTTGCACACACTCCCTATTCATATGATCCCGACATCCCATGCACCTAGGTGAGCAATCATACGCCGTCTCACAGATGGCTCATTTCAATATATAATTTCATGATCAGGTCCAACCGATTGCACACTTCATTGGACTAGTATTGTAGAGTCTATTTACACTCAATTGCAAAAACTCACAAGTATCATTAGTATGATATGGTCAAGCCACATCCAGGCACATATGGGCCATCTGATTATCATGGGAACCTTGGATCATAATCTACCCACATGATAGGAGATGGACATGAATGGAACCCACATACATGTGATATTTTCTATTGGATTGAATCATGTAATGGGGAGTGATAAACTTCACAATTATAAAAACTTCAGTATTTCCAGCCAAAATCATCATCATTGGGGCCGACATTCAATAAAATCTGGCAATTGAAGATATGTATGCTCCCAGATATCATCAACAGATTGCACACCTGTAAGACACATGCTTACTCTCAATCTCCCATGAGCACATCATTTAATCACCTGTCAATTCCAATGATGGATATCACTTTGATTGGAGTGATATTCAGATAGCTGTCAATTTGCAGGTAGTGGATTTAACTAAATGGGTTGGTTTTATCAAAGGTGGGCCTCAGAGTGCATGTTTCTACTAGTAACATTTAAGTGGTAAGAGATGACAAGAGAAACCTGTCCACTGCAATTGTCCACTTGCTGTCTATGTAATCAATGGCTGAAATCAATGCAGCTGGCCATGCCAATGCAGTTACTAGGGAGCTTAATACGGTCACCATGGCACCTTGCCTCATCAACTCCATTGTGACTCCTGCATGGTGGACCAGTGTCAGGATAACAAGAAACTATCGTCTTGATGGTAATTGAGAAGGTATCCAAGGAAATTACTTGAAGTAATCCAGTCCTGGATTGCAGAGCTCACAGCAATTAAGTACTTGGACTCCCACTGCAGCGCATACCTAAAAACAATAATACGAAATGACTAGATAAACAACTTTATTTTGGTTAGGTACTTCCTTTCATTGTAGATAGAGGATACATGGATTGATGCAACCTCAGTGATCAGAAAAGAATTCGGCACAGTGCATTAATGATGAAAAACAGAAAGAAAATCAGATGTTTCATTGAAATGGTGAAAATCAGCTATGCAGTATACATTAACTTCCAGGGTGATTTGCATTACTCCTTTCTTTTCAAACAAAGAAGAAAAAATGTGTTGGGATTGGGAATGCTAATAATAGAATAATAATTCTAATTGATATGTTATTGGAGCTTGGCTTTTACATAGAAGAATTAAACCAAGTTAGTTTTACCTTACCATATAACAACTGAGACAACTAAATGCATTATTCGGTGGTAGAATAACAGTGAAACTCCAAGTAAGGAACATGTATTAGAAGAGAGAAGAATGTTGTACATGAAGAAGTTCATACACAGAAAAAGTTATTTGTTGCACATCATCATCAAAGCCTCGTCCCAACTATGTTGTGTTATTTGTTGAACATGTTTGATAAATATAATAAGAGTTCTAACACAAGTGTCGGTATAACATGAACTTTATGAAGAACCATCACTCCAAGTTTACTACCCTCATGAGTTACAGTTTCAACTTTCAAGGACTAGAATGCTCGTTTGAATATGGGTGGAACTCCAAACAATATCAAAGGAACAATGTCGGAATAAAGGACAATATTTTATATAAACAAATCTTGTAGAGAATGTCAAAGAAAGCACCTCTATTCCATTTTGAAAAAAAAAGAAAAAAGAAAAAAAAAAAAAGAGAGTAGAGAATAGTGGCCACTGGTTGGTGAATTCCCCATTTTTGAGTTTTGATCAAATCCAATCCTACTGCCATTTTTCTGTCAGTTTATGCACACTTCAATAAAGTATACTCTAAGATTCTTGATTCCTTGTGCGTCATAGTGCTGCTGATTGGGCTAGTCATCCTAACAGCCATCAAGTCATCACTGGTTACTGTGTACCTTTCCTGGCCTAGCCAGTCTAGTATTTCTAGTGTGCCAAAAAGCAGTCCCGATGCTGAAGTACTTTTCTTTTGCCTTTACAAACTTATGGATCTTCCTCTGTGCCATAGCTACACCAAATGATGACATCAGTGCCTTAGTATACATACATTGCTCTTAAGTGTTACATGCTGCCTGAAATAGATTATTATAGACACCAATTTTTGCAAGAGAGAATTTCCATGGATGATGCTTGCATGGAATTTGTTCTGACCAAAACTTACAAGAGATGATATCTTTACAGGGGCCTTATCCAAAAACATCTAAACTGCCTGAGTAGCAAGTGGCTCCTCATCAGGACTTCATGCCACTGTGGAACAAGACCTTGAACATGCTTACGTCCTTTGAGCAGTGGAATATTAAATTCTGAAAACAAGCGGCTAACATAGTGGCTGACCAGACGAAGCTTGTCTATCCGGTCTGCACTGTGTTCCTGTCCGTCCTCCCTATCTATGAGCGTGAAGCCTTTAACCAAGAACAAGCAAGAGCTAGAGCTACACACAGGACTTCTTCATCAATGCAGGAAGCTCTGGTCATCTGGAACCCCTAATAAATTTGCTTGGCAAAGTCAGTTTGGGCTCTGGTGCCCAGGTCTTGTTTTGGAATGGTGTGTTTGGGATGCTGCTATTGGGTTGCCTGGTCTTGGCCTCCATGGACTGTTGATTGATTGTTTTTGCTTTGTTATTTGTTGTTGCATATGGACTCTGCACATTCTGGGCCTTTTGTAATCCTCATTAGCTTCTAATATAATCTCCTTATTATGGAAAAAAAAAAGTGGCTCCTCAGTAGTTGCTTAATTTCATCTGGGATGTTAAAAATGAATGAAACGGTTAACTTCTAGTTATTCCCTAATGGTGCTTCCTTAATATCTTAGGGTCTATAGAAGTCAATGGTTCTCTCTCCAATACATTGTGCAGAAGAATTATCAAGCGTTTTTACCTAGGATGACCATAATTTTCCCTCCAGCAGTAGCAGTATCTAAAATTTAATTTTAAGACAGAAACTTCATCATTATGGAAAATTTGATCAAGGTTACAGTATCAATTGCTATTTCTAGAGCACAGATACAGCAGTAAGCTGAATGGTCAGAAGATAGCTCAACTCAACCATCTGGGTTTCTTCATTTTCAAGCCATCTTATGTTGTGGTCCCCTACAAGTTTGTGACATATTCAGATAAGAAAACAGGATAAATAATAAAGCCTCTTCTCTAGGAGTCAGCAATTGAGTCATATATTAACAATCTTGCTCAGTGCCAGCATGCACATCTTATGACATACCAAGGGAAGAAACTGGATTTCTAGCTCAAGCACTGAAGAAACTATGTCAGACAAAAAAAATTAGGATAGAGATTATTGACAAAACAAAAGCACATGAAAAATTTGAAACTAAAATGCATATGTGAAAACTCAACTACTAATCTACACTATATACCAAGTTGCAGAAAGAAGGAATATGATGTGATGTACCTCTCCGATTTACTGTTGCATTCTTCCCAGGGCCTTTTATAATCCGCCTCCTCAAAAACAAATCCAGAGACCAAAATGCCAACTGCTAGGCGCTGAAAGAAGAAGAACAAGCACCTATAGAAATAATAATTAACAAATCCTGATCCTACAAATCTTGTGTCTGGCTATGGTGATGGTACATTTGTTGTAACCATTCTGCTCCATCTAAAAAAAAGTTTTTGACTTCATTGGAAGACCACTTAAAAATACACAGGGAGGACAACTTACACCTTGGTTGTGGTTTTTCCCAATAGGGACGAATTCAAATTCATCAACATCACCAATTCTTCTTGCCATTTTAGTTCCCGAAAGTCCAGCTCCAGCAGCTGTCTTTCATAAACAAAGCATCCAAGCCATGACAGAGATCCCACAAATTTGAATAGAGAAAAAAAAAAAAAAAACATCACGCAATACTACTAGGGTTACCAGCTAAGGATAGCTCAAGATTTACAAGGTGCATGAAAGAGCCAAATATGTATAGAGGAGCCTACCTATCAAAAGTTTTGAAGCAGATTCAGCAACCTTAATTTATCAAGACCCTGAATATCACTCTCATTGTACACTAAATAAGGAATTGCGTCCCATGGTGTAGCTCAGTCCAACAGTAAATATCACTCTGATAAGAGTAATGTTTAGAGCGACTGTCAATTCATTTATTGTAAGGTCTTGGGTTGAATGGTCTGGATTCATAATAGGCCGACCCGCCACATGGGTTTGTGAAGTGTGAGACAAAAATCAGAGCATTTGCTTATGTAAAACCATGCACATGTGGCAAAAATAATCCAGGTTTGGATTCATGATAGGTTTCGGCAGCTGAATGGATGTGCGAGAATCACATAAGAACAAAGCATTTGCTTACGCAAAACCACATAACATGGTACAAAGACAGTAGTCCATATGGGAATTGGGGTGGGGTACAACGGTGGAGCTAGGATTTTCTTGTGCGGAGACAAACAATGGTTGACTGATAAAATCCTATGTTTATTGATCTATTACTAATTGTTTAAAATAAAAGAATTTTTTTTTTTACAGATTGCTCTAATAATATCTGAAGAAAAATCCTAAATTTAAAAATACCCCAATATTTTCCATGACATAATTTCTTAAACGTGAGGGCATTTAAGAACAAAAATAATAGGGCTCACTATAATGAATCCAAACCATATTGAATAATTTCTTTTGTCTTGTTTTAACACTAAGAGTTGTATGTCACTCTAATAAAAATAGGATCCATTCTGGACCGATCACATGTAAATCAAGCCACCTACAATTAATCAATGAAGCATTTAAAGCCATTTACCAAGTAGTATAACCCCAAGGGGTAGCTCAGTTGGCCTAGGACCAAGGTTTGCACCCGAAGGTTGTAAGTTCGAAACTGCACTACCACACTGGGGCTACAGAGGAGTTTACCGGGCTTCTTTCTGGGCCCGAAGGGTTTAGTCCAGCCCAAAGGGTTGGGAACCCTCCGATAGAAAAAAAATAGTGAAAATATGAAACGTGAAGGTGTAAATGATATGATAATGTATAGTTAAAGAGTCCAAATCCTCAAGAGGATCTCACTCATGCTCACTCATGAGGGGTGTGGAACTCTACAGTGGAACACACCTATTGAATATCCACATTGTTCACTCCTATAATTTGGGGTCACTCCATTGAAGGCAAGGGCCTTCATTTTTAGCAGTTCAGAATAGATTCGGCCCACTATGGAGTTCCACTCTAGTAGCATGTGTGAACACCCTGGCTCCACCCCTGGTGGGGAAATCTCTTTCGCAATTTCTGTCAACATTTTTGCTTACAATAATAAGCTCAGTTGAGAGGTATAAAATCTCTTTGGCAGCAGAAACAATCCAGGTAGTGCAGTAAGAGATTTTGCAATTTAAGAAAGTTGACTCTGGGTCTGATTTAAAAAAAACGAAAGAAGATTTTACTTTTGAGTCCAATAACAATCCTACTTTTGGATGATACTACTCCCACCAGATGTACACATTTGAAATTTCATCAGGCTACAAAAAGATCTCATTCTGGTGCAAAGTATTTGTAAGGAAGTTACGCAAACATAAGTTTTACCCACCTCCAAATGATGCTGCAACGGCAACAGAACCAGCAACTGATCCTGCTGCACTTGCTACTGCTGCAAACCCACTTGCTCCAATTACAGGGAGAATAGTGCCTAATGTTGGTGCTAAAGCACTAACTCCTGCTGCAATCGCTGGTGCAGCTAGACCTGTCGAAGAAAGCAGTTTAACACCCAATCTTCAGAAACTAATTAGAACATGTAGCTCAAGAAGAATTACCCCCAGTAATTGCCAATATGGTTCCCCCGGTTAATGCAGCTGCACCAATGATACCACCGCGTTTCCATTTGGACCATGTGCTTTGTGTTGAGTCAGTTTCTTCTCTTCTTGATAATTCCTCTTGCGCTGCTTTCATTGCAGAGCAAGCAACCATTACCTCCATAGCTTCCTACAGAAAAGGTACTCTATTAATTAAGCTATGATACATCCATAATAATTTCAAAGTTAAATGAGCATTCGACAAAATTGCAGAGTTGTACTCCCAAATGCATTAACAAGTAGCATACAATGTTTGATTTGGCAGTTTAGGTCACCTAAGTCTTTGAGAGGCCCATTTGTTCTAGAGTTGACAACATCAAACAGTGACTTTCTGATGGGGGATCATCTAAAAGTTTGTAGGAACAACTGAAAATGAACAGCTTTTTCAAGAAAGGTAAAAGAAAATGGGAAGGCAATGCTACCTTTTTGTATTTGATCAGAAGGTTTATGATTTCTAAAATAAGAAGTTTTGGTTGGCGACTGATTTCTTTACCCATTTATCTTTTAAAAGCTAATGCGAGAGATGATTTTAACATTAGAATGCTAAAATAGTGCATGCCTGCTAGAGTAGCAAACTATATCCATTGAATGAAAGACAAAAGGAGGGGCAATGAAGGATTTATAACCATGTTCTCCCGCAAAAAAATAAAGGTTACAATCTAAATTTCAATGTACAAAATGTGACATACAAGGCAAATTCTCTCAGAAATAACAGTAAGTAAACCAGTAAAGCTTTAGGAAAACTAAACAGAACAGACATGGATTATTGTCAGGGCACCTCCATATTTACACAAAACATTCGATGACTACAACATGCATAAATAAGCAGCCTAGCATTAGTTACAATTGCTAACTTGACCAGGCATACCACTTTTTCCCACTTGACATCAAGCCATGTTGCCAACAACCGTAGAGTGACACGGTGTCGAGCATCGTAGCCCTTTCTCAATGGAGCCTGCTTCTTGTCATCTTCAGGAATGTCGGCTAAGCAAGCAGAAATAAAATCGAACAAAATTGTTAGTTTCCTCGGGTAACTGATTGACATTGCCACGACCTTGGATCTTTCATCACGAGTGTGACCAGTTTCATTGAGTGCTGCCTCTCTGCCGGCTGACATCTTAGAATCTGTCAACTGAATGCTTTCAGATGATGCATCAGCCACCTCAGGAATTGGTGGGGCCTTAACAGAATTAGTTCTCTCACGGCAATCATGTTCATACTCTTCTTGTTTCTCCTTAGTTGCCTCAGAAAAAACAGAAGACACTTCCAAGCTCATTGCCATGGCTTCAACAGCTTTTGATAATGCAAGTTCCTGATCTCTACTTTCTGAAGAAACGTCTTTGCTATCTTCCGAGAGAACCTTTAAATACTGAGATGACATGAACAAAATTATTGAAACAGAAAGTATAGATATGCGAGTGGAGAAAACACAGATGCATATCCAGAACACTAAGAGATACACTCATCTAGATAGGAACAATTGTAGCTTTTCAAATTGAATTGTTTTCTTTTTTTTTTTTTTTTTTTGAAGATCAGGATTCAAATTGTATTTGGCTGACGGTTGAAGGAAAGTTCCACTTCCACACCTCTACTACTCCCAGAAGGTTCTGTTGCGGACAATTAGTGGGTACTTGCAGGCCCCAAACAAACTCCATGCATGATTGTTTGACTGGTAAATAAAAATAAAGCCAAAAGCTAGTTGTGGAATGAAATGAGATGATTAGGTGAGAACCATCTCCCCAGAATCACCCTTGATGAAATGGTGATAGCCTCAAGTGTGTAGAGTTGAGGTCAGGGGTTCACAGTAATAATGATTAATGACAACTGAGTTTCACAGAAAGATTGACTGTACTGAATCAATAGTGAAATCCTGTACTTGATACTGTTAAATAATATCCCATGATCATCATCATCATCATCATCATCATCATCATCATCATCATCATCATTAACAACAACAACAACAACAAACCCTTATCCATTTCCAGGATCTGCTACAAATTCACTCGACAATGTTTAAATTTTTTGGTTCAACATTGTAGGTAGAATGGTTTGCATAAAATTTGTTGGCAAAACAGCCAAACTAGAATTTGTCTCAAATTCATTTTTAAGAAATGAGAGATCCAAAGTACATGTACATCATTTCAAGGCATAGTTACTGGAAAACAAAGCAAGAAGCGAATGTCTGGAACTGCTCATTTTTCAATATTTTGTTTTATCACTCACATAGACTCATAAAGAAATGCAAGAAAAATAAGAGCTTGTGACAGAAAATGAGGTTTTTTTTTTTTTTTTCTCCTGTCAGTATGTTCAAAAGACCACAAAAGACCACACCCTGTGGTCAAGTAAGATGAAATTAAAACTATAGATGAATCATAGTCCACTTTATGAAGATCCAAACCATTCAAAAGATCTAGGGTCCCCATATTTTCTCAGATAGGTCCACAACTCATTTCAACCAACAATCACCTCTTCAAAAGAAGCGGTTGTTCAGTCGCATATCATTATATCAATCAGATTTTTGTAAATAAAAATCAAATCTTGATACATTACATGGATCCAAATCCAACTCTCAATCTTATCTTCCCTCCATAATCAAAATTAATCTTTTAAGCACATAATGAAAAATTCAGATAAGAAACTGAATTATTATTATTAAGACATTGATCCATATTTACAGAAATCAAGGAGAAAGCATGTAAGAAAAGGAAGAAGAAGAGAAATCGGCATATACCATGACAATGTGGTTCTTTACTGTAGAAGATAAAGCAGTTTCCTCAATCCAATGCCAGCATTTCGGATCTAGCTCTAGGAACCTGCAAACCAATCAAAAGCACAAAAAAAAAATTGCACACAGAGAATCAATCAATCAAATAGGGCTCTGCCACCTATCATCTAACCACATTCTTAAATCTTCAATGAAAACATCAATCGAATGCCACGACGAGGAAGAAGAAGAAGAAGAGAGAAAACCTAAAAACAGAGCGAAGGAGGGCATGGCTCTGGTGAGTCCATGGCTGGGAATCGCCAGATCTTGGAGAAATTGCAGCGTTGCCTCCATTGTTGGTGGAGGTTTCGTTTGCAGCGTGTGAAGGGAAAGAAGGGCGGGTCTGGTCGCTTTGGGCCTGGCGAAGGGCGAGAGAAAAGAGAGATGCAGCCGCGTATCGCTGTGTATGTGACAATGTCGAGATCGACATGCTTCTTCTTCTTCTTCTTCGTCTGCTTCTTCTTCTGCTGCTTCTTCTTCTTCTTCGTTTTCTTCTTCTTCTTCTTCGTATGGGCTCGCGGGAAATGCTCGCGGGAAATGCTCGAATGAATGAAGAGGGACTTTCGTTCTTTGAAGTGGAGGTGGACCCTAACGTAACGACCGGGCACGCGTGCCAACGCTGCACACGTGTGTGACTCGGCATTTCTTTTGCAAGACACGTGTTGAAACTTGAAATCAGGGGGTGCTCATGGACCAGGCTAGGAAAGACCCAACCTGGATTCCAGCCTGATTTGGTCCGTGTTTGGGTCAGGTTTTAGTATTCGGGCTAGATCTTGATCTAAAACTTGGGTCCGTTTAATATTTGGGCACGGCTTGGATTAAGTGATGGAAAGCTTGGCCCGGCTAGGTCGGGTTTATATGAGTGGGCTAGCACCTGATATGTTTAAGGAGGTATGGGCTCCGGCTGGGCATATACGGCCTATGTCCAGATTGGGTCGGATATGGATGAAGAAGGCCCATTAGGCGTGGGCCCACCTTCTGTGAAATTCGGAAAGAGATGATGTACTCTTTCCATTATAATCACTTGGTTACATATGATAAATCTGAAGGTGGGCCCAATCTGAATTGAACTGGATGTTTTCTCAGAGCCCATACACCTGGGAGCTAGCAACTATTTTTTTTTTCTTTCTGAATTTTATAAGTGGGCCGCACTGATGGATCTATGGACTGGACGGAGGAACATAAATTACTCTGATTCTAGTCATCAGAAGATCTGTCTAATGCATTTGTTCCATTAGTTTGACTAGGGTTGGCAATGAATTCGGTAAGGTTAGGTTGAGAACTTCAGTTGACATGTTTAGGCCCATTTCTTCTACTAGTATTATGTACTAATAAAATTGATTATCACCCAAAACCAGCACAACCATTAAAAGGGGCAACCTGAAATCCTGAACCCTTAATTAAAAGGTCGAGTTTAAGTTGATTTGGTGTCTTGGTGCAATTAGTCAGGTTGGTCACCTTTGGCTCGCACAACCATTAAAAGGGGCAACCTGAAATCCTAAACCCTTAATTAAAAGGTCGAGTTTAAGTTGATTTGGTGTCTTGGTGCAATTAGTCAGGTTGGTCACCTTTGGCTCGCACAACCATTAAAAGGGGCAACCTGAAATCCTAAACCCTTAATTAAAAGGTCGAGTTTAAGTTGATTTGGTGTCTTGGTGCAATTAGTCAGGTTGGTCACCTTTGGCTCAAAATCGTAGGTTGAAATTTTGAATCACAAGAATCGCTTAAATTGAAACCAACTTATTTATTAATCAGGTTAAAAATGTCGATCCGGACTCAACCAACGAATAAAAAGAGTCAATCATAATAAAAAATCACTTGGTCAGCTGGACAAGAGTTCAGGAAAGGAGCCCACACAAGTGGAAAGAGGTGACGTACCGCAGCTAGATAAGAACCGACCTCCATACCCAAGTTGTTCTTAGACCGATTCCATGGTTATAAACTAAATAACCTACGAAAACAGAGGGGCTGGCCTTGTGGATATAAGGTGCCCGCTCCCATAGCTCCCAGCAGGTTTCGAACCTTGGTGGAAGCCACTTACTTCCTAGCCAACCAAGGAAAAAAAAAACCAAATAACCTACAAAAAGTAGGCAAGATCCATTAAACAAAATATTCAATCGAATTAGGTCCATTTTAATATGTTTTGGACTAGTTGGATCTCAAGCCCTCAACCCAAATAAGACACATCTAAGTCTAAACATGGAACACAAACCCAATATACTTTGGTTGGGTCTAGTTATCGCCTTCTCTAGGGGTGTAAAAAAAAAAAGTCGAAAAACAATCTGACTGACCGAACCGTACCGACGGTTAATAACTATGTTTCACAGTTCGGTTACGGTTATTAAAATAAAAAAAACGTGCTTCACGGTTTGGTTACGATTTTCAATCTCGACTCACGGTTATTAATCGAACCGAACCGTAAAATATGGATCGGTTAGCCCTTTTTTCAAAACACACGGTTAATCGAACCATCACACTAATAAAAAAAAACTAAAGGGCTTAAATGAAATAAAATTACTTAAGATAATCTCCATTTTCCATTCTCGCATCTAAGAAAATAATTATTTTGTGAGTTGGATTATACTTGCCTCATGTTTCGTAGAATTGTATTGCATGATAGGTGTTTTGTAGTATCATTTAGACTTTTAGTTGTGTTTATTTTTATGAAAAATGATAGTGTTGTTTTGTTTGGTATGTGAAAAATGATGGTGTTGTTTTACATGTAGAGTCAAAGGGAAATTTTTTTTTTTTAAAATGACAATTAACCGTAACCGAATCGTCTAATATGGTTAACCACGGTTTAATTTTTAATAATTTTTTAGCATACAATTATGGTTACGGTTTTTAAAAACTGAAAATCGTAAAATATGGTTCAGTTAACGTTTTTTTCAAAAAAAAAAAACGGTGAACACCTCTAGCCTTCTCTATCTTCTTTTTAATAACATAGACATATGGCATACTCATGGGCCCATCGGCCCAATGGATAATTGTGTGAGGTTTTTTATTAGCTATCTAGGTCCGAAGTATAAAATTTCCTCTGCTAACAATTTATAGCAAAATTTTAAGGTGTTAGTAAAGGCAGCATAAATAATTCTCAATACTCCCTAGGTGGAACCTGGTTGTTTTCAACACTCCCCTTTGAGTGGATTTCGGTTGGCGCAGTTTTAGTGACACATGTATTTTTTATTATTTAGTCATTCCTCTTTAGATTCAAACTTGCAGCCTTTTACTCTACTACGATATTACATTTCCTCTGCTAACCATTCCTACTAAAACCCAGAAGAAGCATTGGTAGAGGCAGCAAAAATCAGGCATGGAACCAAGAAATATTCCTTTGGGAGATGCTGTGTAAAAGTTAAGAATCTATGAGGCCCCAATGTAAAACAATATCAAATTCGAATAAAACATACATGGGGGCTTTCAAAAATTCTTGGGGATGCGGGGTGGTTTCGCGGAAATATTTTTCAATAGAAAGAGGAACTCCATCCATGGTCTATGGATCATCAAACTCACGACTTAAGATCAGATGGCAAGCATTATAAATCATTTCGATCTTTCCTAAGTAACTAACTACAAAATCTTCCTTATGGCTACTGAGCCAGTGGGCCCCACAAACATGCTTATATATTTACAAGGAAATAGCAGTGAGGTTGAAAGGATCCCCACATGTCAAGTTGGATTTCCTGGTTGAATGCGATCCATCAGGGCTCATGGACATAATCAAATAATGTGATGTCAAACCCCATGAAAGAAATGAGCTTGAAAAGTCCTTTTCCCTTGTGAAAATTGTGGTTTCTTGAAATCCAAGGTTTTTGCAGAAAACAGTTAATCCAACAGAAACTATGTTAAGGAAAACGTCCTCCATCTAAATTAACCTTTCGGTTCTCCTACTAACTGAACTTTCCATAAATTAAAAGGAGAAAAGGCTAAAAGTGGAAGAGCATCGCTTGTAATGGTTGCATTCCTCTTTAATTGTTGTCAGTTAAAGGGTATGTCATTAAATGCTTCAAGCACGTAAACAATACTCAATACATATCACGTTCCTCAGTTAGTCTCTACGCAAACTACTACTACTACTGTGTGTGAGGAGCTGATGGTATTTTTTCAGTTTCATTTGGAGATTAACCATTTTATTTCTCTAATCTTTGTTATCATTATTTTGCACATATGCAAGTATTTGTGGTGGGACAAGCATTTGTATTAGCTAGGGCCTGTTGGTTTTCATCGAATTGCATGAAGTAACTAAAAATTAAAGAAATAAAGGCGAAAAAACCATAAATGGCCATAAATTAATAATCTCCCCTTTCATGGAAAGGGGAGATGCAAATGAATTCTCAGTCATCACCCGGTCAATCAAATATTAGAAAAGTATCCGTCTACATCTCCACCTTATATCATTCACCCTCATATATTTTAATAATCCTTTGTTGGACCTATTTTACCATGAATTCTAACTAAAGACATTTCCTTTCGAATAAATGAGCCCTAATGATTTTAGAAATCTTAAGAAGTCTAGGTGTTTCTTTGAAATAACGGAAACCTAGAAAAACAAATAGAGATAATAAGAATATGAAAATTGTTAGAATATTAGGGATAGTTGGTCAGAGAGATATTAGCTAGAGTGTTCTTCTCTCATATATATTGAGAAGTTACCGTTAATAAAATCTTTGATGAAATTAATGAAAATATGGTATTTAGAATTTCCGCAAGGTCTAGGGTCACGACTTTGATACTTCTGATGCGGGACTAAACACTCACCTCCACCGAAAATAGAGTCGTCCTCTCCTTTGACAAGCGGTCACCCATCCCGATACTGCTCCCACACGAGCACGCTTAACTCTCCATAGTTCTTATGAGATTCGGGGCCATGCAGCTTTAAAACACGTCATGTTGAGTTAATACGGGGTTTGACTTATAACACAAAGTCAGGACTTGGGTATTTTCGATGTGGAACTAACGGAGAGTCGTCGATGGAAGCTCGTGGTCTGCGTCCAATGGTTAAAGGTACCACCCACTCAATGGGCGGGAAGGTGTTATAACTTCACTTGATGTCATGTGTAACGATAATTAAGAGGAATAACAACCCATTATTGTCCAAATACTTGCTTAACAAATTATCATAGATAACCCAATTTCAAACTATACACAAAAAAATGTTGATGAAGCTAATTTAAAAGAATTGCAAAAGGTCAACTCGAGAGAGAAGATCTACAATCTCGAATGATTATGTTGTGTATTTGGAAGAAGCTAATATTAAAATAAAAAAAAATCTAAATACATTTAAAGAGTCACAAATAAACTGGTAGATGCCATAAAAAGATGAGATTTGGACCCATGGTGAAACCACTTGTTGAAGCTTTAACTTGAGTGATAGCATTTGGAGAAACCATTTGCCAGTTGGTTAGGAACAAACTTTCCTCCACATCAGATGTCTGTTTACAAAAAACCAAATCAGCTGTATCGTTTATTCGATGCCTGTTTTACCAAAAAGAGTCATCTGTACGTATCGTTCACTCAACTCCAGATGGCCCCACTATTGGTTCCAAAAGATAAGAAAAAGGATGAAATGGTTTTGGTTCTTTGATTTGAATGTAATTAAGGTCACATTCTCTTTCTCCCTCTTTTTGGATTAGTGGAATCATTGATATGATGGCCCCTACAGTGTATATTCCATGCCCCAAACATATATCTCCCTGATGGAGCAATTCTAACCACTCAATAATAAAGAACCATATCCATAGGGTCTTAAGAGCTTGATCATATATTAATTGTCATATACATGAGGCCTTATATACACCATTTAGAATTATCAATGCTTCCATGACTGGATATCTTTTTTTTTTCTTTTCTTTTTAACGATTGGATTACTTGGATATGATCATATTTCAATGTTAGATATATAGTGGGCATTCCCATCCGTTTAAACCCTTTTAAATTGATATTTAGGTCCACATTATCAGCCAACCCATTCACAAAAAATCAAGAAGATCACATGATCCTCTTAAAATAGAATGGTCAACTCAAGATCTTCCCAAATAAGTCAGCACTTATCTTACCAAGATCATGACAGATGGACATTCCAATTTACATTCCAATTTTGTATGATATGATTTGATGTGAATTCTTAAATATCTCCAAATGGCCTGTACACTGTGATCAATATTCATTTATAAATATAACATACCCATTTCCTTCTAAACCCGTCAAGAATTGATATGGGTATCAATGCATTAGTTCAAGCATTTAACACTAAAGAGTAGCTCAGTTGGCCTAGGACCACGGTTTGCACTCGAAGGCCGTAGGTTCGAAGCTGCATTACCACACTGAGGCTACTGGGGAGTTTACTCGACTTTCCTGTAGGCCCAGAGGGATTAATCCAGCCTAAAAAATTGGGAAACTTCCGATAGCAAAAGATTAAAAAAAAAATGATATCAGACCCTTTATCATCCATGCACAAACTCAATTCTATATATCTCTCTCTATATATATATATATATATGCCGTAGGTGATTTGGAGTGGTGTATACTCTATGTGATTTTATTCTATATGAAAGAAAAAGTTTATATAAGCCTTAATCAATCAGATTAGCAGCACAAATAGTTATATTAGTTTCATAAGAGAATTAGGTATCGCACCAATGATTTGTAATAGTTATTTGAGAAACTGGCATGCATTAACCAATATTTAAAACCATGCATCCATGTGGGCCCCCAATTGCTTGGAACTGCTTGCTCTAAAAATAGTGATATATCACCGGTTTATTATAAACATTTCCTTATTTTATTAGACTTTTCTTCGGATAAAACATAATGCAAAATATTGTAATAGATGAGTATCAAAAGGATCTTTCAATAATTGGAATTTTTAATAACTATAAGATTAGTATGACGTTAATGATGTATCAAATTAATTATAACAAAATCTAAATCTTTCAATAATTGAAAATCTTAGTTATGAGAATAGTATGACATAAATGAAGCAATAGTTTTTTTTTTATCATTTATACATAAATCTTTAATTATTTTGGGACGTCTGGGCATCTTAGGTGTATTGGTTAACAACTTAAGATGTATCAGAGCCAACTCGTCTTATGCAGGCTTGTGAATGTCATGATTAGGTTCCGCACCTCTAATGCCTGGACATTTTGATTGTACTAGTGTGAGAGGCCCATGTCCAACGCAGGCCAAAAAAGAAAAAAAAATTTCAATATAAAAGAAATATTAAAATATGAATAAAAAATATTTGTAGAGTAAGCGAGATGAGGGAAGAGATAAGAGAAAGATAAAGATTTGGATCGATTAAGTAGCCCCTCATCCAGTTTTGTATAATCTGTGCTAACTTTGTTGGGCCCACTGTCAAACCCAACGACCTTTGTTCACTTTTTTTTCTCTTTTTGTTGGTTTAAGAATTTATGGGGTTGTTTCACATCTTATTGGTGGGACCCATCTATTAAACTCAAATAAGTCAATTAAAAATAATATATTGGTGGGAATTTGATTTTGAGAGATAAAAATGATAGATATTGGTTAGATTTGATCAAGGTAAGATAAAATAATTGAGGGTGGTTTTTTTAAAGCCACGTGTTGCTGTCCCACGAAAAGACTACTGCTTTAATATATATAATTAGTTAGTAATTTGAGAGAGATCGCCACCACCCTGAAATGCACTTTTGGGGGCCCACTCTATCCATAGTGGGCCTATCAGACAAACAGTGCGCGCAGATCTCTTAGCCAATGCGACCGACCACGTGCAACAAACATTAGGCCAAATGGTCTGATACTGATGCGTACCCTTTTACATAATAGGTACGTATCAGATACATAATATACTGGCTAATCGAGCATTGTAATTTGTATTACTCCTTATCTTTTCCCTTTGATTCTTGAGAGAGAGAGAGAGATGCACCTGCCACATGATAAAAAGCATCATGTGGAGTCCATGTAGGAAGCCCATGACCTCCATCTTCAATGAAGAATGGGTAGAAGATAAGGGTACTAGGAAAATGGATCCAAGTTCTTCAATTCCAAGTAATAAGATATCTCCTTTTAGCTCTTTTTTCACTTGGAAGTGTTTCCTTTTGTGTCCTTTCTTATATTCCTTGAGACAAAGGAAGAGAACATCTTCATGTGATTGGTGACGCCATACACGTAACATATAGTGCGTGGCCCACCATAGAATGTCATGGGGGATGTGTGGCAGCACCTCTAGGTAACATTTTTTTTCTAATATACGCAACATATAATTCACATCATGAAATAATCACTATAAAAACTCATACCATCTCATCTTCCTCAGATTTAGTATTGTTGGCCATTTAGTTTAATTCGAATTTAGATGTATCATGCATGCAAAAAGGATGTGCAAGTACTATATAACTAGCTAGTGAAAGACTTGGGGCCGTTTGTTTAAGTACATAAGAATTCATGGTCAAATAGGCTCCAACAAGAGATTATTAAAGACTAGAAGGGTGAAGATATAAGGTAAATATGTAGATGAGACATTGACTTTCGTAGAATTTAAATTAGTAGGATGACGTTGGGTATTTATGTCTCATCACCCCATGAATCATTTTTGTTGAAGTGAAAATTATTAGATGGTGGTCATTTTTGGATATTTAATGTTGTTAGTTCTATTTTAATGCTTTTAGAAATACAAGTCTTAGAATTCTTATGAATTCAATTACATGAAACAAATGGTCCTAAAGAATTTGTTTCAACGAGCAGAAAAGATAGAAGAATTGAGAGGCAAAGAACTATTTTCCCAAATATCATGCAAGGGCTTCTTCTTCGTTTTAGCTTTTGTTATATTGAACTCAAACTCACATACTTGCCTATATCTTTAACCAACCTTCTGCCAGATATTGTAAAGTTTGTAAGGTAGAGTAAAATGAAATGAAATAGATTGAGAGCGGAAGGAGCTGGTTGTAAAAGCAAAAAAATAAGAAAAAACTACTTTTAGTTGCATAAAATGACAAAAAAAAAAAAACTCTCAAAGGACATAAAGGACCAAAAAAAAAAAGAGAGAAAATTCTTATAAAGCACTAAATGACAAAAATGGTGCTTTTTACTCTCAACTTCCTTCACTTTCTTTTCTTCTTAACTTGACACTCAAATCTATTTTATTTTACCCCACGCTACAAACAAAAAGGCGGGGCTTATTCAAAAACGACTTTGGAAAGCAAAAGCACCACCACAGGGTTTATTTTATTTTTATGATTTTAGTTTTTCCACAAAAAATTCAAAGTGTAGAAGAGGTCAATCTAACCCAGGTTCATTGGCAGATCCACATGACCCAGGCACATCTACCTAAATTCATCTAGAAACTTAGGACCATATCCACACACGTGGATCCTTGCTAGCCTACTAATTATAGGAGATTTGATGATATATATTAGTCAATTGTATTTATTAAATGATCGATTGTGATCTATAATATTTGGTAACATTGTACTATAAATGAACAGTTGTCAACAAAGAGAAAGAATACCTTGACAACATTACATTATTCGTTCTTCTTCTTGATCATTTGATTACGTGGTATCAACTGAAGCTAAGTATAGGTCAATGTCTTCTGCCGGCAGTGAGATCATTTGGTTTCGTCGACTTATTCGGGAACTTGGTGTGCCAATTATTGGTCCCACTCCACTTTATGTTGACAATACAAGTGCAATATTAATAGCCAACAATCCCGTCTTTCATGAGCGCACTAAGCATATTGAAGTTGACTTCCATTTCATCCGTCAGCATGTCCCCTCCGAAGTAATTGATCTTCTGCACGACTCCTCACAGAATCAGCTTGCAGATCTGTTTACCAAATCAGTACCCCGACCACGTCATGATTCATGATTTTCTTACTACCAAATTGGTGCTCTGTTCACAACGGCATCAATTTGAGGAGTATAGAAAAGGTCAATCTAACCCAGGTTCATTGGCAGATCCACATGACCCAGGCCCATCTGGCTAAATTCATCTAGAAACTTAGGACCATATCCACACACGTGGATCCTTGTTAGCCTACTAATTATAGGAGATTTGATGATATATATTAGTCAATTGTATTTATTAAATGATCGATTGTGATCTATAATATTTGGTAACATTGTACTATAAATGAACAGTCATCAACAAAGAGGAAAAATATCTTGACAACATTACATTATCCGTTCTTCTTCTTGATCATTTGATTACACAAAGTTCAACCACTCGTTTTATATTATGGTCTGGAGTAAAGCACTGCATTAATGAACTTCTGTGTTTTTAAATCTTCATTCAACGCTAAACAATAAAACTCATTTTTTTTTATGAGAACGAATTGCTTTTCCAATTTCTTCTGTGACTCAAATGAATTGAAGAAATAAACAAAGAAGCAAAGTCCAATTAAGTTAAGGGGCATCAACAGAACCACAAGCATCAAAGTAGAATGTTGATGGCACCAAAGTTAAGGCCGTCCCTTTCACATATTACACAAAACTATAAGATAAACCTGTACATATAGTAATCCCGTGTCCAATCCTTTTAAATGATGATGGGCACTTTTTTCACATCACTAATTTCCACCTCCAATTGATCACAACACTTTCCCCTTTTTCCCTAATAACAAAGACTTCATTGCCCCACCAGTTGTGGTTGGACAGTGGTGTTCATGTGTTAAGTGATGCATGTGAGTAAAACTGACACTTCCAGGGGTGTCGGCTAATGTAAGCCTCCCCTTGACACTTCTCAGAATCCACCCCTTTTCTAATCTCTCGTGACCCCCCTTGAGCCTTCTTCACCTTTCTCTCACTATAAATAAAGTCAGTAACACACAAACCCCACTACCTACAAACAAACAAGAGAAGAAACCAAACAACCTCTCTCTCTCTCTCCTCTACCATCTTAGAGTGTAGAATTTCATCTGTAAGCAATGAAACCTTCGATTTTCCTACCTTTCATTCTCCTATTACTCTTTGTGAGCTCATCAAAGTCTAGTAGTCATGACTATGGAGAGGCATTGTCCAAATGCTTGCTATTCTTTGAAGGCCAGAGATCAGGTCGGCTCCCGCCAAACCAACGGCTAAGATGGCGGGGAGACTCCGGTCTGGCCGACGGTTGGATGGGTGGGGTGGACTTGGAGGGCGGCTACTACGACGCCGGCGACAACATCAAATTCGGCTTCCCCATGGCCTTCACAACCACAATGCTGGCCTGGAGTGTGATTGAATTTGGTGATTCCATGCCTTCTGATGAGCTCAGCAATGCATTGGTTGCAATTCGTTGGGCTACTGATTATCTACTCAAGACTATCTCCCAAGTCGACCGAATTTTCGTACAGGTAGTGTAATTTTTTATTCCTCATACAAATTGGGCCGTCTAAGCCTAGAAATCCGAGCCAGTTATATAAATGTTCTCTCTTTTATTGCAAAATGCAATGAACAGTGGCAGTAGTCAGACACACATTACTTAATTAGATCATATTAAATGGAGGTAGAGAAAGACTAAGCTATTGCTACTGACCCCCACAGATCAAATTGGGTTGGTTAGGCTTACCTTATATTTTTATCTTAGGGTTAAAATCAAGTCGTTTTCTTGATTGGTATCTTTTGACGAAGTGGTGGTAAGTCGTGTACCTAAATGAAATGAACAGTAGTAGTCTAAGGCACATCAATGCATAAAGTAGCAATTAGAGAAATCATTAGAGCATAATTGTTAGAACAACTCCGTGATTGTTAGAAAAACATCATT
This sequence comes from Litsea cubeba, assembly GCA_012931725.1. Classification (NCBI taxonomy): domain Eukaryota; kingdom Viridiplantae; phylum Streptophyta; class Magnoliopsida; order Laurales; family Lauraceae; genus Litsea; species Litsea cubeba. The sequence continues at coordinate 93,351,269 of CM022945.1, read as the reverse complement.
TCAACGGTCCCCATATTCCTAAAACTCAACTACCTCACAAAATAATAAAGAATTCTCCAACACCCAAAAAGAGCAAGGCCCAATTACAACAGCCATAAGCTAAAGATAATTAAGATGATAGAATTACAAAACTTTCTTTCTTAATCTTGAAATATTAGTTCCAATTCATGAAATCTGTGTGAAATTGATGAGTGGCTTTGGGTTTTCAGGTGGGCGAGCCACTCCATGACCACAACTGCTGGGAGAGACCAGAGGACATGGACACACCTCGAACTGTTTATACAGTGGACCGAGACAACCCGGGCTCGGACATTGCTGGTGAGACTGCAGCAGCTCTAGCGGCCTCTTCAATGGCGTTTCGATCACATGATCACGGCTACTCGCAGATGCTCTTACAAAATGCAATCCGGGTGTTCGAATTTGCTGATACTTATAAAGGGGCATATAGCGATAACGCAGGAGTGAGGCCTGGTGTGTGCCCATTCTACTGTGATTTTGATGGATACCAGGCAAGGCTCTTTTTCTTCTTATCTTTATCCTGTCCTTTCTTCCTTGCATTGAATAAATTCATGTGGATGGCAGTTGAATCTTTTGGGAAGAGAATCGACAGTTTACTAGTACTGGTACTTTGTGAAGGTGGGCCCCATTATGCGTGGTCCAGGGGCCATTTGATACTTTACTTGCACTTGATGGTTAAATAAAGAAACGAATATAACTGACACTCTTTGTTTTAACTCCAAAAGAAAGCCAATTGGATTTGGATGGCTCGGATGGTTTGACGGTGGGAAGATGGTTCTGCCGCCCATACATGTGGGTGGTCAGCTTTAAGTGGGTGGGCTCTTAAAGGCGACCCAACCCAAATTGAATCCGACTGTTACTGAATCAAAGGAAAGGAGAGAGTTGATGATTTCCATTAATATTTTTAACTCAATTAATAAATTAATGAGCTGTGAGATTTTGTTTATGTAGTCAAAGATTCATAAATTAGTTTTGCATTATCATCCAAATTTCCTTTGAAGTCAAGAACGGCCTCTTACCCCAGTGGTAGGAGGCGCCAGTTCTTATCTACCTATCCTGGATTCAAACCTGGCATGCATCTTTCCTCACTTGAGGCTTTGTTATTTCACCAATGTCTATTTATCTCACCAGAAGGCCCCCCACCTCACCCGAGGTTTACTCTCTTCTTTAAAAATATACGGCCCGCTTAAGCCTTGAAACAATATCTACAGTTGGGGAATTTTCTCCTAAGGATGTTCCTGCCTGCGAATAGATACTTTTCGCGTCTTGATGGTCTAGTCGCATTGTCCCTGTACGGTAGGTTTCACAAGCGAAAATTCGCTGGCTGATAATAGATGGCAGGCGCTCACACACATGTATGTAATCCCTGATTGATAACTCCCACACATGAAAGAGCTGCATTTTTGCCATTAAGTGGGATAATTTAATTTTGTTTTAGTTCACTAAAAGCTCTACCAATCATACTCTCACGAGCAGAAACACAGGGGCTCACCCATCCCATTATTGGTGATGCTGATGTTAGATTGGGTCCCACAGGACCAATTAATTAGGCGAGTGGTTGCCTTGTGTTCTAACTTCAAAATACAACATACTTAGACTAGAATCACAAAGCCGACTAGTTGCTTTCCCTTTTTTAGTCATGTTAATAGGTTGACAACTGGAACTGTTCTTAATGCTGCTAGCCCACTGAAGCTGAAAAAATGGACCTATTAGCTCCAGGACTGTCCGTACTCCAACATGTGGGTCACAAGACTTACGTGGAGCAATCTCAGGGAATTAGCAGGTTCACAGTATCATATCAATGGGCCCTGTATTTAAAAGGGTAGGTTCTGCACTTAAATCACTTGTACCCATTGTCCACCATGGGGAACCATCCACACATCATTGGCTCTAGTTTCAAGTCTAACTCTTCCAGCCATCTGAGTCATTTACAAAATTCTAGTGGGACCCACTTTCATAGTGTCTCAATGGTCGGACCCACACGTGTGGTCTTTTTTTTTTCTCTCTGTCATCTGACTCTTAAAAAGATTATTTTCAATGGCCAGGATGAGTTGCTGTGGGGAGCTGCATGGCTGAGGAGGGCCTCTGAGGACGATTCATATCTGAATTACATCACAAACAATGGCAAGACCCTCGGCGCAGAAGACAATATCAATGAATTCGGTTGGGATAATAAGCACGCCGGTCTCAATGTTCTAGTCTCCAAGGTATTATCATATCATCAAATAGACATATCACTGTCTTCATTTCCCTCCTTTTCAACTGCAGTCACTTGGTAGTTGATTCTACTTTAAGAGAAGCACAGGGGACATGACCCCAACAACTGCACCACCTCTCAATCAATTAATACGAAAGATGTTCAAATTTCAATAGGGACGGCTAAGATCCTTCCCTGTCATTTATGGGTCTTGACACTGACCCACATGGTGGGGTCCACATTGTGCTTTTAAAGCCTTCTCCCCTTATCGTTACCCCGTGACTTGTTGGCCCCAACTTCACTGTACCACTTTCCTATAATTGAAGTGTAGCTTGTTTTGGTAAATTCGTAGATGGTAAGGTGGCATGGGCAGAGGAAAATGAAGTACTGGTCCAGAGTCCAGGATATAATAAAAGTAGTTATACAAGAGATGTTTTAGTTTTGGATCTTCTGATTGAGGTGGTGTGAGCCACATGATAAGTATTTCAAAAATTGATAGGTGGGGTTTGGGTGTTCAGGAATTTCTTGAAGGGAAGGTGTATTCTCTGCAGTCATACAAAGAATCGGCGGACAGTTTCATGTGCACACTCATACCAGAGTCATCTTCTTCACATATACAGTATACACCAGGAGGGCTTATTTACAAGCCAGGAGGGAGCAACATGCAGCATGTGACCTCCATTGCATTCCTACTCCTCACCTATGCCAATTACCTATCCAGAACATCCCAGACCGTCAATTGTGGGTCTGTCCTTGTGGGCCCCACCTCCCTCCAGCTCCAAGCCAAGAAGCAGGTAAACAAGTCACACAAACCCCTCTCTCTCTCTCTCTCACCCACTCACTTTACTTTACCACCACTTAGAACATGCATTAGATATTATTTCGTCCGGGGATGTACTTTCCGTGTCCTCGAGGAACAAAGACATTACCTGTCACTCAATCCAAAACCATACGTTTGGCACCTAGACACCATACATTGTCTGCTAATTAAACGGTCGAACCCACCCAAGAATGCGATGGCTAGAATAAGCAATCAATGGTCCACAATCCTTCATCTGGTAAATGGAAAAAAGTTTTTCCCCAATCAGTCAAGAGTCTTTGGCTGGGCTCATAGGGTCGTGGTCAAGGCCCTCCAAGGATTTTAGGTCCTAAAAATGAGTCTCATTACAAAGGTCCCTCGACTCATGGGCTGGGCCAGAATGGGCCCGATCCTGGCTTCGCTCACTTTGAGCCAGGTTTGGATATATAATCAGTGCCCGATTAGTATTTGGGCCGGTATTGGATTCCGTTATAGAAAGCCGAAAGCCTGGGTGGGCTGAATATTGAGTGCTTGGAATTCAGTGATGAATTGTCCAAATAATTGCTAGCAAGCCTATACAATAATAAAAAGCCAGGTGGGACCTGGCCAATTGACTAAATGAGTGGGCTGGTAACATTTTTGCCTTTGTTTTTAAAGTTTGGCTAGGCTTGGATATGCCTCTGTCCTAACTAACCCGGCCCATGAACACCCCTACCCGAACTTTGGATGACAGATCTGGGCCTCTTTCATATGGAGATGCCTAAGTACACCCGACATATATAGGCTCAAACTAATCAAATGTCATCTTAACAAACACCACCCCAAAGAAAAGAACTAATCAATTGGTTAATTGTGCAGGTTGATTATATCTTAGGTGACAACCCCATGAGCATGTCCTACTTGGTGGGGTATGGAAACAAGTACCCGCAACGCATCCACCACCGTGGCTCATCACTGCCGTCCAAAGCAGACCATCCCCAACCAATCGCATGCAAGGAGGGGTCCATTTACTTCAACTCCACTGGGCCCAACCCCAACATCCTAGTGGGGGCACTGGTCGGGGGACCCGGGGAGGATGACATCTACGATGATGATCGGGCCGATTTTCGAAAGTCCGAGCCCACCACTTACATTAACGCGCCATTAGTTGGCATCCTTGCTTATTTTGTGGCTAATCCTCTTTCCTAATTACCTTATGAAATCATCTCAACCACACATACATAATCAAAGTGAGAAAAAAAAAAGATAATAAAAGGAATAAGTCTTTTTTTTTATTATTTCTTTTTTGGCCTTTTTTGAGGGTTGTCCAGTTCTCAATACAGTCAAGAGGACTTGGTTGCAACTTGCAACGACCGACCCTGTCAATTATATCTCTGGTTTGGGCCCTACATGTTGTGGGTATTAGATGAGTATATTTGTAGATAAGCATGCATGTTTGTGACATGAAGATGAATGAAAGTGACAAAGATGACCTCCATCTTTAATTTTCAATTGTACATTTATCTTTTATTATAAGGTTGTTGATGTCATTTTGCAAGTAATGGAATACTCTTTAGTTTAATCTCTCCTACTCTTCTCTCTATGGGACTTTTTTTTTTTTTTTATTCTTGGAAAAAGGAGGTTTATTCAATGATGGGTGATTCTCTCTGTGGGACTTGTGCGCTACCCTCCCTGCAAGAGGTTATGTCGCAGGTCAGAAGACAAAATGCATCTCCTTGGAGGGACTCTTTGAAATTGAGTGATGGTATTCATTGACTGGGATAAACAAATGAAAATAATATTGTTGCTTCCCATACCATTATACCCTAGTTTTTCGGATTTAAAAATAGACTATGTGATTTCAAATTTCAATAATTTAGTCATACATCCTCTGTCTTTTCATTTTATTGCCTTCTGTGTTATTGAAATAGTTCCTTAGTGAGAATAGGAAGTTTTAAAAAAAAAAAAAAAAAAAGAAAAGAAAAAGGCTAAGTTTGGGATGAATTTTTCTAAAAATAACAACTTCACCCTTACATCCATTAAAGGGAAATGAATGTGCGTCATTCATCACAAAAATACCATTACTTATCCCAAGTTCCAAAACTCTCTCTCTCTCTCTCTCTCTCTCTCTCTCTCTCTCTCTCATGTGAAGTTTAATCTTGTGTTTTGAGACTTTATCAATCCAACTGTGGGTCCAGGGGCGGATCCAGGACTTCTAATTTGGGGGGGCTGCACTTAAGTTACACTAAAAAAATAGCAACAATGTCTCACCAAAAATTATAAAAAATAGCAACAATGTCCCATAAAAAACTATCTATGTACTATCTTCATAATTCATTTTCGACAAGCATCATACCAAAAGAGTGATCATTTTTATTATACTACTCAAAATCAACAAAAAAAATGTCTTCACAATAGATCCTGACAAGTATGACAAAAGACAAACAAAAGTTAAAACATGACACTAGTGAAATCTTGACTTGTGTGGCTTCTTATCAAATTCATCTATTACCAACTCTATGTCAACTTCATTAGCAAATTCTCTTTCGATGTAAATAACCATGCAATCCGCGAGAAACTCGTCATCCATCTTGTTACGGAGTCGTGTTTTGATAAGTTTCATGGCTGAGAAGGCTCGTTCGGCAGTCGCTGTGGAAATAGGAAGAGTCAAGACAAGACGAATCAATCTATCAATCAAATGATAAGTAGTTGACTTTTCTGTTTCAATTAAAGCTCGACATAACTCAGAAATGGTAGACAATTTCTGAAAACGGGGATGACGATGCACATCAAGCTTATAATGTTGCAATTGACTTATCAAAATATGTATCTTTTGCTCCGTGAAGTCTTCACAATAAAACTTCTCAGTGAGCTTGCAAATATCATCAATATGAAAGTACTTAAAAGCATCTTTCGGGTCCAAAGCCGAACTAAGAGAAAGAAGCTCAATTGCTTCCTCAGAGAATCTACTATTCAACTCCAACAACTGGAAATCTATTACAGCATTGAAAATATCAACGCGATAATGATGCTCAACTGTAATACAATCATTCTGTTGGCAAGAACGGCGTGTACCAATCATATGACGAGAACTCATATCAGGAATATCAATGTCATGTTTTCTGCAAAAAGAAATCACATCCTCAATGAAGCTACCCCAACCTGTTTCTCTCAACTCTTGAAGAAGTTCATTCGTACTTGAGACTAAACTCATGGCATTTAGAATGTCTTGTGACTTTACTTGCAGAGCTTTACATAGTATATTTGTGATTCCCATAGTCTTATGCAATAAATGAAACATAAAGACAAATTCAAAATTTCTCATAGCAACATAAGAACCCTTAGCTTCTCCACGTATAGTGTTACTAGATCCATTCTTCATGATGCTTTCAAGAACCATGCAAGTCGCATCATACATCTCTATCAAGCTACAAACAGATTCATAATGAGAGCTCCATCGAGTATCTCTAGCTCGCTGCAATGTGCGAACTTGATTAGCACCACGTCCACTATCAAGCACACCACTTGCCCACAAATTATCGATTTCTATTTTTCGAGCTTTCTCCAACTCTTTTTTCCGCTTAGGCATAACATGGAGATTAACAATGGATGCCAACTTCGAAAAGAATAACCAAACGTCTGGCACATCCTTAGAAGCCACAACTAATGCAAGTTGTAGCCGATGCGCAAAATAATGCACATAATATGCATAAGGACACTCCTTAAGAAATAGTGCTTGTAATCTATTCTATTGACCACGCATATTACTAGCACCATCATAACCCTGGCCTCTCATATTTCCAATAAGCAAATTCTTGTGAGCAAAAACATTGGAAATCTCTTCTTTCAAGCTTTATGCAGAAGTGTCTTCAACACCAACAATAGCAAAAAACCTTTCTCTAACAAAACCACCACGATCAACAAATCGTAGAATAATGGCCATTTGTTCTCTATGTGAATTATCTTGTGCTTCATCCACAAGGATACAAAACTTTGCATCACCAACTTCTTTGCGTATTTTCTTTCTCACATTTTCGGCAAATATATGCAAAAGTGTTTCTCGAATACCATGTGAGGTATACTTTGCATTTCCTGAACAATCACCAACTATTTCGGCAACTTTCTTGTTCAACATTTTCGAAAACTCGAACATTGCAATGAAGTTTCCACAATTCTTTGATTTCTTCGATTCGTCATGTCCTCTAAAAGGAAACCCTTATAGTGCAAGCATCCGAATACATTGAATAACATTTCGGAGAAGCAACCGATTATTTGCAATTGCTTCTTTAGAAAGTGTGTTGAAAACACTATCTATATGTCGAGAATGATTCATTAGATTCTCATAATACATTATCGCCGACCTATGTGGAGAACAAAGACCACCTTCATGTTTCAAAAAAGGACACTTCTTCCCATTGTTAACCTTCTTCCAATTCTGAAGTCCATCAATGGTAAATACCGGATGCTTCGGAGGATTTGTTTAAAAGAGAAAGCAATAAAAACAATATGCTCTATCCTTGTGGAGTGAATATTCTAGCCAAGGGAATAGTTTGTACCAATTAGCGTTGAACCGTCGGCCTTGCTTTCCAAATATGGTCACCGGATAATCTTTTTCTTTCTCATAAGTAGGTCGACAAAGTCCCATTCTAAGATAAGCTACCCGAACTTCATCATGTTTGTTAAGCGGGTATTCATATATAGCAATGCGTTTACCCAGATCACATTCAAATGAAGAAGTGACATCAACTTCCATAGGTGCAACTTCTTGAGCTTTGGAAGAATGTTCAACTACGACTCTTTAGACTCGAGAAGAAGGTTCAACTCCTTCAATCTCAACAACTTGAACTTTGGTAGGACGTCGCTCATCCTCATCAAGTTTTGAAATATCAGGAATAGATGTAGGAATTTCACCACTTTCAGATTTATCATCTTTCCTCTTATAGAACGATAGAAGAGTTCTTGGTTTTTTGGGCGCTTGATGATGCGACATTATAACCTAAGATAGTAAATAATCATCAATATACAATACATAGAGAAAATAACTATTACTGGATATTTAAATTCATTAGATGCTATCACATTATCCACAAAATCCCAAATTTCTAATGAATAAAAGATTCAATTCAAACAAATAGTTTTATTTGTGTCTTAACTAAATCCCTAGACAAATAAACGAAATTCATATAAATAATTTAAGTAAATTGGTATCTTAACTAAACTAAAAAGCAAATCATAATAAAATTATATGAGAAAAATAGCAGCATTCTATCAGAAAAAATTGCAGCAGCAGCATAGAAAAAATGGAAAATAAGAAGCAGCACAGCAGTATACAGGGGCGGATAAATGATAAATCCTAAGAAAATTTTGCACTTCCAGAGTACAGCAACAGCAGCAGTGTACATGGGCTTGGGTCAGTTGGGTGAAAGTTGCTGCTACAGGCCCCCCCCCCCCCCCCCCCCCCCCCCCGGCGGCCCCCCTGCCCCCTTGATCCGCCCCTGTTTCTTAGGTTTTATTGCAATGCATTTGCCACTATCTGTTCACAGCCAGAGACAAAACTTTACATATTCTCATGTCGTATTATTTAGAGTAATAAAGTGGACCATGGTTTTATGCACCTTTAATCATAAGTTTACTCAATTAAATTTTTTTTTCTCTTAGTGAATTCGAAACATACCATTTACCCTTTTGCCATGTCTCACTTCATGGAAATTAAACCTGCTAAGGGAAATTTTTTCTAGCATTGCCAAAAGGCCCAAAACCATCTCCAGAATCAGTGTCCGTTAATTTGACCTGACGAGTTTCAACATTATGTAAATGTTCATCTTTTTTAAAAATGAACAACCTTCAAGCATAGCAAATTATGAGCAGCAACCAGCAGCAGAGCATATTACAGAAAAATAACAGCAGTAAAAAAAAAAAAGCAAAGAGAGAAGATCAGCAAACAAAGCATCACAAAAAAAAAAACCTTGAAATTCAAATGATTTAAGGGGGAAGAAAAAAAAAACCCTACAGAATAGCCTTCCTTCCAAGTTCCAACAAAAAACAACCAATACAGATGAAAAGAAAAAAAGAAACAAAAGGAAAGAAAGAAGAGAAGAACCTGAAAGTGGAGACTGGAAATGAAACGGCACAGCAGGCAGCAGCACTCTCTGTTTCGACTGTTTAGGTTTGATGTAAGTTGCTGCAGCGGCACGGCGATGGGACGGCGACGGTTTGACGACGGCAGCGGAACAGGCCGAACGGCGATGGCAGCCAGGCAGGCGGCAGCGGTACTTTTCCAGTTTTCCTTCCCTCTCTTCTTTTTTTCCTTTCCTTTTCTCCCACGTTTTCTTCCTCTCTCCGTTTTTTTTTTTTTTTTTCTTTTATAACCCACTTAAAAGCGTCCCGTGCGGGACACGTGCTTAAAACTAGGTTTTTTTTTTTTTTTTTTTTTTTTCTGAAATCTTGGGTGGGTCAAGCAATGACCGGGGTCATTTATAACCAAATATATATAGGGGTTGATTGGCATTATGATCGGTTTGGATTTTGATAAAATGGCCTAAAATTGATAAAATGAATTTATTTGGGGCTACTCTATCCCACCAAATGAAATATTATTATGTCTCGGTTGATATATATTACTGCAATGCACTAATTAATGCAACATAGTATGAGTGATATTATCCATGCCTGTACATTGTTACTGCATGCCCACTAGAATTGTTAGTGTAAGTCCATGTTAATGCAATGCAAAGGGCCTTTTAATGGCTTGTTAGTGATGATGCCAAAAATAGGTTTCGGACACCACCGGTCAAGTAATAAATGCTAGGTGAAAATGTAGTAAATAAATGAGAGAGAGAGAGGGAATTTATAGTGGTTCGGTCTGTATGACCTACGTCCACTTTAGAATATGGTGATCTTTGATTGATAAGGTGGATTACAAGCGAGAGAGAGAGTAAGATGTTCCTCCTCTCAGTGATAAGAGGGCTCCTCTATTTATAGTCCTCCCCTAACAGATGGGGACGACTTCTCTTTGGAGCCTCAGAGCTGTCCTCGAGGGACGGGCCAGGTGGAGGCAGGTGAGATATTCTCCGCAGGAATTGGTAGAAGCGGGACTGCTTCCAAAGCGACGTAGATGCCTGCCTTGACTTGGTCACTCCGTGGATCTGGACCTGGGCTTCCCTGGTGGATTTGGATGTGGCTCATCATATTTTAGGCCACTTGGGCCTGACTCATCAGTTAGTACTAAAATATGTATAAGAAAATGTGAGGTAGAGCCGTAGAGGAAAGGTAAAGTAAAAAAATGAAAATTTGTTAAAGGAAAATGGTTGTGCATGTAGGCGATGGCCTTTTATTGTAATTTTGCATGAAAAGGATAAAGGCATGGGAAAAACATCAATATTCCACACTCGAAGTTGACCCATGTTAGACTTATTGGAGGTAGACCAGATTTCCAATGTCATTTGTGTCTCTTATCCCAACTAAACTAGGGAGGAAAAAACACTCATTTATGTTACGTACCAAGTCCATAATAAGACCACACTCATTTTTCAGGACCCTTTTTCTTACCACTGAATATCCTATCGTATATAAATTACCAGCCAATAATGAACAAACTATCATATAACGACAAAGAACTGTGAAAGGTTTAAATAATACCATGCAGGTTTAATATTTCATTCTCTTAATCCATATACCTTTTTCTTTAATTAATATTTAATCCAAAAATGAGTACGAAGCGGCCATATATAATATTTAAGGAGTAGGCAAGATAATCGATGGGAATTAGGAATTGGCAATGACAAATAATAGTGAAAGTTCTCTAACGAAAACGACGAAAATAAATAAAGAATCTGCAACTTTAAGATTTCATTCACTTGGTCCTTTTTCTTCCCTTTGAAAACACATAAACTTATACTTAAATTTTGGTCTTTAGTTTAGTTGTTTGTTTTTCCGGACAAATTCTCATCCTCCATTTATGCATATATCAGAGGATGGAGATGTAGATTTTACGCATTGGTTTTTAGTTCCAAAAATAATAAAAATATTATGAAAACTATTATTAGAAAAAGGTCTCACCATATTTTCAAAATGTTGGTGAGATTCAAATGACATAAGAAAATTGTGATTCAAAATATTAGAATTACATATAAACTTATATTTAATAGTAATTTCTATTCAATCTTTAAAAGTTAATTTCATTATGTGATTATATTTATGTCCAATTTTGAAACAATTGAGTTGAATAGAAGTAAAACCTGTTTTATTATCTTTATCCCCCATGCAATGATGTTTATACTGATAATTCGTTGGATGATTTAAGTAATTTTTAATTAATGATTAATTTAAATAAAGACATAAATTAACCAATTAATCTCAATAAATTAATGCGTGCATCGCATGGAATTTAATCCTAGTAGAAATAATACATTTTTCATATGGATCCGAAGGAGGATTCAACCCAGACCTAGGGGCGAATGGAAATGAAAAATATGCAGGTTTTCCTCCGCTCAGAGTGGAGGAAAAGTTGCAAGTCCAGACTTACCGCTGCTTAAAACAATGAAAGATTTGCAAGTGCATGTTTTCCTCCGCTCAGAGTGGAGGAAAAGTTGCATGTGCAGCTTTCCCGCTGGTTACAACGGCGTAAAAGTTGCGAGTGCAAGTTTTCCTCCGCTCAGAGAGGAGGAAAACTTGTGTGTGCAGGTTTACGAAAAAACTACAGTTTGATCCCACTTATTTCGGGTGCTATCTACCGTTTTTTTTCTTTTACTTATGTGACGTGGGGCACAAAACCCTTTGCATTTTCTTTTTCCACACCATGCATACATCATCATAGTGGGATCCAAATAATGGCTCATCCGAATGGACTATACATAGAGGACGCCGTTAAATTAGGCCGATCCCATTTTTTTCCAACCATTAAGATGGTCTGCATCATTTAATCGACGGCCTCATTTTTAAAAAGGCCAAAACTTGTTGGCCATTAATGAAAGGGATTAGGATGATAACATTTGGGCCATTTTTTGTAACAAGTATATAGGTCCCACCCAGATTAAGATTTCCCCATCTGGTCGCATCCTCAAGTGGGCCCTATATTAATGGGTGTATTTTGCTTCGTGTGCAATGGATAACCACCAAATAAGGATTTCCTCTTTTAACAAAGACATATGCTTGTGTTTAGTCTCTTCTTTTAATAAAGCCAAACATTAGATCCCATGTAGTGCACCTTATATATATAGTCGATTAATAGAAGGTTACTAAATTTAATTCACCTTATATATAGACATCTGTTGTTGCAATTTCACTGGAATCACCATGGATCTCGTATCTACGGCAGAGCATAGTGGTGCAGGTGGGTATCAAGGTGTCCGAGGAATACATAGCCTTGGTATCTCCAGGCAAACATTATGAGAAACATTGCATCAATATGGAGTTAAAATTTGTCTAAAGACAGTGCCTTACATGTCCCTCAGCTACCTCAGAATTAAGAATTTCACCTTTCCTTTTCTGACTTTAATTTCGCGAATCTATTTGTTCTCTGTAATTCCTCTGAAGTTCCAGATAACAGCATCCACATAAATTACAAAACAAAGCAATGAGAGTTTATTTTTCTCATTCACTTCTTGAAGAAAATGAAATAACAAAGAATCTAAAAATGACAATAACACCATATTGATTATGGTTTAGGGTGGGCAGAGCCGTAACTTGATCTCGGCTCTCCATCAACCTTTGAGACTTGGATCACCATCTGCTACCACATTTTTAACCATCTGAAACATTTTATTCAATTAAAAGTTGGTCAATGGATCATGATCTTCAACAAGAGCACCTACATGCCATATCATTGTTATTGACCCATGCTGAAGTTAAAGAGTTAAAAAACAGGGCAATGCAGGCGTGGTGTAGGGATGGCCACAAGGTGAACCGCTTTAGGAACAGTGAGCCCAAACTCATCTCTCATGTCCAGCTCGGATGGCTTCATCCCATTGGGGAGAGCCCAATTAAAGCAATGCAACAGTTGGGCTAGTGTCAATTCAACTGTGTAGAGCCCCAGTTGCATGCCCGGACAAGAACGCCTACCCGACCCAAATGGTATTAGCCCAAAGTGGCTGCCCTTCAAATCCGCGGATCCATCCTTTAGAAAGCGGTCCGGCCTGTAAGTTTCCGGGTCGACCCATGCCGACTCATCCCTACCGATCATCCATGCATTCACCGTTACCCGTGTGCCCGCCGGGATGAAGTAGCCGGCGATCTCGGCATCTTCGGTGGCCTCGTGGAGGAGGAGAGGGATGGGTGGGTGGAGGCGCATTGTCTCTTTGATGGTGCATTTTAGGTGAGGGAGATTGTCTAGATCGTTTTCATGGACCTTTCGGTTCAGCCCAACCACTTGGGCCAGCTCCTCTTGCACCTTGCTCAATTCTTCTGGGCACTTCATCAGCTCTGCCATGGCCCACTCAATTGTCATTGCAATTGTTCCCGTGCCCCCGAACATCACATCCTGCCCACATAAATGTACAAGATAAAAGCTTGGTGCGCAATTGAAATGTTTTAATTGTACGTGTGATCATGGAATTTGATCGGATTTGAATTAATGTCTGCTAGCTTGGTTAATTTATTTGAGCTGAATGGACAATTTGTGCTCATAAACTAGATTTAATCTAAAGGTTAGATTTTTAGGGTGTTTTCATTCTTCTACGAAGAAATACATCGATTTTCCTAATTCATCAAAAACTGACCTTTGACTCTACTGGTAAAGTGATTGACCGAGATTATCAGAAATTCATCTCATGCCCATTGTTATCATTATCATTATCAATTAGGGATGCAAATGGATTTAGTTTGGATATATCAGGATCTAGAGTGGACATCAATTAAGTGCTCTCTACTCTTTTCCGTTGTTTCTTAGGTTTGTCCAAGCCCTACCCTCAACAACCATGGGCTGAGCCTGGGGAGGGCCAAAGCCCTCAAAAGACCTGCAAAACCTAGGCCCTTATCTTACTAGCTCTCTGTTTTGCCAGTACCATCCACAGAGTTTTAAGATAAGAAGATCATTTTTTATATTTTCTACGTACTAGACATCGCTTGATGTTAACAGTCCTTTTTATCTGAACTTCCGGGCATCCAATATTAAAAGAGTGGCAAAATCTAGCCGATCAAGCCTGCATAACCCTAACTGTCAGTCATAAATAGGAGAACCTGAACTTGAGCTAGAGGCAGACCTAGGACTTTTTGTTCGAGGAAGACGAATGATGGCCATAATGTTAATTTTATCATTACTTTGTAGTTCTGGGGTTGGGGGTTGATGTGGTGGCTTAGTTTTATTTTTTTAATGAATGCATGTTTTTTTTTTTTTTTTCTATGTTTCTTCTCGTGTGTTTCACGCTTTTTCTAAGTCTGCAGTCGCCTCGAAAAGGCAAGCACAATTCTATTTGCACTCACCTTTTGTACTGAGCTCACCTGCATGTATAATTTTTTTTATATAAGTGAGTGTGCTCAGAAAAAATGTGGGTGCGCTCAAAAAAATGTGGGTACAAATAGAATTTTCCAAAGTGCGCTTCTAGAGCTTTTTAAGAAACAAAAACTCTCATTTTACTGGGCCAAGCCCGGCCCATTGATTATTCTAAAACGAACTACAATTTGCCAGTTCGAAACTCGCTCAAGAAAAATTTAAAGAGTACACTAGTAGTACCATGATGATAGCTTTGATGTTGTCCCTTGTGAGCTTCAAGCTATTCTGCAGATCCTCCTCTTGGCCCATTCCATTGATGTTCCCATCTCCTCCATCATCTAGATAGGCCAGCAGATCATCCACCATATCCGTGTCATCGTCCCCTCCATGGCCCACCTTTTTCTTGGCCGCGTGATCATCAATGATGCTATCTATAAAGCGGTCGAGCGATTTCCGTGCCGTCTCCATCCTCTTCCTCAGGCCCAGTGGGTCGATCCAACCCATCCAAGGTATGAAATCTGCAATGTTGAAGGCCACGAAAAGCTTCGAGAATTCATTCAAAATCGAAGCGAACTCGTCCAGGCCTTGACGCGGACTCGACCCGAAAGCCGCCCGATAGATCATGTTGCTCGTGAGACCGAAGACCATCTCGCCGATGCTGACTGGCGAGCCGGCTCGGCCTGCAATGGCGCGGAGGGTCGCCTCCAACTCGTTGCGGACGGATGCCCATGACTCCGCGCGGCGGCGGCTGAAGAGCTTCATGACGCAGAGCTTGCGCGTCTGGCGCCAGAAGGGGCCGTATTGGGCGAAGACCATGTCGGCGCGGTCGTAGGTGAGGTAGCGGATGGCGATGGTGGCGGGGCGGTTGGAGAAGATGTTGTCCTGAACTTGCAGGATCTGTGTCACGTCCCCAAAATATAACCAGGGGAAAACGTGAAAAATAAGAATAAATATTCAATTTCCTGTGTTTAATGCAACACAAGCTCCCAAATATGGACCCACAAAAATTTCGAAACATGGTGAGTCATAATAAAACATTTGCGGAAGCATTAAATCAATTGGTATCATTATTAAAAATCAAACCAACACATAACTAGTTGGATATTTAAGGTTAAAGTTTCCAAAACAATTTAAACAAAATAACTAAATAAAAATTAGGTTCATTATGAATAGTTTGCTGCTAAAATAGTCTCTATGATGAAAGTCACTCCCGTGCAGACTCAGACGGCTCTGTGGCCATCATCGGCTCTCCACTCAGGTTCATCAACTGGCTCAAACGCTTGAAACGTTTGACCCTCCACCGTCTCCTTGGTAGGGTAGGAATTCGTACCTATGCACCAATAAACAAAGTAAACAGCAAGCACAAAAGCATAATTTATAAATAAAATACAAGAACAAAGTGAGTAATGACAGGTAATGATTATAAGAGAATAACAATGTATCAATGACGAAAAGAACGAATATCCCAAATCCAATCTACACAATAGAGCAATACAATAATCACACAGAAGCAATGCCACTGCTTTGGGTGGTCAGCCCTAACTATAAAGCGGGAAAACCCGTTCGAAGGCCGGCGGTCATAAACCGGTTCGTAATCGTAGGCCGGATAAACCGGTTCGAAATTCGGATATTACAGTGTCCGTACACATCGGTGATCAACCGTCCAATTACAACTGCAGTCGTTCGAATATGACCCAATCGAAATACATATATATACATATCATAGTAGAATAAACCTAATGATCTTGTAAAGCTCTGACACAGAAACCTAAGTCAAAGTGAAGGGCTAGCTGCACAATAATCCACAATCGAATACCAATCAAATCATTCGAATAAACCTCCACAATATCTCAATCAAATACCAAGCCACATCACAGTCCATCTCCAATCCACATAGGGTATGCAGCTAATAGACCAACATCAATCACAATCATAAATGCAAACCCGATGGTCAAGGAATAATCACAAGCCAATCCTAAGGTCAATCGTAAGGTCTCGTACTCAACAACCACAAGAATCTCTAAATAGATAAAAGATCAACACATCCCTTCTTAATTAATGGTGCATAGACCCAATTAAGGGTTTTCCAATAAAGATGGGTTGGGCTCATATCCATTAGGATTTCCTCGAGGTCATACAAGGTACTAAACCCCACGTTAGTATATACCGTATGCCCGGACGGTATTTACTTGGTCCAAAGATCCAATTAATAAAGTATAAAAATAGGATTTTAACACATTAAAAACCAAAGATATCATTCAAAATTAATTTGAAAATAATAATGATAAATACCAAATCTTAATTTATAATTTTAGAAAACTTGAGAATTCCATCCAAAATATTTTCTAAATTCAACTCTTTATAAAATGGGCCCAATGATTTAATTTGGTTTCATTAAAAGATAAGAGTCTTATTCATAATTTCCATAACCTTAAGGGCTGAGTAAATAATGTAACCAAAGTCAAGGTCACATGGGATTGCATCATCCCATGTCACCACCACTCTCCCTCCTTTAATTCCATACATATCAGGTCATTAGGTCATTCTCCATTCTCTCACATTTATTCCCATGCATGGCAGGTCATCAGGTAACCACCATCAAGTCATCAGGTAACCACCCCCCTTTCATTCCTTTCTTTTCTCTCCCTTTCATTCCTTTCTTTTCTCTCTCCTGCAGTTACAAGTTCCAACACAGAACTTGTTTCTGTGATGATACACAACGTCCAAACTGTGATGATACACAACGTCCAAAGGCTGGCCACTCGGATAGTGGGCCCCGTGATCAATCACCCAGATCAATTCCACCGGCGCCATGTACAGACTAATAATCGGGCCATTTATATATAATCCGATCAATCAATATTGGGTCCCACAACCTGATAAAAAAATAACTCTACAATAACTCACGCCCCAAAATTTAGAATCACAAGATGGTGGCCATATATGTGCAAGGCATCATCACAAAAGAGAAAATCAAATCTTAGGGCATAAAAAGGGTTTCTACATGCATCAAAACTTGAATCACCGAGAAACACAAGCATTAAATTTACAAATTATGGTTAAGCACTTGCCTGATGTCCGCGGTTGATGGAGACGGTCTAAAATTCCTATTGCCAAAGCCCAAGGTGCTATCCCAGAGAAAAATTGGAAGAGAGAGAATTGTGTGTGAAAATAAAAGAGTGTGGTGTATAAATAGGAAATAGGAATAGGAATTGTAATCTGACTTAAAGTCTAAAAATAATAGAGTTTCTTTTCTAAGAAGATAGGAGTTTGGATTGGAAAAGAATTACACCACTAAATTGGGCCTGGGTTAGGACACCTATCTAACAAGCCTAACTCACCAAACTTAAGTCTAGCGTGGTCCCCACTTAGACTAATCGCGTATTTAATTAATATACAATCAATTATATAATAATTAAATAAAATAATATAATATATATAAAATATCAAAACGTCACAATCTGTCGGGCCATCTCCGGCGTGGAGACGTCGATGGTGTGGAGGCTTCCTAGGCGGAGGTAGACGATGCCGCCGTAGCGGCGAGAGAGGCGGGCTAGCCCCCGGTGGGTGAGCTGGTTTATCATCAGCATGTTTCCGATGATGGGAAGGCCACGTGGCCCGGGTGGAAATCGGCGCCTTTTACGCTTGATGAAGAAGAAGACTAAGAGAGATAGAAAGATGAAGAGCAGGTGCAATGGCTGAAATGGAGAAGAAGAAGAATCCATGGCTCGCTCTCTCTACTTAAGAAAGAGTCCTTGAGTTTAAGTGCAGATAACATGCATTTGCAACTTTTATACACGTTTTGAGAGTTTTGACTGGACATGTTGTGTGGGGATATTTTCCGGACACCGAAACCACCACGCAGCGCCAAATGACACTATGCAAAATGAGGGTCCCGGAGTCAGAATCGCGAACGAACGCCATTCTGAAAGGAAACGGCGAGATCTTCAAAATCCACTATTTCGACTCTGAAAAAGGCCTTTTTACCATTTTTACCATATGCGGCACCTCGGCAACAGTGCCAACCAATATCGTCAGCTAGGCAGCAGTGCCAAGCCCTCCACCTCAGCAGCAGTGTCAGGTGCCTCCATCTCCACCAGGTCCTCACCTCAACGAGACACTCCATCTCCGCCAAGTCCTCACCTCAGCGAGACGCTCCATCTCGGCCAAGAGCCTCATCTCGGTAAAAATATTGAGCACTGACAGCTGTCCTCCCATGGACACTTAACCACGTTATAGGACGTGGACAAGACAACGGCATCGCCCATATCTCCTGACAGATCGCCGTCCACAACTCCCAAGGTGCTAGGGTCTGGCCAGATAGGACAAGACAAGCTATGATGGGATAGCTATTAAAGTAGAGTGAGCTATGATGGGACAGCTAACCACCTCCCTGCCTCCTCTCTTCTTACAGCTTCAGAACGGGGAAGGCAAACACCACTCTGGTACGCCCATCTTCTTCCCCAAAAATCTTCATCCTTTGCTTACTTCTCACAAGGCATCGGAGAGCCCTGCGCTGCCCACAGCCAGGGTCCTCTGACCTGTTTTATCTCCCTCTTTCAGGTTCTCAGGCAGCGGTCCTTTCATCATCAACAAGGAGCTTCAGCCTCCGTTCTCCTCAGTGAGTCTCAAAAACACTACCCCCAGGTCTCTGAATTTTTTTGCACTTACAATGCATATTTGCATTCTACTGGATTACTTCCTCTTAAACTCGGCTTCTACAAGCTTAGCACAAAATACCTAAAAATATTACAAGTAATTGAATGGAGGCCACTGACGTAGCGGATGGACCTTTGTGATCACCCATTAACTGACCTGTCAATTAGGTTAAGTATTGTCCAATCCTACACCAAACCCACGGTATTAATGGATAAATCAATCATCTCTGTATACGTAGGAAATGGGGCCGGCGTCGTCACAGACGATGAACTATGATGCCTCACACACCTTATCGTATTTTGTCTGTCATTTCCTTTTCTCGATTTAATCTCTACTTTGCCATTCATATAACTTCTCTAATCACCTCTTTATCAAGTTTCAGTGCAGCAAGAACTCCAATTCCTATTTTGTTATTTCGAAGAGCTGTAAAAACGTTTTACTCTCTCTCTCTCTCTCTCTCTCTCTCTCTCTCTCTCTCTCACATCGGGTCGATCCTCTTCAGTATTCAAAAGGCTGTGTTTATTTTTTTTCTCAATGTGGACCCTACATTGGCTGGGACAAGGGGAATTCAAGATCTGGGTGTGACCCATCTACCTACCAAGTTTGGGGCCCATTTGATCATCCCACCATCTTCATCTGAGCCCTATATGTTTAACGACTTCATAGACCATTTACATGCGTGCAGTCAATTTGTAGTCACAGTGCATTAGGATGGGTGTAAAACCTTTGGGACCAGTGAGATTTATGGGGGTACCTAATTTTTGTCCATTTATTAGATGGTCCAATGGTGGACTCCACATATAAAAAAAAAAAAAATGAATTGACCTTTGATCCAACTGTTCAAATTCATGGTGAGTGAAGGATGTGCATGAATATTTTTCTATACATATGGTAGCGGCTCTTCCTAAACTAAAAGCTCAAGATAATGTAAGCTCAAGTGTGTGGTAGGGCCCACATGGGGATAGGGATGAGGAGATTTCAATGACTCCCTGTAACCCTCTTCTTTGAAAAAAAAAAAATAGCCACAATCATGGTTTCTATCATATCCATCTGGGCTTCAAAAGTTTATTCGTCAACAGTTCATTCAGATCGATACACAGTCAATCCAACGATCCAGTAAACTCGAATATGATTGAAAGTTTATGGACATATGCAATTCAGGGGGGTCGTGTGTTTGATCCATTTGGATGGACCAAGCGTGGGGCTCGCAAGCGCGAGCTTACTGAATTTTACCTTAAACTTTAGCTTAGCATAGCCTTGCCCTATATGTATAAGTTATTAGATGCGCGCAATGTTGTGGGACCTACCTGCCGTCCCACCTCAGAATGAGACTCGGGGGATTTGAAGATTGATTTGTGTGGGGGCTCTTATATATAAAAAAAAAGTCAAACTTGATCATTTCAACTCTATTGTCCCGGGCCTATAAGTTCAGTCTATTTAAATGGGGGCCTGCATTTGATCCAACAGTCCAATTCAAATAGATGGTTGGAAGGAGGGTTTCCATTCGGATGTATCCGTAGGTGAGCTCTACTAGGGATGCGCAGCATGAACAGTGGGCGCGCATGTGATAACCACTCTAGAGAGAGAAATGATGTCAACTTTTGATGCCATATCGTTACCATCCAAAAAAGAGAGTGGGACATCTAGTGTGGTGTTGCTTTGTATGATTTGATTCTCTTTCTCAGATTGTACCAGAAAATTCAGAGAGGGGTGGACCAAATCCAGAGGCTCTTGGGGATTTTTTTAAAGGTGTTTTGTTGTTATCTCGTTAAAAAATGAGTTTAAGATAAAATAATCAGTAAGAATGTGAAAACAAAATCCATTTGCAATACTTTAGAAGAGAGTGGATTCACCTTCCCATCATTTGCAATACTTTTAAAGAGTCCGCATCATAGCTATGAAATTTGTTTCATCTCTGATAAAGATTTTGAGAAATTTCGCTATATATCGAAACGAAACATCCATATACAAAATTTCGGTTCAGTTTTCTGTCCATTTCGGTTGATTTCACTAGATTTCAAAATTTTAGGTCAAAATAATTTAAAAAAAGGACTTATTGTAATTTTTTTCTCTTGGAAAGCCCCAACCCCTATCCTAAGCACTATTTTGAACAGAAATAAAATAATAAACAAGAACAGAAGGAAGAAAAAGCATGCCACTTAAAATATATTTCCTCCAATTAGAATAAATCCCTAATCAAAATTCTACATTATATAATTTTGATTTTTCTCCTGAAATATAAGTAAAAGAAATTTCGACGAAATTTCCGAATTAGGCGAAAATTTTCATTTGAAGGCAAACCGAAACAAAATTCACAACTATGGACTCTTGCATCCCTGTCAGGTCTTTCTTACACGCCTTTTGTGAGTTGGGTGTTGGGAACTCTACCATGTGGCCCACATAATGATAATCCAGACCGTTCAAAATGAGCTTTAACCCCCTCCAATTACATGTACTCCTTAAATTTTACTTCGGTATTAATTGGTCCCACGATGAGATTGAGCATGTCTAATAATGCCATTAGCACAGTATTCTATGTTATTATCACATGTCTCAATCTATTTTTCAATAATGTGCTAATCTTATAGTGGATCAACTCCTATTGAAGTCTTATTTGAAACTATGTCACTAAAGAGGGTCACATTCATCTTTAACCATCTACATTATTATTATGTGGGCATCACCGTAGAGTTCCTGACATCCCACAAAAGGAAAAGGATGTAAGAGATATAAGGGGATCTCGACAAATGACCTGCATTCTATATAGTGCATTTTAAACAAATTAGAGTGCATTCTCTCTCTCTCTCTCTCTCTCTCTCTCTCTCTCTCTCTCATCATTTTCAATACTTTAAAAGAAAATGTAGTCTCTCTCTCATCATTTTTAAAAGATAAATTAAATATATCCAAAAGAAGAATTGTACAAAAGAATCACAGCCTGGAGAGGTCCCTCCTCTCGTGTTAGAGTGCATTCTCTCTCTCATATCAGTTGCAAATTGCAATACTAAAAGAGGGTGGCTTCTCTTCTCTCTCATAATTTGCAATGCATGTTTGTTTAGCAGCTACTGGTGGGGCCAGCAAAACTTGACCCAACCCACCAACTTTGCCGAATATGGGTCAATCACAGGTCAAGTTTTCTTGACCCGCAAAAAAACAGGTTGGGTCATTATTGACCAGCCTAACCCATACTTTCAGAAAATTGTATTTGCTTATAAATTATAAGAACTTTACTTGTTAGTTTTGCTCCTCAATTCCACATATTGTGTATACTATTGGGTTTAGATCTGCTGTGTTTCTATATTAGTTATTTAAAAATATATATGTACATGCATTTCATGTTTTCATACTTAGAAACAATTCATTTTTCACTCTTTTATGAGATTCCCTTTATTAACTTATTTTAAAACATTTCATGTATGCACTATGCTATTAGGATATATTAAGAAAACACAGTAGTGGACGAGTGTTGTTTGAGACATTCTGATGACCCATTAATATCAATTACTTTACCACTCTCTCCCATGTAATTAACTTCACCACTTAACACCACATTATCATGATGTGACATATACCTTTATTTTAGCATAGAGTTGTAAACAAATATGAAAGGAGTCTGGGTCTTTTGAGTGGTCTCCTATACGCTTCCCATGAGTGGGATGTGTTCAAAATGAATGTCATTCCTTCCAATGACATATCCTTATAAATTTTACTTTAATAAGAGTTGGTCTCACTTTAAAAATGTATAAATGATTAATCACATGATTAGCACAATCTTATGCATCATTAATTATGTACATAAATTATGTTTCTCAATCGTGTGCCCGTTCTTTTAGTGGGACCAATTTATTTGAGGTAAAGTTTATGGATATGTCACTGGAGGGATGACATTCATTTTGAATGGTCCAGATTATCAATAGGTGTGCCCCATGGTGGAGTTCCAAATATCCCACTCATGGGAAGCGTGTGGGAGACCACTCAAGGGTGATCCAGATTCCTTTATAAAAGCATGCAACATCTCTCGTGCATTTGCAATTAGAGGTTTCCAAACTTGAACCGGCCTGCTAATCTGACCTATATTTGACATACACTTGACCCAACTAACACGACCCGTATTATATACAGGTTGGTCACAGGTCAAGCTAACCTAACCTACATTGAAATGGGTCTAGTTAAGGTTAACCCAGGTAACCCATTTTCACCTACCACTACCGCTCTCCCTACATGCTTCGGTTGGGAGAGAGAGAGGAGTGCAGTTCAAGATCAACATCGATATATATATATATGGGAGATGTTCTTATGAAAGATATCTCTCACCTTATATATATGAGAGATAGGGTGGGGGGGCCTCAGGTGGGGGCCCTCATATCCATATCCAATGCCAACAATTTAAATATGAGGGCCCCACCCCTATCTCTCATAAACCAAACCAAACCAAACCAAGCCTTTTCCCACTAGGTGGGGTCGGCTAAAAATTTAAATATGAGGGCCCCACCCCTATCTCTCATAAAACATGAAATATATCTCTCATCTCTATATATATATATATATATTTAGGCTTTTTCTCAATAGGTTAGCTTGTAGAAACCAAGTTTAACGGGAAATGTTTTGTAAACATAAAAACAAACATGCATTTGCAATACTTTGAAAGAGAGTGCATTTCTCTCTCATCATTTGAGATACTTCCCGTGAGTTTGGATGTTTGAAACTCCACCAAGCTAACCTCGAGGGATAGTTTAGTTGGCCTAGGACCATCATCAGCATGTTTCCGATGATGGGGAGGCGGCGCAGCCCCGGAGGAAACCAACGCCTTTAACGCTTCATTGTCAAGAGGAAGAAGACGACAAGGGAGAGGAGGAATAAGAGCAGGTGCAATGGCTGAAGTGGTGAAGAAGAAGAGTCCATCTCTCTCTCGTATAGAAGAAAAAGTGTTGTGAGTGGAAATAACATGGATTTGAATCTTTTACAGTTGTTTGAGCTGAAGTTGAACACGTTGCTGGTGGGTGTTCTCCTTCTTCTTCTCTCAATGGTTAGTTTGAGAAAAGGAAATCTCAAGACTCATCACAACCACATAAACACAAACAATTGGATGAAGATAGAATCTTATATTGTTGCTATGTTCAAATTCATTACAACTTCTCTTTAAGTAGATAAAATTTACATCAACATGTAAATGCCCACTACACCATTGTAGTAAATATTGTAAATGCAATTACAGCAACGTTTCATATTTGTAAAAGTATCTAAATGACCACTACGCTATTGTAACATCTCAGCCACTAAAGTGAAGTAATTGCCCACTATAATGATGCAATTACATGCATGAGAAAACAAAGCGTCACACACTCACAATGATTTGTTTTTGTAATTTATTTCTTTGCATTACTCAACATTTGCAAATAACAATTACAATTCTTACATTGCAAAGAGCGTGAGTTCTCTCTTTCTTGATCGAAGAAAGGGTGTTTGAGTGGCGACACAGATGCATGTGCTCTCTCTCTCTCTCCTAACAATGAGAAATGGGATTTGATTAATGGAGACAAGGTGCATCTGCGGAGTCTCTATATATAATGCCTGAAATGGCCTGCCTGATAAAAAATAATCAATTTCTACCACGTTGAGACGAGATGATTTGCAGTTCTTGCAGTAGTTTGAGAGCGTCTTCTCGTGAGTCCGGATCCTTATGATCTCGTCGTTTTCATCACTTGCACACCCACAGGCTAAAAAAAAGCAGGATGCATATAAGAGAAGGATTATACAGACAGTGGTGATCACAAGCAAAGTTTAATGATCATATCTGTCTGCCAGATATCGATCTATCATTTATTTTTGGGAATTTTGACATATTAAGTCTTTTTAAATTTCATTTTTTCAATTTACGACTAAAAGTCAGACAATGTCACCAATGTCGTTTGATTCTATCCAATATTTAAAAAAAAAAAAAAATTACCCCAAATCTTATGATATCATGCATGGGACCATGATATTATGGGATTTATCAATTTCTATATAATACACTTTTTGTAATTAGTAAGTGAATTTATATTTTATAGAAGACAAAAAATACATATTTTGAAAAATAAATATACATTTGACCACCATTTCTCAGGCTCTATCATTCGAAAGAATTCTTCACACAGATGTCGCATAAAAGTCATAATATCATAGGATCTAGAGAGAAGAAGATAAAAAAAAATATTGACCAAAGTCACGCGACTCTGATGACAGTATTTAAATCTTACGATCATGAAATTGAAAAAATGAATTTTTAGAAAGATTAATATGTCAAAAGCCCTTTATTTTTTAGAGATTGAAAAGCTTTTGCTTATTAGTGATCTTATTTAATTTATATAACTTGAGATTATTTCAATAATAAAAGTTATAGTGAGAATATGCAATTTATTCCTTTTTTTAAGTTATTAGATGGCACAATTGTGTTCAAGTGGTGTTCACGAAATGTAGAAATTATTTGGTGCAGAACTTTTTTCTTTGATATAATTATGCCTTCTATGTTTGATGCACTGCAGATTCTTCAGTGAAAGACGGATAAGCTTAAGATCTTAAAGAACACGTTTTCATGGTTTTAAAATTGTGAATTTGATGGGACCATCTCTACTTGTGACTTTGATAGACACCAACAAAAATAAAATTATAAAAGGGGGTTGGTTATGGGTCATGTGACTCGTGTCAGCTTGGGTTCCAAGACCTGGTGTCAGGCCACTCATCTGGCCTGGCATCAGGCCAAGTAGACTTTTTGTAACCAAAGACACGAGTCACATGACCCTTTGGTTATAGCTTTCCTCTACTTTAACTTTAATAAAGACTTATCTACTGTATCCCTAGTTTTCTCACTGGCAACTGTTGAGCATCAGCTTTCTCAGTTCTCACTGGTTAGATGTACAATTTAGCGTAATGGGGCAACTGTGGAGTGATGCCTGGAGTGGTGTTTTCTAAGTGGCAGTTGTGGACTTGCATCGTATAATTTGTCATTTTGTGATTTTACTTTTAATCTCTTTCTCTATTTTTTATTTGACCGCTTAATTTTATTTCATCCCCCCCACGCAACAAACACGCAGCGTCGTTGCATGCAAAAAGACTCATTCGCATGATATGGCACACACAAACAGATTTTGTGCCGTGCATGCATGGGCCAACAGAAATACATGAACAATGAATGGAATTATATGAGATCTAGTTACAGTGTAAACAAGATAAATAACTCAATTATATAATTGCTTTTACAACCTGATAAAAATGAAAAAGTCATGTAAAAGTTATATTTGCTTCAGAACCAATCATGCACAAGTAATCTTTCTATGGATTCTAAGATCACAAAACCAACACTCATTCATTAAAATAAAAAGGAAATAAATCCAAAACACATTGTGATAACTTTCCCACTATCAATATGCCATACAACAATGATAAGTTCGACAATAGTTCTCACTTCTCAAAATGGTATTTGCATAAATACATATGATGATGGGACTCTACTGTTTATAAGAATTTCAAAGACAAGGGCTGTAATGGGTAAGTTGTACTGGCCAAAACCTCCAACCACACCTGGAAAAACAAACTGCCAAACTGCAGAAATGCAGGATGCAGAGCACTCAAAATCACGATGCTCAAATTGCCCAATTATCAACCTCAATGTGCTCTTTACAGAGTAGATATATTTCATGACAATGAATCATATATTCCATTACACAGCCCCCTGTTTTCTTCGAGAAGACCCAAAGCTTCTAAGGAACTACAGAAATTACTCAAATTCACAATGTGCTAAAAAACAATCAAAATTGGAAAAAGAAATGCTCAAAAGGTCGATGCCACTCGCATCGCTTCTAGTTGAATATACTGGGTAATCCTTCAACTTTATTAAATGATGACAGTCTTCAACAAAGCTGTTCAGATTAATCTCATTCCTCCGAAATTCAGAATTATAAGTATATGACTCAGGTTTTTTTCACTCATTATCTTGCTTACAGTATCCGAAGGTGGGGTAGATGATGATGGCAAAGCGGTTGTCCAAAAATGTGCTTAATAAATTTTAGAACAAAGATAATGAACAGAAAATACATAAACATCTGCAAGTAGAAGAACCTAAAATAAGAAATTAAAAAAAAAAAAGGATAAAAGAAACAAGAGTAGAAAAATGAATAATTCAAGCAGAATATACATATGGAAGATAAAATGAGAGCAGTGTAAGTCAAAAAACGACGAGGGAAAACAATAACTAAGATACCAAGATAAAAATAAATAAACAATTAAATCAAATGACCACAACGAATGAAAAGAAGAACAAAAACAATCCACAATTGAAGATGCAAAGCCGCAGAAAACCGAGATAATCATATGCAGGAAAAACCCCTAAACACGAAGAAAATTGTAAGGGAGAAAACCCAACAAATCAATGCATTCACAGATGAACTTCTGAAACCAACAAATAATATGAGACAAAAAAAAAAAAAAAAAAAAAAAAAAGAATAGGGATAATCCATTAAAAAATGAATTTGCAGATATCACAAGAGTTCCTCCTTATTGACTGCATGAATTAGCAGAAGAATCTAGCCTTCCCATCTTTCATTCTTTCTATTAGCTTCTCTTATTATTCTAAACCTTGCTCTATTAGCAGCATGTTCTCCCATCTATGCTCTTCATCATCCAGGGCCAGAAATACTCTGCCCATCATCAACCAATTCCTACCACTTTACATTGTCAAATCGATGGTGATCGCTGAAACACTCACTGCCCATTGCAGCTCCTCCGACAACCATCAAGAAGCTGCCTCTACTCCCTGCTTCTCTGAGACAGCTGAAGTATATCTCTCAATGGTTTGAAGCAGCACTAGCCTCTGATACTGAAATCATCTCATTCCTAGTCAACCAAACCAAAAGTTTCCTAGACACCTGAAGATAGAAAAGCTCATTGCCCTCTCACCTACAAGAACAAGCACATCACCAAAGAGGCACTCTCTTACCACACCCACCAAGAAGCATCCCAAGGTCCCACCCCCGCCTACATCGTCTTCATATTCTTTTACATGGGTAAGAGCACATGGAGTAGGAGAGACTGCATAACCTGCGAAGAATTTAGAGAGACAAATGCTGGTTTCGTTTCTGGGGTTCATGGAGGAGGCATTGGAAGCAGGATTACAGATTCTAGGCAAAAGCTCTGCTATTAAGAATGGTTAGTTGGCAGCCATACTGTCACAGCTGAAGCTGGTAAATGAATGGTTGGATTGAGTGGGAAGGAAAGGATTGGTTGAGCATATGTAGTAGAGAGAGAGAGAGAGAGAGAGAGAGAGAGAGAGGAGGAGGAGGAGGAGGGAAGAGGATTGGTTTGGCATGTGTAAGCTAGGGTTTCAGAGGAGAGGAGAGGATCCGTTCGTCTTCTTCCGTCTTCTCTGGAGTCAAGAGTGACATGTTTCAAAACCCTCTTTTCTCATTTCAAAAGTCTTCGAACGTAAATCCTTGAGGACTTGAAGCTTGCAAAGGAGGGTCAGATTTTCCTCAACCCTCGATATAAAGGAAAAAAAGGCCCACTATGGATTATTTCGTACAGAAAATGGATACACAAGCATTCCCTGAATCTCTCCCACACACTTCCTGCGAGTGGGATGCATGGAACTCTACTGTGGGGCCACTTATTCATAATCTGAATTGTTCAAAATGAATACCATCCCCTCTTGTGACATATCCTCAAATTTCACTTTAACAGAAATTGGTTCCACTGAAAGATTGAGCTTTGATAAGACCAACTCCTATTGAAGTAAATTTTGAGGATGTCACCAAAGGGGACAATATTCATTTTGAACTGCTCAGATTATCAATAGATGAGCCCCACGGTGGAGTTCCACACATCCCACTCACCAGAAGCGTGGGGAGGACAGGATTCTACCGTCTCTCCCCACCTAGGCAAATTACGTCTCTAAAGATTCAGGATCCTCCGAGGCTTTGAGTCAAACGATTCTCAAGCTAAAGGAGTGGAACTCCAAAAGAAGCCCACCTATTGAAATATGAGCGGCTCAAAATAAAAGCCCTCCTAGTATATGCGAATTTCCAAATTTTAACTCAATAGGAGTTGGTGTCTCCGTAAAATCAACCATTTGATAAAAAAAAATCTTATAATTAATAATGGATAAGATTCTGTTAACCTTGTTTTTCGTCAAGCGGTCAATCTTATGGTGGAGCCAACTCCTATTTTTGGTAAATTTGAAAATAGCCAAAGCATTGGGTGACCTTTTATCTTGAGAGGTTTGGATTTTCAACAGGTGGGCCCCATAGTGGATTCCCACTCCTTTAACTTAGGATTTCTCTAAGTCAAAAGCTTCAATGATTCGGACTCCTCCCTCTCCGTAACATCCTAGACCACCAATCTCGAGTCTGTCAATGTCCCTCCAGCTCCAGGCCGAGCTCTCTGTGCATATATATTATATACATACCAGAAATACTACAGTGAGATGACTTTATGGGGCCCACGTGATGAGTGACAACTGACAGCCATGAAAGGTACAGAGACTAAAAGATCTTGATGAGGGTAGATATATGCAACAGGGTCAACACCATCTAATTTCATTTGACGTAACTCTATGCTTGATATGGTCGTCTTGGATAAGAAAAACTCTATCCAATTTCTGTGACTGACAAAAGGAACGGGAGAAACAACTTGGGTTGAGTAAAAGGTTCCTGGAACTAAAAGTATAGAAGCAATGAAGTGAAATACGTAAATGTCAGAAACCAAGAGCAGCTATAGAGAGTCTCGATATACTAGATTCTAAAGAATTCACATAAAATATTTCAGAAATAACTTCATTATTGGTGAATGAATTTAGGCAAAAGAACTGCAAACAATAGAACATTGCTGAAGATAGATGGTGGCATGGCATTCCACCCAATCTACAGAGAATCTCAAGTCTCGCTTGGACTTATCAATCTTTCACATTGCTGAAATTTGATTGGCAGGATCCTTGGTGATTACCTCAGGTAAGAGTTATGATGGTCCAGGCACAAGTTATGTTCTAAGTAGAGAGGAGAAATTCAAGCCAAGGTGAAGATAAGAATGTTGAATTCAGGAATTAAGACGATGCTTAGGTAGCCATAATTTTAGAAATAGAGAGGCTTTTAGTTTCCCAAGGTTTTCAGAAGGGATCTTCTAAGGAGTACTTTTCTTTTTCCTATTATGAGGATTTTTTTCCTAGATTCTCTTGAAGAAGGCATTACCAAATTAAATAAAAGAAGACATTACCAAATGAAGTAAAAGAAAGGCTACTCCTTATGGTGTAATGAGAAAGAAACGAGAGAATGAAAGAGAAAAGTAAAGGAAGTGAGATGCCAACGGCAGAAACCTCATGCAATGTTTATAACCATTATTAGGCTTTTGAGTTTTGATAGTACATATTTCTCAGGAACTATGGATGCAGGAAAATGGCTTAACTACAGAAATTCTTAGTGGTCTCTTGCTGGTTGTCTCTCTGTTGTGGTTTTTCTTTTCTCTGTGATTTCTTGCATATAGTTCGCGGTTCTTTCATGTTTCTGCATGAGGCTGGAAAGAAGGAGGTTCATAAATCTTATTGGGCAAAACAAGAAAAAGAAAGTAATATGTTACTTGTAAGTTCAATTCAGATAATGATACATATAGCTACCTGAAGACAATTGTTAGCACCAGTATACCAATACTAACAAAGATGATCTAAAATAAGCAGAGTTCCATGCATGAACAGTCAATCCAGAAGTAACGAACCAAGTAGTTTAAGTGACTATTAACTTATTCAAGGGAAAAAAAAAAAGGATTATGATCCAAGTTGAGAAACAGCAACAAGAAGCAGAGCCATAACATCGAAGTTGAGCAAGAATAAGCAGAAAACAAATAGGGTATCAAAGACTAGTTGGTTATTTCATGCAGCTCAGTTCACTCTGTTCTCTTTTCTTTGTCATGAATTCTTGACATCATTACCCATTAATACTTGCGGGTGTGATTGCAAGGCATCTTTTTCCACTAACAAGTAGGTTTGGACTTCCAGATTCTATTGAAACAAAGTTTGAGGTAACCTCATCAATACCATAGGTTGACAAGTATTGTATTGATCATACCCAAAAATTTAATTTATGTATCAAACATTAAATAAATAAAAAAAAGCACAGTGACACATAAATCAGCACATTACCTGTTGATCCTATAGATATACATCTTAATGAGTAAATTTCTCTGTCGTACTGGAAACACTACAGAAACCAGAGTTGGTAATTGAAAGATTTACAAAAGGGACAAAACATGATACTGTCTGCATGGCTATATAGTGTATCTCTTATATATTCTAATCAACCAATCAGCATTTCAAAACCATATAATATATTTTACATAAGGCTAGAATTACAACTACATTAGAGACTCAGTTATATTACTGACATTCGCAAGTGCATTAATTACTGTCAAACACCATCTTGGCATCTGATACTAGCAGCTATCAGATTTCAAGAAAAAAGTTCTATGGAACAAAACCAACAACTATAATTATGCCAGTGATGAATCCTATTAATGCTCACTTGTCAGAGATGTAGCAAAAATAAGGTCATCACGTACCTAAAGACCACTCTCTCGCTCTCTTTATTTGGTTGATTTGAACGGTCATTTTGAGAGAAGCGAAATACTTGAAGTGCTTTGAAATAACTGCAGTTCTTTAAAATAAAGGTTAGAAAGCAAACAACCAAATTAGAAGGTAAAGAATGTAGGAGAATCAAAGATCTTCCACCTTTCTTTGTGTGCAGATAATGTTTTTTCACAATCAGTCACTTCCGGACATCTTCAATGGATGAGAATATAACGACAAGCTTGAGGAAGAGCCAGAAAATCATGACAAAGAAATATAAAGTTTTCACCAAATGAACTTCACAAAGAAATCAAGCAACTTAGATATTGATAAAGACGGATGAAATAATTTCTATAAACTAAAACACTAACCCATGATTACTAATCACTATATCAAAATCAATAAATTCTTTGGAAGTTTGTGACATTCTAAACATCATAAAAGTCATTGCTTGTTTATAACAAGCTAGAGGAGGCTTCTACCAACAGAATCTTTC
The DNA here is from genome assembly GCA_012931725.1 of Litsea cubeba. Classification (NCBI taxonomy): domain Eukaryota; kingdom Viridiplantae; phylum Streptophyta; class Magnoliopsida; order Laurales; family Lauraceae; genus Litsea; species Litsea cubeba. The sequence goes on along the minus strand of CM022945.1, from coordinate 93,319,113 downwards.
TCACACAAACTAGTATAAACTCATGCAGTCACAACAGATGGTCAGGTAAAGACGCAGAACTTGAATTATCCTTCATGCTGCAGTGTCCCAATATGTAAATCTAAATTCTAACCGAAATGAGAGAGATGTTCAAGGAATCTACCTCAATCATGTTTCTTGCTGTTAACATTGACTACCAAAACCCATTCAAAAAAAAATGTGACTACCAAAACATCAACTTCACTCCTAAAATGGAACAAGAAACATGAGCAGATTCCTAAGTTCTCTTTTATTGTACAATGACAGGATTGATCAAACTCTATTCCAATTTCCACACTGAACAAGAAACAGTTTGGCATGTTACAGGAAATTCGAACACTCAAGAAAGGTCTAAGAACCATTCTTGGAGCCTTTTGGATGCAAACTAAAGAACATGCACTTATCTTTCATGGCTTCAGCCTCACTTCCATATTCTTTGAAGCTATACTCTTCTTGCTTGACAGAAGAAGGCACCTTCCCTTCACTGTAGCAACGGTTACATAAGCTGAAACGAGATTTCATCTCTTTGAATCTAGACCCTATGATAGGATAGCGGCATATAGCACAGGTATGGCGGCCATGACGAATCCTGTCACTGCTTTCAAGCTTCACCAATGTCCCCATGATACCAAAACCCCAGTCTGGATCATCAAACATCTCAAGGAACTCAGGGAATGAGACCATAGAAACATCCACTTCTCCATGAACTTCCATCATGTCACTGACTCCATGAGATGGAATATAAACAGCCCTCAAAAACTTAATATAAGAAATGACATCTACTTTCCTGATCTGGGTGCCACCTTCATTCACTTCATTCACTGGTCGCCAAAGAAGCGCATCAAACACAGTACGTTTGCGCCTGTCAGAAGGTCCCATACAGATTGGTGAAAGAACAGCAAAGAACATACCCAAATCCACCCTACCAGAACCAGAGGCATCCAAGATGGACAGAATCCTCTCATTGATTGCTTTCACTGCTCCTTGGAACGTCTCTGCTTTGAGAAATCGAAGCACTCTGCGGAGAATTTCCTCCAATGCAGCCTTGCGAATCGATTTCTCTGGCACCCCACTGCCAGAATATGATATTGGCACATCACTTTCATTCATTTCTTTCCTAAGAAGATTGATATCGCAGCGGCTCAACCTGGTGAGCCTCTGGAAGGATCTAATTTCAAGAGCACTGGCAAGATCCTGCCTGATGGTAGTTTTCCCACCGACCCTCTTGAATTTAGATGGCTCCACCACAAGAAAAGGTCCCTCCCCATCACCATTCCCCGTTGGTTTCTTCTTCTGCAAGAGCTTCATGTGTTTGATTGCATCATACAATTCAACCCTGTTTGTCATCTTAAAGGCTTCTTTGAGAGCCTTCCTGGCCTCCTCAGCCTCCCCAGCTCCCAACAGCGACACCGCCTTGTTCAGCTGCGCCCGCCAATGGTTTGGCCACACAGCTAAAACCCTAGTATACATCTCAGAAGCTCTCTGATACCTCCCCACATCCATGAACAGCCCTCCAAGATTATACAGGGCATCGGCGTGCCCCGGCTTCAGATCAATTGCCTTCTGAAACTCCTGAATTGCCCTCTCATCTTCACCCATGGCATGAAGGGCCGACCCCAGATCGCAATGTGCGTCAGCATAGTCCGGCCGGAGGAAGATGGCCTCTTCCAGCGCCTTCTCTGCGGCCCGGTACTCTCCCACTCCAAACAGAGCACTGCCCAGAAGCTTCAGGGCGCGGAAATGGGCAGGGCAGAGGATTGCAGCCTCGCGATAGTGCTCGCAGGCGCCGAGAACCATGCCTTCTCCTTCAAGGGTGATGCCCAAATTGACATGAATTTGAGGGAGGAGATTACCCCATTGATCTCCGCCCACCTCTGCAGCCTCGAGCGCCAAGAGGAACTCCTCCTTGGCCTCGACGTGGCGTCCGTGGGCGTAGAGGGAGTTTCCTGCCCGGAAATGTGGCCGGACGTCGGTGGGCTGGAGTTCACAGGCCCTCTTGAAGCTGACCACGGCCTCCTTGAACAGCTGGTGCTCGTACAAAACCCTACCGATCGCCATGTGGCCGTCGAAAGCCTCCTCGCGGGACCGGGCGGCGTCGGCCCGGCCCCGCAAAACGCCCAAATCCTTGATGAACGCGGCGTAGTCGTGGCCGCTCTCCTCCCAGAACACCCTCTTCTCCGACTCCGGCGGCCCGAGCTCCCTCGACCATCCGGCGTCGGAGAAGGCGTCGAGATTCTCGCCCTTCATCTTGCCGTCCTTCATCTGCTTCGCCATGAGCCGCTTGATCAGGATCTCCAGGTCGTCGACGACCTTCCACGTGTCGTCGAAGACGATGCCGTGGTTGGGGGAGGCAGCCCAGGCGGCGATGCGCTGCTTCTTGAGGGGCTCGGCTGCGGCGGCGACGGCATAGGAGGCGGAGAGGGTGCGGTCGTCGGCGATGGAGGAGGAGGAGGAGGAGGCATGGGGGAGGTGGAGACCGAGGGCGTCGAAGTCGCGGTCGACGTCACCGGCTCCGTCGTCGTAGGTGCGGAGGAGGCCGTCGAAGGTGAGGCCGCGGTCGGCGTCGATGAAGTCGGAGTAGGTGCGGAAGACCTCGTCGAGGATGGCGTTGATCTGCTCGTCGGAGAACTTGACGCGTGGGTTGACGGCGACTACTAGCGCCGACATCTCCTCCCTGTCGAGGCCGCCGTCGGCATTGGCGTCGAACTGCTGGAAGATCCGCTTCACCTTCTCCGCTCTTCTGCCTCTTGAAGAGGCCATGGATGATATGGAGATGGAGATGGAAATGGCTTCACAGTCACAGACTTCTCCAGCTGAAGAAGAGGAAGAGGAAGAGCTGCTGCTTCTTCTATTATTAGGGTTTTAGAGATTACTGTTGTCTATCAACTAAAATGTCTTTCTATCTGCTCTTCTTTTATTGTTTGTTTCTTTTTGGGTCTGGAAAGCTGAAGGGGGAGAGAGGTGAGGAGAGCATGGTGGAGTTTTATCTAGAATGGGATTGGGAGAGAAGATGAAGGGCAGGCAAAAATAGAAAAGGAAATGAGATGATGAGTTCTCTAACTGAATGGCTGGTGCTGAGACTGGAAAGAAAGAAGAGAAGAACCAACTGTTAATACTTACTTTTTTTTGTTGTTTAACTGTTTGGGGCTTTACTTGTAGGCTTAAATTCAAGTAAAGCCTCATTTCTCTGTAAAGTCAAAAAGCATTTTTCTCTAATTTTTCATTATATTTTTTAAAAAAGGTCAAAAGGTAATCACTTAAAAATAAAAAATTTCCACTTTTTAATAAAAAAGTCAGAAAAATTTCATCACAAATCACTAAAAATAAAATATCATCATAACTCATTTATATTTTATTATTTCTTCAAAATAACATTCACTCCACTCAACTCAACACAACAAATAAAGCATCCAAACATTTTTTTTTTTTATAAGAAGTGATTGGCGGTGGAAATTATGAAGATGTTAATACTTGTAGAGTTCTAGTTGGGATTTTTATTTTATAATTATAAGCTGCTTCTGCTTGTACTTGTAAAAATCCATGAAGCTTGCCATCCATTTTTTTATTTTTTATTTTTGGTAAAAATCCATGCTATGCCTCTTAAAAAAAAATCCATGCTGCACAAAAACCAACGTTCCTTTTGGTGTCCCCGGTCCTTTGTCGCAGCTATTACATTATAATCATGTAACAATTTTTGAAACTTCATTATTGGGTCCATATAGAGATAATTTGGATGGTTAAAATGAATTCTATCCCCTTTAAATCTAGATGCTTAGGTTTCGATTTAAAAGAAGGGAGTCTTACCATACGATTGATCACAAGATGGAAATTGTGTTAACATCATGTCAGTAAAGAAGTCATTGCAGTGCCTAATCACGTTTCTATTATGTGCTCAGTAAGATAGTGTGATCCACTGCTTTTGAACCGAACCTTGAGGATCTTGATATAGTGGAGATGAGACTCATCTTGAACGATCTAAGCTATTTATATATGGCCCCCATAATGCAGTTTCATAAATTTATTACACATTTCAATGTAATAGCTGCATCACATGATCCAAACTCTCCCTTCTCTTGTTAGCTTTGTGGGATTGGACTCCCATATTAAAGTCATTGTTGATAGTTATGGAACATGTGTTCCAGAAAGCATGAGTCAATTATATATATATATATATATTTTTGGGGGGTTTTTTGTTTCTGGCTTGGGTATCTATTGGTTTTTACATAGTTTTTTTTTCTAGCAAGGGTACTATCCCATGGTATTTCCATCGATAAAATTAGCGGCGCACGCATGACCCGTTACTCATTTAAATCTGAAGGTGTCCAACACATATTGTGCAGGAGCAATCGAGCAAACCCATGCTTTATATATGCCAATGAGCCAACACTCGTGGATATAATCTATTTATTTTATCTGCAACTTAAACTCAGTATTTGTAGGATGAAATTGAATTCCTAAAACTTAATAATAAAATCGATTTCAAAAGGAATTGTTAAAGGGGTGAAACCGTGAAAGCGGGGGGGGGGGGCTGGGGCCCACCCAAGCTTTCAGCTCAAAAAGAAAAAAAAATATTTGTTTATGGCTTCTCAGATTTAGACCTCTAGCTTGAACTTCCATCACTTTTCCTCGGTTTGTTCCAAGCCATCCATTATCTCAATTCATGATCATATGCACCTCATAGTTTGAGAAGCAACAGACATGAATTATTGATCTGGGAGGGCATCGACCACTATTTGATAATGGGTGTCCTAACCATTTTATGATTGGCCGTTGGGTCATGCCTGTTTTAGCACTTTTACATCCATCATCTATATGGAAGCCCAACTTTATGAATTTGTAAAATCATAACCGTCCAATGATTACCAGATCCTTTTCAATATTCCCAAAAATACTAATCTTACAATAACCTAAAGCCCAAATGCCAAGCCAAGGAAGAAAAAAAAAAAAGAAAAAAGCTATGAAACTTGTCAAAACACGACTCCGTAACAAGATGGATGACGAGTTTCTCGCGGATTGCATGGTTATTTACATCGAAAGAGAGTTTGCTAATGAAGTCGACATAGAGTTCGTAATAGATGAATTTGATAAGAAGTCACGCAAGTCAAGATTTCACTAGTGTCATGTTTTAACTTTTGTTTGTCTTTTATCATACTTGTTAAGATATATTGTGAAGACATTTTTTTGTTGATTTTGAGTAGTATAATAAAAATGATCACTCTTTTGGTATGATGCTTGTCGAAAATGAATTATGAAGATAGTACATAGATAGTTTTTGGTGGAACATTGTTGCTATTTTTTATAGTTTTTGGTGAGACATTGTTGCTTTTTTTTAGTGTAACTTAAGTACAGCCCCCCAGATTAGAAGTCCTGGATCCGCCCCTGCGTGAAAGGTGTTGGACATAAGGTGAAAGTGTATATTGGACTTCCATGTTCCTAATATCCGACTTGTCAGGATGATGATGGGTTATTCATTTTCTATCTCCCCTTACTAAATAAAAAATACAGCAGTTTATCGATCTCCACCTATATCTTTTAATTTTATCCACTTTTAAAAATATCTTTAATCAAATTCTTAAGAAATCAAATCACATATAACTTTAACAATTAAAAACAAAAGACACCCTTAAAGTAAACTTTAACAATTAAATCTAAATATATTAAAAACAAGAGGATTTTACAAAAAAAAAAAAAAAAGATTAGATGTCCAGTGGGTTTAAAAGGTAATTTTAACCCCCATTGCACCAGATTAGTCATTTTTCACGAAATGGTGTTTTTTTTTTAGCACTTTCAACTAGCGTCCCTAGCGACCATGTGGGCTTAAGGGTTGCTAGGGACCCTGCGGTGTATACAAAGTACAACAAAATAGGCGTGTTTCCTTATATTTCGTTTAGCACTTTCAACTAGCGTCTTTAACGACCTTGATTTTATGACGTTAAGGGTCCCTAGGGACCCTGCGGTGTATATAAATTAGAACAATCGATTTCTTATTCCCCATTTCTCAGCAACCAGGCCTTCCAATTCTAGTTGCATGAAGTCATAGCTGCCTCTCTCCTCCACCAACAACCACCTTCCTCCTCCTCCTCTCTTCTCCTCCACCACCCATCCCTCCCAGATTCCATCTCCCTCAACTCGAGAAAGAATTATGATAGGATTTAGGGAGCGTTTTTTTGCTACCATAATGTTGTTCAGGCTCTCTCTCTCTCTCTTTTTCCTTGGTTTGATTCTTTGGGAAGGTGCAACAATGGTTTTGTTAAGCTTTGTTGTGCTTCTTTTAGAGAATAAGATTTCAGCAGTATATCAGACAAATAGAATGGTGAACTTGAGTAGATTAGGCTTTATGTGCTAGGATGCAACGAACCAGCAACCTAGGGCATCCTTTTGGTGCCTTCAGTTTTATTATAAACATGGTACATAGAGGAATGCCGAAAAGATTGCCCTAGGGCATCCTTTTGGTGCCTTCAGTTTTATTAATTGCACAAGCACCGCCAAGATGAGGAATGCCGAAAAGATTGCATGTCCTGAGACACTTTCCTTTTCCTCTTGACGTTTCTTGTTTGCCTCTTTGACACATCCAGATAAGTCCTCCTCTCTTCTCCTCCACCACCCTTTTTGGTGGGTTGGGAATCGGGGTTGAGGGAGATGAGATCTGAGAGGGATGGGTGGTGGAGGAGAAGAGAGGAGGAGGAGGAGTGTGGTTGGTGGTGGAGGAGAGAGGCGGCTATGGCTTTCTACAACTGGAATTATATACACCGCAAGGTCTCTAGCGACCATTAACGTTATAAAATTAGGGTAGCTAGGGAAACTAGTTGAAAGTGTTAAAAAAAATATATCATTTCGTGAAAAATGATTGATCTGGTGCAATGGGGTTAAAATTATCTTTTGAGCCCACTGAACATTTAATGCATTTTTTTTTTTTTTGTAAAATCTTCTAAAAACAAAAGACACCCTTAAAATAAACTTTAACAATGAAATCTAAATATAAAAAATTAGCTCAACAGGAGCATGAATTGACCCAGTGTTCATTCTAACAGAAGCACACGTTCTGACCGAGCTATCTATGTTGACATCGGTGGGAATCTTCCAATACTTGAGATGGTATTATTATCTCTGTTGGCCTCTACTCTCTAGCCGTGCCTATGAAGGCCAATGCATATTTGAAAGTTATTATCGCCGTGATGGGTGTTGGATACATGTGCAATGCATGTATCTTCGGTCCCTACAGGGTCCATGCAGTTCTTGGGGGCCCATTTCTTCCATTTGTATTTTCCTTCCCTCTAGAAGAATAAGATCTTTTTAAATAATTTTTCAGAAAGTAAAAAATAATTTTCTTCTCAAAAGTCTCGACAAAACACTCCTTTTCTCTAGTGAGATTAATTTTTTTATTAACAATAATTGATATTTAGTAATTGATAATTATTTTTATTTATATAATGTTTTTAGAATGACTTTATCATGTATGATTTTCTTCTTTAAAACCCAAACACAATAAAGAATAGGGTATCGTTGGCCACTTCTCATGGTTTTACCCGGTGCATGCGGATAGAAGGGTTTGCATGTGCACCTAGGTATTATTAGTTCACGACTATCAAGAATTGAGTGTCCCTCGGACTTAGGGCCAAAGACTCCTAAGTTGGTCTGGGCGAGAGATACATTGGGTTATCAAAAAATAAAAATTAATAGTATCTCTAAAAAATAAAAAATAAAAAGAATTTATCCGCGAGCACTAGTTCCTCTTTACCGTTTGGATATAGAGAAAATAATAAGCAGAGAATTTCCATTAGATGGAAAATTAATGAGGGGGGAAACTAGGCTGGAGAGCCCCTTGAGAAGTACCACTTTTCCCTTGTAATAGTTTCCCACTTCATTAGAATTTGAGTAGATAAAGCTCTATCTAAGATGATCATTTTCTAAATTAAAACTGATTAGATAGTTAAATCCTATCATTTCATGAAATCACACTGAGAAAGTGTTTTGTCTTATTTTTCACAAAAAAAGTTACTTAAAAGGAAGAATAACTTCCCTAAAAATTAGATCCAAGTTGGGGAATTGTATTTCATTAGAGAAAGCATTTTTTTTTTCTTGTCTTAACTTTTTCTCTAGATCTAGATAGACCCTTATTTCTCCACCCAGTGGAAGTGTCTCAGTTTCATTTTCTCTACATCTAGGCCCTAGGATTTTCTTACTGTAATGAAAGCTATTTGAAACGGTTGAGAATGTTGTAGCAAGATTTAGAGGTGTTTATTGTGGAAGTATTTTAAAAGTTCACTTGCTAAAGTTAGAAATGTTATGAAGCTAAGAAATCTATTTCCATGATAAGTACTTACATGTCAGAATAAAAAGAAAAGAAATTGTTTTTCTAAATATCTTTTTGGAAAATAAAGAGGTATTTTTTTAAAAAAAAAATTGTACTTTCTCAAGTTACTAGTAAGAAGCACTACAGAAGCCAAATTAATGTTTTAATAATTCAAAACTAAAATATAGAAAATAAATCAAGCTTAATGTCATAATCTCGCTTTAAACGATTTCTACGGATTTTGACATTATATCACAATAATAATATTGCTATTTTGAAACTATGAATATAATATTGAAAAGTACTATACACCATTGCATTGAGAGATCAAAACAAAATATATTTATAAAAAAAAAAATATTGTTCATTTGATAAAATGAGCCACCACCTTCACCAATTTGATGTTCTTCCTCCTCGGACTTAAAATTGAATGGTAGTTAGGTCCATGTAGCTCGGTGGTAGAGCAATTGACTGCGGATCAATAGGTCCATCGGTTCAAACTCCAAAATTTACATGGTGCACATGCCTAGAGGTTAATTAGTCTTGTTGGGTCAAATACCATCGGGATACCTTGTCAAGAATTAAGGGGTAAAATAGGCTATGGAGAAGTGTTATGATCTAATTCAATTGATATTTTGACAATATTAGATCATATATAAAGTCAATCTTCTTTTTAGCAAAAAAAAAAAATCAATCTTTTAGCTCCCATTCCCATTGATCATAATTGGCATGGCTCTTCAGTGGCATGGCCCTTCAGTGGGCCCAACAGATGAGTTCACACTTCACACGGATCAAATACGAAAATACCTTTTTGCAATGTCAAAGAGTTGGTTGAAATGATGAAAAGAGGTGAAATTTAATTTCTCCCACAAAATTTAAGCGAAAAAAACTTCATCCCGTCGCAAATGCCTATTTCTTTATAAGAATTTTTTATAAGAATTTGCCATGTCATTGAAATTTTTTGGACATGATGTGATATCTTGCACCCTGACATTTGTAAATATCATGTTTCTTCATAAGCACTTTAAAACTTCATCCACTTAAAATGTCTCAAAATACCTTGGAGATTGCAGGAATTCAAGCCTCTTTGCTTTTTTTGTAGAATTTTTGGATGCTTTAGTACAAGGGAGCATTCAGGAGTTCCGCCATGCCTAAGAATTTCAAAATTCTCCAAACAAAAAACCCAAGAATTCCGGCAAAGAAACATATGCTAAAACTGCTGGGTATACTCGGTCGAAATCATACCGTTGGATGTCAACACCCCGCGACGAGTGATATATAGCCTAATTTAAGTGATTTCACATGATAACTTCGCACTACGACAGTCCTTATAGGACGACCTCCCTATATGTGTGTGCTAACTGTGCAGCTTATCCTCAGTCTGAAGAAATCTTGAGTTGACTAGAACTCTAGTGGGGTGCATCTATTGAAAATCCAAGAGGCTAAGAAATAAATTAGTCTGCCAACACACTTATGATTGCGTGGTGTTGGCACCTTAGTATCGCACACATATCCTGGAATCGATACCTAAGTACTCAAGTTAAAGTATCACTCCTAGCCAAGGTTGGAAAACTCTGGACTCGGACTCGACTCGTCCAATGCAAAAGATTTGACTAGGATAGAGTCAACGTGGTGACTCAAGAAAGTCATGTCTTTTTTTTTTTAAATAGTTTTAAGATTATTTTAAAAAAGGATTAAATACTTAGAAAATATAAATATATTTTTTTGTTTACATGCATTTGTGATAATAAATTCAAATTAATGAATTTATATATACAAGGAAGATATTATAATAAAAAAATAAAAGAAAAAGATTTCATAATACATATTTGTTTAGTCCGAATATTGAACGTCAAATATCAAATAAAAAATTTAAACTACATTCCAATCATCATTTATTAAATTGTTGACTCATGCATACTTACTTAAAAATAAATATTAACTGTTTAAAATTTGATCTACCTATCAAATGGCTCAAATGTAAATGACTTACTAAACTGCGGTGATTCGGCCGAGTCTCCCATATATTTGATTCGGTCCTTCGTTAAATGAGATGACTTAGGAGAATCAAGAGTCAACTCGGGGAGTTTTCTAACCATGCTCCTGGATGACTTACCCAACCTAGCAAAAATAAATAAATAAAAAATCATTATCCCATTTTATAGTATATCCCTAAATTTTATCCCACCAGAATTTGATTTGACTGTAAGATTGGTCATTTGAACAAAAAAAAATAATACAATTAATAAATATGCATAAGATTGTGTTAATATATAACATTCTTTATCAAATGGTCAATCTATGAGACCAACTCCTGTTTAAGTATACACCAGAGGACTTTTACTTTGAATGGATTTTTAATAGGTGGGCCCAGTGCAGAGTTCCACTCCAACTGAGAGGATCTGGACTCGATGATTAAGTGGGGCATGTAGGATCGTACACCTCTTGAGCTACCATTCTGACCAAAATCAATTGGTGATGGAAGAGACACAACTTAAGGTTTTAAATTCTCGACATTTGACATTGCACCTGTAGGTCTGTTTTGAGAGCCGTCACTTGAAGGAACGGCATTGTGGACTCCGCATGATGTCCCGCAGGACAGCACACTAACCCCGCAAGGTCTCCAATAGGGCCTAATAACAAATCTTTAAACATCCCAATCATACGAGCCATGTGGAAGGTAGGTCATACCTCTTGATTCTAACCCATCCCAAAACCTCAACCATTAGTAGTGGAAAGGTACTCCAGTAGCAATGTTAGTTGAGGGGCGGAGGGAGCGGTTTGAGATGGGGCAATTGACCCCGCAACTCCTTCCATTCCTTTGAATATATGAGAGAACTTTCAAAACTCTTTAAAGTTAATTTTATTCTAGTGCAATCTTTCCCCTCCTAATATGCTTTTTCTTTCTTAAAAAGAGAGAAATTAAAAGGTTATTTTAGGTCACTTTTGTCTTTTGGTTGCTTCCAAAAACCAGGGAAAGGATTTCAAGTAAATCAATCTAACCCTCCTCTTTTATCTCCATAATGGAAGTCTCCATATAAGAGAGGTTTCTCCTTTATGAAAGAAAAGTTTATTTCTACTACTAGTTGGATTTGGGCTTGTTGGCTATCAATAGAATTCAAATGGGAGTTGGTCCCACTATATTTATATTTAATCATATCTTATGGTGGGATCAACACCTATTGGAATAAAACTTGGGGAAAGTCTTTTCAAGAAGAGTCCATTTATTCTAAGCATCATAGATATTACACCTTGATTGTTAGTGACTTTTTCAACCATCCATGCCTACCATAGGCATTGCGGCCCATCAAACGACCACATGTAACAAATCAATTGATTTTTCAACCATCTATATCTACCATAGGAATCATAGTCGATTAAACAATTATAAGTAACCAATTAACAACTTCTCATTAATTAGTTATGGGTGGTTTGGTTTACATGTGACCAGTCCAATATAGGCCCTATTTTGATTAGAGTTAGATACAACTCTTAATCCTAAGATAATCAGCAATAATCATTTTGAATGGTTTGGCACTACAAAAATGTAACTTTTAGCGGCGGAAAAAAATTCGCCTTTAGTGACTTTTTTTTTATGCCGCTAAAAGTGTCATTTTTGCCTTGCCAAGCACCGTCTAAGGTTTTCCAGTACTATTAGCGGCAGAAAACAATTCCCGCCACTAAAAACTAAACTTAGATAACTTTCAACCATCACTAAGGATGGATTTTTCCACCGCTAAAAATCACTTTTTTTAAGCGTGGATTCATTATGGTGAGCCCTATTATTTTTGCATGTTAACTGACCTCAAAGTTTTTGAGAATTTATATCCTTAATTAAAAATATTGTGGTAGTTTTAAATTTGGTTCTTCTCTTTAAATATGAGTAAAAATACTTGCAAAAATAAAAAGAATTATTCTTAAATGGTAAATAAAAAAATAAAACAAATAGAAGATTCTAATGTCCCCTTTGAGAAATATCTTTAACTCTATTAATGTTAGTCGACTATCGCTCGTCCTTTTTTTTTATTAAGAAAATCTTGACTCTGCCATTATTTAGGTTATTATTTTTTTCAGAAGAATGTAGCCGTGAGCATGTGGGAGACACTTGTAAGTATGTGGTCTACCAGTCTGTACAAAAGCTGTAGTCTACTAGCTCATAGCTCAGTTAGTGGAAACTGAGAATGATAGTACTCTATCGAGCATAGGGCCCACTTCGACAAACCTTTTTTAGTTGCTTGCCCTTTAGTTGGTCTCATCGTTCCATCAGTGGTGGAGGTAGCTGTGGACTAGCTATTTTGGTAGTACAGTGAAGTGCAGTATTTTGCTTTAAAGATAAATATTACACTGCAGTAGTCAAGAAACCATAAAGATAAGAATATGAATTTTACATATAAAAAGTGAAATATCAAATACACACGATATGTAACTCATTTTAAAGTATATGTGCATCATAGATTTCAATTATATTATCCCTTCTTCCGTGAGTTTTACATGTTTCTTATGGAATCATGAGAGTTGAGTTTGTACATGTAGAGAAATGCAATGTCCTAGAGTAAGTCCCCCATGACCCTTGCAACAAAAAATTCAAGAGGAATTTACCTGGTAGAGCCGGTAAAGCCCTATACGTGCTACGAGGACCCTTTTCACGTTGGATACGAGAGGGGTCCTCAAGGACCTTTTTTTCTTTTTCCTTTTTTGTCGTTTAGCGAATGGTTGATATCGACTATGGTCGATATCGATCATTTTGCATCCTGTAAAACCCAATATTTATTTGGGTTCGCGCAAAATGGTCGATATCGACCACTTTTATTGTCGATATCGACAACATAATTGAAACACAAAAAACACAGTCATTGTCAGTATCGACCACTTTTATTGTCGATATCGACAACATAACTGAAATACGAAAAATACAGTCATTGTCAGTATTGACCAGTTTTATTGTCGATATCGACCACTTTAAAATAAATGGAAAAAAAAGAGATGATGGCAGAGATCAGTGCTCCGTTCGGGGATACAAAACCTGTAAATTAACAATATATCATAATTATCATCATTCTCCATTAACTCCAAACAAATTCAAATCAGATCCTGTTAGAGAAGCTACACATCTTTGTGCTCTTTTCCCTTTATCACAATAGGATCAAAGAAAAAAGAAATAGACAGAACAACAAAGCTGAAACCTACACATCCCTCCAGTTTCTACTTCTCTCAGTATCTCCTTTGCAGATACTCTCTTTCAGCATCTCTAACAAACTCAGTAGATCTATCAAGCCTACCAAAAACAAATCTCAAACCAGAGATCTCAAGCCAAAAACAGTACCATGCCAAAGAGCTTCATTTCATTAAAATATTTATCAACAATATATCATAATTATCATCATTCTCCATTAACTGCGAGATTTCTACATTCTAACAGTGGCCTTGTTGAGATCATCATGCTGAAATCTTCTATCCTTGTTGAGAAGACTGCGAGATTTCTGCATTCTAATAGTGGCCTGAGCTCTAATAAGAGCTTGCATACTATGAAGAGTTGCAGCAGCTTGCTTTCGCACAAGATAACCTCGAACATGTGCCTGCAACTTTACTAGTGCTTTGAGAGCTCGAAGAGCTTTCTTTGCCTGTCCAAACCCACAAAAGTACAATAAGCAAAATTAAGAAACATACGATGGATATGAACAATACAAATTGAAATGTGAAAATATTCAATAAAGGTCTAACATATGGCACTTTTGTGCAGTGCCAATTCCACAAAGACCCAAAGCGATCTGTAGGCATGTGCTAATCTGATGTTGGGGACACAGATTTTTGGAAAAAGATTCAACGAGAATCAGAGATCTTGAGGATTTCGGCCTGGGAACTCTACATCACTGCAACAAAAAAAATGCAGATTCCACAATTGTGAAATCCAACCCAAAGATGAACATAAAAAAAAAAAAAAAAAAAAAAAAAAAAAAAAAAAAAAAAAAAAAACCACTGGGATTCTATAAGCTGTGGTATTCATGGCTGTTTTCAAACATGCCCAAAACTGCAAACGCCCCAAGTTACCATGTTCATCATTAGGCCATAGAAGCATCTCAGTGTCAGATTGATAAAAAAGAAAACAATAACCAGAGAATTAGGATTGGGTTTTGGAATTTTGCTGTTCGAGTGCCTTGATTCATCATGCTCAGGTGAAGGAGTATCAAACCGGGCTCTCCGATTTGGGGTTTATCCTCATCTTAAAAAAAAATAAATAAATTTTACAAAATATGAGACTAGGGTTTTGAAATGGGGAACATTTAGATTTGGGGAAATTATAAAAGTTGTAGCACCTAAACCTGAAGAATCGTGGACTTCATCTTCTTCTTCGAGATACTGGGGTTTCTGCCAGACAGGATCTTCATCTACAACGCAAACTCTAACATCGATGACTTTGGCTTCCTCCTCCTCCTCCTCCTCCTTCTTCTTCTTCGTCTTCTTGGATTCCTTATTATGATGATCTTTGCTAGGGTTTTGATATCTCTTAAGGTATGCTTTGAGGGAGACTGATGTGGAAGCCGAAGTAGAAGAAACTGGAACAGAGCGATTCCTCCCATCTTCTCCATCCTGAAAAACCTAATTTTTATTTGGGTTCCCGTAGAATGGTCGATATCGACCATTTGCTAAAAGACAAAAAAAAAAAAAAAAAAAAAAAAAACCCGCACATGTAGAGCCTTATTCGTGTCTATGGTAAATATGACACCTCCGAAGTGGTATAGGATCCTATGAGGCCCTACCAGGTAAATTCCTCAAGATTCAAATAAGAGAAAAGAATAGATTATGAGTTCAATATTCATCATTTAGGGTAATCCATCAAACTTTGTTTAAATAATAATGTGGTTATACTATTTTGATCTTTTGTAACTTGGGTTTGCTTAAGGTCTTATTCTATTGCATTGATATCTTGTATCCTCTGTTAATCGGATTGGTCCAAAACTAGGTTTTGGGTCTAGAGATAATTTGATAATTGTAACAGACTTTCTTATATTTGAAAAAGAAAATATTATATATATGATGTAACATGTAAATCTTAACCTCTATCTAAGAGTGGAGAAGAAAGACTTTTTTTTTATTTGTGGACTTGGCACATCAATGAACCATGTAAATACCTTGTGTGATATTTTTATCTGTGTGTTTGCTTGTTTATATGATTATCAATAATCGATCAGGTTCCTGCTTTTGCATATGAACAAGATACAACTGGCTTGATTATAAGTCTAATTAAATTGTAATTTTGTTTACACACAATTGGATATAACAGAGACCACAATATTTCTGACTTGCAGGTAATTTAGGTTATGCAAACACAAACTCTTAGTTACGCATAAACCAAGATACATGCATTTCATTTACAAAGGTCCAAACACACCCTAAAAATGGTTAGCTTTTCCTTCTCATATATTCAAACTTTTGATAATCGTGTAATAATGGTTTTACAGATTTGCTAATTGATGCAAATATTGAAGGTCTCCTTACCAACTCTTCCAGCCGGAGGAGCCATGATTGAGGGCACTTTATTCTCCAAAAGAGAAAGTAAAGAGTAAGGAATCCTTTTATTGGAAGAAAAAAGGGAGAGAAAGGAGAAAAGGAGGAGGAATCCTAAGTTGTGTTTTGAAATCATTTGACCAACGGGTATAAGGAACCTTCAGACACAGAAAATTAGTGTAATAGTCCCCATTCTATGGTCCCATAACTAGCAAATGCCGTTGTTCACACCAACATGAGGGGAAATAGCATGTATACCAACCATTTATACATATATAATGTATCTGACAGACAGGCGAACAGGAGGTCAGAAGTTGGTGAAATGTGATGCAAACTATACACCTGATGCCCCACCATGCATAGACAAAATGCCCAAAAATGGTCTAGTAGGAACAAGCCTTTTCCGCATTTAATGTGGAATTGCAGTCGGGCGCACTGTCACATCTATTGGATAGTTTTCACCTTCAAGAGGATCGGATACAATTCATCTGTGGTCCAGCACTTGAGCTCCATCTACGGAAAAACTTCACTTAAGAGCAAACTGCATATTGTGCATATAGGGTCTAGCTTGTGGGTTTCAATTGGATGCATTTCTGTCATTGAAGATAAGATGGATGGAAAGGTATCTTTATGAATTAGGGCCATGCAAACAATCAGCTGCATCATATTATCTTAGCCCATAATTTAATAACCTTAAAGTTTAATTGTCTTTACCAATAAAAAAAATATTTTTTTAACCAAGATTTTTTTCTTAGATTCAATCTAACAAGTAAAGGTTTGAAGAGCATAAAATTGGGCATGGTGCCAAATCATGTTTGGATAAAGCATGAAACGTGCTATATTGATTAAAGGTGGGCCCAATGGATCCCATTGAGCTGGACTGTAATATAGTCTGTTTGTAGGAGAAAACTCTCCATCCACCTAGATACATGCCAATAGTGGATTAAGGGGTATGGAAGCTCTCATAATGGATGCAGGGTAGGTGGAAAACCAGCCTCATTAAGTTATCCTAAGCCCCACTTGTCACCTAACCATCCAGGGATGGATCACTCGGTATGTTTTTCTTCTCACATGTATAAGATTTCTTTTCCATGTGTGCGGGTGACCTCTTCCCATGCATGTGGGCTCTCTTTCCCACATGCATGGACAACCTCTTCTCACATGTTTGGGCTCTCTCTTTCCGTGTGTGGGAGGTGCTCTCTTGGGTCCAGCCCCCTTGGCTGGGGTGTGAGGAAAAATAGAAGTGATCCAAAACCCCTGTTTAGATCAGTGTCAAACTTGACCTGATTCCAAGTCATGGGGGTAGTAAAAGTGAAGGCATACACTGATCAAAGATGAGCTTAATTGTGCCCCATAGAGCTGCAATTCACATGCAGTCCACTAGTCGAATCATGCATGAATAACTTGTTTTAAGCAAGATCAATCTATCGCTTGACCACTGGACCCTTCAATTGTAATGAAATTTGGCCCAGTAGTAAAAACAAGGAAGAGTTATTTTAAAAGAAGCAAATTTAACAAAGTAGGCACCACTATTAATCTGAACGGCTATCCACAGAGAATTTAAGGAACAGAAAAGATCCAGATTTTCCTTCTGGTGGGAAGTTGAAGTTCCATGAATAAAAGGGTCCTGCCATTTTCACTTTTCTGACTTGTGACTTGAGTTGGACCCGCAGAGGTCCTACAATTTCTAAATTGGTCCCATTGCTTTCACGCCTATTCTTGATGAGGGATTACTCTATTGAATCCGCCGAGATAAACCTATATTTTGTTGGTTGAGCCAGCAAGTGATTTGTCTAATGAGATGCTGTGTAAATCAATCATCTCAAGGGTGGATCAAATGATCTATATATTGTTTTAACTCTTCAGAACTTGCACAAGGTCGGGGATTGGTCATTAAAATAAAGAACCAAAAGAGACTGACAAGAAAACAAAGGCAAGTGCCAACCCATATTAGCTAATGCTATCATTTCCATTCTTTTTAGTGGTATCCCAGTCCTTAGCCCACACGCCAAGATTCTTTTTTATGATATCTGCCACTGATTTGAAGAAGATCAAAACAACAACGCATCACCCCCACAAAATACAATACCCTCTAACAATCAAATAATAGGAAAAAACTAGATCATGATACCCAAATGAATGTTACACGATTATATTGTAGAGAAGTCATTTGGGTTTAGTTTTGTTTCCTAAGATAAGAAACCAATGATTTCAAGCCAATGCAACAGGGAAATTGGCAAAAGAAAGAAGATGAGAGAGAGAGAGAGAGAGACTTTACAGCTTAGGCAACACTTGAATCCATGAAAAATGAGTTTTTTTGTTAGGTGTAAGAATGATTAGGGTCATATGGTGTTCATGAGCCTCCTTAATCATTGCATGATAGTACGATTATCAACCATTCCAAGCCAAGCAGGCCCATGGCTCGCTTCCACAATGTAAGCATTGATGATGTCACGTGCCACATTATGCCTTGATCCACTTGCAGGAAATCAGAGTAACTGGCTTCTCTACAACTTTTAGAAGCTCTCTACTACCTCTTAAAATTATAATATGGTGCGTAGCCCTAACAAATACAAAAGAACTTAGACAATTACACATTTGAAAAAAAAAAAAACAATTCTGATCGGAGCGTCTAATATCAAATGTGAAGCCCAAGGCTCTAAACCCAAACCTGAATTGAAACCGGTTAAAAAATGGACCTGTTTCCTTTCTTGTTTTTTATTTTCAGTTCGCCTTGTATGGAGTGCCTGTTTTTATCTCTTCATCTTATGGGGTCCTCCATTTTTAACCAACCCAAATAGCTTGGCCGAGTTAAGTTTTACAAAGTCCCACCGAGCTCAAAACTACAATAAAAATGTGCAGGACCAAAGATCTAATCTAAGTGATGCCATCTGCCTTGTTTTTCCACTTCTGGTAAGACCCTATTAAGTCATGGCTCTGCTTAAATCTCCAACCAAACATGCCAGTCAAAGTGTTGCTTTTTTATCAGGTGACCCTTTTTTAATACTTCGATGTTGCAACTTATTATAATCACATGTTTTGTTCCTAGGCAAAATGTGAACAACAAAGAACCAACACATAGGAGAAGTTTATGTATTAAAAAAAAAAAACATGGTTAGACAGATCAAAATTCTTTCTTGTCTGTCATTGGTGCCTGGTGGATCACACGAGTAAAACCCACCACGCCAGTAGAAATTGAGTATTTGATTATTAATGTGATAGAGACATTGCTACAACTTTTCAAATGCTGGTGGGTCTCACAGCCACTTCATCTATTAATATATAGTTTGATCCCCTTAGTCGTTGGTAAAGAATACATTATATTGTTATTTTTCATAATTAAAAGCAGTTGCATTAGTTAAGAGGATAATGACAGATCACTGATGGTTTTCACGCAATGTGAATGTAGTCGGATAGATTACTACTCAACTTTGATGAATGGTGATGATGTAACTCAACCATTCTACCTTCCAGCTAATTATACTAAAAGACACTCAATTTAGAGGGATCTATCTAACAGTCTCATGATTCATGATCTTGTACTGCTGTCATTATGGTGCTAATGGCAGCTGATACCTAATTCAACATTTGTAGAAAGTTTGAATAGAAAGCATACCTATATATGTTACACAGAGTCTAAGATTCTCTAGTGCTAGAAATAAAGAGTCTATAATAAGAACCTATAATACATCAGTGAGCCCCACCTATTGAGGATTCAAACTCCTCCAATATATATATATAGCCAAGGCTCCCCTAAGCTCGAGCTTAGGGAGAAAGTTTCGTAAGCTCGTGCTTGTGGGGCCCACCTTTGGTCCATCCAAATGGACCAAATACATGACCCCCTTAAATTGCACATGTCTACCAACTTTCGGTAAGATCCGAATTTACTGGACCGTTGAATATATATGGGCCAGCTCTCCTAAGCTCAAGCTTAGGATAAGGTAAGCTCAAGTTTGTGGTGGGGCCCACTTGGAGACTCGCATGGGGATGGAGATGGGGGGATTTCAAGGACTCCATAGGATCCTCCTCTTTACAAAAAATCAGCCCCAACCGTGATTTCTATCATCTTCATATGGACACAAAAGTTTAATGGTCAATAGTCCATTCGGAACGATACATAGTCGATCCAACGGTCCAGTAAATTCAAATTTGACCGAAAGTTGGTGGACATGTGCAATTTAAGCGGGTCATGTGTTTGGATCATTTGGATGGACCAAAGGTAGGTCCTACAAGCATGAGCTTACGAAATTTTCTCATAAGCTTGAACTTAGGAGAGCCTTGCTCGTGTGTGTATATATATATATATCCTCTGAATGGCCTTTGGCAAAACAGCCAAAACTTAATTCAAATAGGATTTGGGTCGATCAGATTGATTAGGTGGAAAGCGCATGATTTTGCTCCCTTTGCTTTGTGCGATTTTATTTGTGTTACAAATGACCAATCTGACAATAAACCAACTCCTATCGAGGTGAAATTTGACTTCAAGCTGAACCAATCCTTTCCTTTTCTTTTTCTTTTTTTTGGGTATCCAGCTGAACCAATCCTTAATACAGGCTTTCTCTAATTTCCAACATCAGCTAGCCGAATTAGTACAAAGGGCCCACTAATATGAGCGACTAAGATCATGTAAAGATGGGCTCCTTCACTAGCAAAACCATTCATCATATACATTATTTTTTACTCATGTGTTTAATACATCCTCAGTCTTACAGTTGGACGCCGCCTGTTCAGTTGAAGTAAAACTTTGCCTCATATCACTCAAGAGGATAGCATTGATTTTGAGCGGTTTAGACTATCAACAGGTGAGGCCTACAATGGAGCTCCACTTGTCTCACCAATCCCATGAGTAAGAGGAGTCTCCCTAGAGAATAGTAATGTATTAGGGAATATTTAAGTGAGGAGAAAAGGCAGAGAACATAGTTCAAATTGCAACTTTGACCTCCAAAACAGTTTTCTTCATCACAATTTTCACCTTTACTTTGAATTCAACCGGACCTTGTAATCTAAAGAGAATTGAGAGATTAACGGGTTTTGGATTTCCATAGTTTACAAACACGGGCGAGCTGTTTTGTAAAAAATCGAAATGGTCCATCCGAACTTGCAGTGAAGGAGGGTGCTTGGGGTCTTCTTGCCTACTACTCAATTTCTCCAACTTTTTATAGCGTTTTACTAATAATAAACCTTTCGTTTTCTTAACATTAATAATCGATTAATGAAGCTTTCGGGCTGGAATTGGAGAACAATGGCCTTGATTCAATTGTAGAACATGAGATCTTGTTCGATGGTAATCACGGGACCTACGGGACATTGGCCCAGAAAGTGTGGGCCAAGGTCTGTCTTCTACCTTGCTGAAAATATTGCCATGTTTGAAGGGATCCTTCTCCACACCTCAACAGGTTGCTGAATACACCCCTTTTATTCTCTCTCACACATGCACACCAAATGTCTAAAAGCTTGAACTGACCAAATCACGCATTCATTAACAATTTATGTGTGTGGCTACTCCATATGCTGATGGGTGAAAAGATACAAAAGATAACACGGATTTATTATTGTTTATGGGCACTACTGATTTGATTGGTTTGCTTGCTTATGATTTAGATGAGTTTTAGTCTGTAGGGCAATTGGAAGTGGAAGCTACCTCCATGAATCCAGCTCCCAACAGATGGTGCAACAGCCCTTCAAAAACACTTGCCTGAAGAAGTGCGGAGGAAGACCCGAATGTGTGAAGGTGGCCCAGAGCAGCCCCCAGTTCGGGAAAAACACGGCCAGAGAATCAAAGGAATCCGAGCAAGTGAATGTTTTGTCAACAGCTATATTCACTAGGTTATGTAAGCAATTGCCGTCTCTATAAACGGAAAGGATCTCTCACAAAACCTGATCCTCTGCTAAAGATAGGCTGATTGGCATGAAGATTAATTTTGTAAATTTGTACGAATAGCTGCTACATAACTCTTGTCAGTGAGTTTATCTATTGTGCATAAATACATCAGTAATGATCAGATTTAATTTTTTTTCACTTGTACGTTTGCTGGCTGCTTAGGGGAGGTTTTTTTTCTTTCTTTCTTTTTTTCCTCCTAATGGCTTAGGAATGAACTATAAATGCAAGCAAAGCAAAAATAGATGGAAAGAGATATTCCAGGAAATGTAAGATTTTTTATTGGACACATACAAGTATAAATAAACATATACCAATAACATATAACGTGGTCATATCATTTGTTCATGATGAGCAATTACATATCTATCAAGAAGGATCAAAGATGAGAATTAGTCAGAACGATCTTTCGTACTTACTCTTAGGTTGTAGTATTTATTGATCAGATATAACTGCTACCTGCACCCCGGCACCATGAGCCACAAGTTAAGATGTTATATTGGAGACGTTCAAGTATATATAAACGTGCACCAAAAACATATAATAAGAGGTCACGTCATTTGTAAATGAGACCATGAAGTACAAAAGATGAGAATTGGTTAAGCAATCCTTTAGACTTATGCTTACAGTTTAGTATTTGCTGATCAAATAGAACTGCTACCTGCACCCTGGCACTGTGAAAGCCACAAGTCCATGTGTTGAACAATCTGCTGTCTCACTTTGATCACTGCATCAGGGGATGTACAGCTTTTGGGATCACCTACAAATTTGAAAATGTCACAAGAAAATCATCCATGAGAGGGGGGGAAATCCCACGAGACAAGCTACCATACCAAAATAACCCATTTCTTGAAATCCTCTTAAACGCCACAAAATCCTCTTAAAACTGTGCAAACACCCTATTTGCATTTCTTTTCAAATTAGTAACCCTATTTTCTTGGCCATTTATTTGGTGGACAATATTTGGACCATAGAATTGTCCAATCTGAGTATGTATACTGGTCCACGGTGAGGCCAACAACAAAAGCAGTTTGCATCGGTAAGCAGGTATGCATATGTAACAGGGCACAAGTCATACATCATCACAAAATTTTGCTTTATTTTAGCATCACGTGGGAATCTAGCCCTAGGACAATAAACAAATGTAATAAAAGAATGATTCAGTTGGAATGGAACACTTTATGGTGAACCTTATCATCTATGGTGATGGGAAGTGGACCCAAGAAGCCACTTGCTTTGACTTGGATAGTCAGGGGTTGGTGAAATTGAGCTAGCATCAAGCACTTACAATTTGACACAATACCACCAAAATGAACTTCAGAATGGGTGATCTAGACCTTCACGCGAAAATCTAGTTCCAAGTTCCACAGGGATACAGGAGAGTTGTAAGATGGCTCCCCAGACGGGGGAAACAAGAAAAAGAAAAAGGAAAGGAAAAGGACAATGCCCTGGATAATAGGATAATGAGAGGAACATAATACCTTCAATATTCAATGGAGATTGTGGACATCCTCTAAGATCGCTTCCGTGGCCACAATTGTGACACGAGATGATGTATGAAGGCACTGAATTGTTTTAAGATAGCATCAGAAACAAAAAGACAATTGTCAAATTTTGCAACACGTGCAAAAATATGGCATAGTTAAAATTTTACCATGTTCAGCAAGCAATCAACGAATTTATGACTACATTACTCCGGGTAAGTAAAAAATACATTCAATAACATGCAGCTTGATTTGGTTACATGACTTTTCAAATGATAATTCCTTGCTGTTGGAAGAAGAAATGAATGAGACATCATCTCCAGCAGCTCCCTCTGCATACTTGCTATTTGCTAGTGGTCGGCCACTAACAGAAGGGAGTTACTTAAGTAGAAGGGTAAAAAAAGATAAGAACTGGCTTGAGCATTTAAATACATATGCTGTTGTTTTTCATGAATGAAGTGATAACTGATTTAACTGATTAACCGATACTTAAAATACTCAATTTCTTTTGTGAAAATGAATATTCCCTTTCTACGTAGCCACTACAGATGACACATTTAATTCAGATTTTATTAGAAACAGTCACACTACACAGACTTGGGTATCCAGTAACCACATGAAGCAGTTTGCATTTTCAATCCTTGTATCCTCTGAACACTACTAATACATGCAGTTTCCTATCAAAAAGAGAAAAAACTGGCAAGAAGGCTCACATAAATTTCATACAGGGTAGGATGTCAAAAGAAACAAAGGAGATCCTCCAACTACCTACAACTATAACAATGAAGTATGTACCAACTTAGCTTAAATGGCTTTTATGGCATTTTTTTATGAAATGGAACGAGGGGTGTAACATACTATAAAGGAGTTCCAAATCATGGCATCACAATAGGTACAATTCTCTGAAAATCGAATTGCTTGTAAAGCTATAAAGGAATTAAAATTGTGAATTGTAAATCATAATCAGAAAATATAAGATCTATAAAGTTCTGTGTGTGATTTTCTCCTGCGCTATTACGCTCTGCAGTTCATTCAGATCAGTGTTGTTGTCATGGGGGGACCCAGTAAAATTCACAAGGGGTCCCGCCATTGTTGACGGTCCGGATGCGTGCCCTGGCAGGAGATCATGCACAGGAGAAACTTTTCATATATACATATATTATCTCCTCACCAACCGGCCCCAGGTCGATGGGATAAGATGATGATTCATGATCATAGAAGCCTCATCTCATGCCACATTAGCATTAATTGGCATGCCCACCCAATGTACTACTTGCGATTAGCTCACCTACTAACTTTTTCCTTGGTTTAGAACCAAGAGCCTAAGGCTTTGTATGATTACTTAATATTTTTATGAAAAAAAGTAATACTTGGGCTTCGAAGGCCATGACAAATAATCTCTACATGTCAGCCTCCCAAGTTGCTAGATTTTTGAACTTCTCATTTGTTAAAAAAGAATTATGTGCATAAGATGTTCATATATTTGTCTTTCAGGTGGAAATATCTCGATTATTGATTATGAATTCTTTTTCTTCTTTGCACAAGAAAAAACCTATGGCTTCCTCATGGAAAACTTCGGATAGATAATTTAGTTGCACGATAAGAGGTTCCGAACGGAAAAGCAGGAGCAGCCTTTCACAACAATCTGAATCAATCAAGTATATGGAATCAAATGCAGATTCCTTGTGGACATGAGATACAGATGGATTTGACTGGTGTTTCTATAACAGAGATTTGTAAAATCATCCTATTGGAGCAGGGATAAAAATATCGGTTGTATCGGCCGTGGCCGATACGCTTTTTTGAAAAAAGCGGGTATCGCTCCGTATCGGCCGATACGTATCGTTTTTTTTTTTTTTCATGGGCAGCTCGATACCCGCCGGGGGATACACCCGGACCCCCTTCGTGAAGCGCATGTTTTAAAGAAGTGGCAATCATGAAGACAAAATGATCATATTTGACCATGATAGCTAGGACTCTTTTGCTGGTTGTCTTTCCGTTTTTAATATTATCATAACTTGCTAGATAAGATATTAAACATGTTTAATTATGTCTAAAATGGTATAGTAGTAAAGATATAGTTACCTATTACTACTAGATTTCAAACTGGTCTTAATTAAATTATTTTATAAGGGACCTTCATTGTGGTCGTGACTAAGGTATTTCTATTTCCTTCACTAACTCTCTACTCTGTCATTTCTAAATTGGTGTTGATTGTTACTCACTTCATAGTTCATTCACTTGATTGAATTTGAACCTTGAATGTTGAAGTATTTATATTTAATTGTTCAATGTTCATTAATGAGTAATGACCTAACTCTTAAGTCTTATGCCTTTATTTCATGTTCTATTTTTTTTAATGAGTTTTCCATTACTTTCTAAGTTAGTATGACTAAAAAACATGAATACATGTGAAAAAACTAATAATTACTATTATTTTCTATTTATATAGCGATACAGTACTTCATATATTGAGGGCACCGCTACGCCCCCTTTTCTTACTTACTTTTGCAAAAGGACCACATATTCTTTCATTTTACAATTTTCTGAAATTTTTTCAGATTTTTTTGCTACGTATCCCCGCTACGCTACGTATCGCCCGCTTCGTAACGGTTTGGCGGCGGGCCGCTACGCCCGCCGCTACCGCTATTTTCATCCTTGTATGGGAGTACTACTTGTACGGCCTTTAAAGGTTTCTTTCCAACAAATAATGCTACAACAGAACTAGGGCTACACAACTGGATTTCCGGTCCGGTTTTTGGACCAGAATCCAGTCGGACCGGATTTCCGGTCCATCCTAAAATGAAAGACCGGACTGGTCCAAAACGGTCCGGTTGGACCACGTCCAGACCGGGTTTTTTTTTTTTTTTGGGACATTTTTCCGTCTGTGCAAGTGTTCTTAATGATCTGGTGGCATATTGGCACAAATGGAACGACACTTCAACAGTGTATAGCGTCAATTTCATACCATAAATGAAGACAAATATCAAAGAATTCCATCCTAAACGGTTACCTAAAATCATAATAACTCTTCTCAATTCCAAGAAGAAAAAAAAATTCGTCAGATGCTAAACAATTATATATATATCCATAGAAAATATGAATCGATAAGTCAACCATACAACTAGAATTGTTTTCCAAAAGTAAATGATTACCTTCTGATTCAATCATGCTTGAAAAAACAGCATAAGCACCACTTCCGATTACAAGATACTTACCAAAAGAACACACACAAAAATCTCTTTAACATTTCCCCTTCATCATTACAAGATGAAAAACGATTTTGGAAGTGCAAATCTATCTCATCAGAACAAATGGTGGGGAAAGAACGAACTCACAAACACCGAAAGAAAAACTCAATTTCCTTGCGCAGAAGGGGAAAAAAAAGTATAATTGTGAAAAGAAAACATGTGGGAGAACGGATCCTCAGAACCCTAGAAAATCTCAAGAATAGTGAGAGAAAGAAGGAAAGGAATTTGAAAAGATATGTGTGACAGTGTGAGATAGGCAAACAAACCCTAACCCTAGTTTTTTTCTTTTTTCTTTTTCCTATCTTGGAACTTGGAAGTGACGAGTGTTGCACAGCGCCGCCGCAGCTCAGCTGCTCTCCACAGAAACAAGGAGAGGGGTTTGTGGAAGAATGGAGAAGAAACACCTAGCCTCAGCTGCTTCTCGGATAGTTGTAGAAATGTAGAGTCTTATGTTTGTATTAATAAATCCGGTCCGGTCCGGTCAAGACCGGATCCCAAAAGGCCTGGACCGGACCAGATATAACCGGTTTTCCAAATCCGGTCCGGACTGGACAGAATTTGGACCACTAAAACCACAATCCGGTCCGGTCCGGTTTTGTGGTCCGGTCCGGTCTGCGGTCCGGTTTTGCTCAGCCCTAAACAGAACTAATGTCAAGAAACTTTAGGGGTCGTTTGTCTTTTACGCATGGGACATGTAAATACAATTTACACATGCAAATGACGAATATTCAAAATTTAAGTATGTAACGTTTACACATGCATTTTTTTTACAACGTTTGTCTAATAACACTATTTTCGCATCATTTACATATGTGATTTATTTTACCATATTTGTTTCAATAATATATGTAAATGTATTAGATGATTTTGTAAATGATACTTATTATTCATTAAATTAAATTCTACTATAATGATTTGAAAATGAGACAAAAAGGTCCATTTTATATCAAAGTCTTTATTTGTATTTTAGATACTTCAAAAGGAATTTGTCTTTCAACATGAAATATACTTTCAAAAAAATACATTTCTATCAATAATCACCTTTACAAAAATGAATTCCAACATGTTTAGTTAAGAAAATATGAATTTATATTTTGATGGTTAAGCAAATAGCATTATTATTAATACTTTTATTAATTAATATTTAATTCAATATTGATCTTAATTCATTATTCAATTTGCATAAAACTTAACCCATGCATCTCACAGGCTTTATGCTAATATTCATCAATTATAGAAAGTTCTTAAAATGAGTATTTTGTGGCTAAGTTCAATCATATTAAAAGTGTCACAAATTGGTTATGGTTAGATAAAATCACATTTATATATGATTTTTGAATGATGCCAAAATGCTATATAAAATACATTCTTCCTTCTCTCTTACATTCATATATACATGTTTAAAGATTTTTAAAGTATTGCAATAATAAATAACTTTAGAAAAATCATTGAGATATTAGAAGAAAACTGAAATAATAAGGTAATTAACTAGTTGTTAAAAGTTGATATAAAAAAAATCATTAAGATATTTATCTTATAGATTGTCCCTTAAAATTCTTACTATCAATATGTTTTTTGTCCTATAAATTTTGTCCCTTAAAATCATTGGAGCCACTTTCATTTTCTAATATGTTTTTTGTCTTACAGATTTTGTCCCTTAAAATCATCCATTTTGAGACCTCTTTGATTATTATTTTTCTAATGCGTTAGAGGGGGTTTCAAACCTAAAACCTCTTTCATGGAAATGCCCCAACTTTGAGACCTATTTTATTATTATTATTTTTGCATTGGAGGGGGGTTTCGAAACCAAAACCTCTTTCACGGAAATGCCCCAACAACAAACCGTCCGCCTAACGGGTATTCTTCGGAAGCGCATGTATTTTGGTATTCTCCATTTCCCCACCTCAACAGGTGTTCAGCCCATTTTCACACCATTTACACATCCGATTTACACGCAGGATGCGTAAATAATTGTAGACAAACATGACCGATGCGTAAATATTACGCATATTCACCATTTACATATGTAAATGGGTGTAGACAAACGACCCCTTAGGGTGTAGCAGTATCCAAGACGTAACCATACCCCCACTACCAGAGACATCAGCAATCAAGTACGTATGTACGACAAAACTGAATCATATCAAGAATTTCTAATCTATAAAAAAGATTCTTAAAGAAACAACTTAAAATTTCCAGAAGAGATTATGGACTCCAGGAAATTCATCAAAAGTCAAGATTAGTGGACGTTTTTTGAAGTTGGATCAAAGTGACACAGATACTCACTTTCTGGAGAAGATGTTTGTTTGGATGCATGGCGCCAAGGATCCTGTGAGCCGTTTGTGAAAACTATCTTGGACCCTATCCATTAAACAGATAAAGGGTAATTAATAGGGTTAAAAAAAAGATATCAAGCAAGAATATGTGAAACAAAAGAATTAGGATAGATGCAAACCAGCAATTTTGGTTCCTCCATAGTATATGTTTGTTGCTTCCACATCAGGATAGATGCCTTCCCCAAAGATATATTTACAAAGGTCCAAATGGTATCTACAACATGCGAGTTAACATTGATATTATCAATTGTCATTTGGCTTGCACAAAATAAATGATGACAGATAGATTGAGTTATCATGAATGAGTTTACATTTCATCCCTCCACTTCATAAGATTACAGTCTATTATGAATCAGTTTACATTCCATCCCGGAGCTTGAGGGTTAGAAACTGCGCTACCACACCAGGGCCACAGGGGATTTACCCAGCTCACCCCAGGCCTGTAGGGATAAGTCCGGCCCAAAGAGCTGGGAGTCTGGGACACCCTCCGTTATAAAAAAAAAGATTACAGTCTATTATGATTTTTTGTGTTATGACTCACCTATATTTTCTATAAAATAAACATCCTAATATCCATGTCAAGTCAACTCATTAGATATAGAGGATGAATATATCGATTGCGGCCAATGGCCAAAACGCTACATAGCGGGAAATACGTAGCGCATGCGGCGATAGTAGTAGTGTAATGGTGTGAATTTTTTAAGTGGTAAAAAAACTGAACAGAAAAAAAAATATTTAAAATTAAAACTACTTGGCTCTAATAGGTTTTAGACTGTAGCGCTGCTGTTTTCAAAATAGCATAGCGGCCTCGACCGCTACGGCCCATAATGCGGCAGCTATTTTGAACCATGATCCAAGCACAAATTTTCCCCTCCACATACTGAGAAAAGGGGTAGGGCACCATACAAGCTTCTTGTGATATTGTCTGTGCAAAACACATCATAAAACTGGAAAAATAATTGACCCTACAAGATTTCCAAATAGACAAAGGAAATTCAATAAGAAAATTATTAAATGCTTTTGTGGAGCTGACTAGTCTGGTGAGGCCAGGCTTCTGCAAGAGACACTATGGAAACTTAGAGATTATAGTTGTATTTTGCTCCCTATTTGAGGAGAAATTTTCTCCCAACTTCTGAACCTTCTGAATTGAGCCTAAACTGTTCAAGAAAATAGAAATCCATCATCATCATCAAAGCCTTTTCACAACAACAGTCAGCTGCATGAATTATGTTTCTCCATTCTGATCCATCCTAAGCCATATCCTCGGATATGTTGCAAAAATAGAAATTGTTAATTGAAAATTTAGGACTACATCTTGACTGAATTCATTGATCTATATTAATGTGAATAGCCAATAGCTGTTTAGACTTTCTTATTGTTATTTGTTAGGGACAGCAAACACTTCCCAATTAGCAAAACCTGATAGGGCGATAACAAATAGCTGTGGGTCGATCAAAATCAGTCATTTTAATGAGGCATAAACATGTATGCATGTGTGCCTTGACACCGCAATACATGAAGTAGCCATTAGCCACTCTCACTTATACCTACAGCAATACTGATCAATAGACAATGAAACACAGCGAAATGCAAACAAACTCGGGAAAATTCATAGTCGAGAATTTGGTCTCGGACCAGAAACTTCTCTAGGGCCCTATTTACTATTAGAGTGAATTTAGTGAAATATAAGTAGGGCCCTTTTTCCTATGCGATTGGGTAGGGCTCTATATCCTATTGAAGTGAAATTTGGCCAGGGTTCATTTTCATTTTAGAGTAAATTTGGGTAGGGCCTATTAGAATAAAAGTTGGGCAGGACCCTATTTCCCATTAGAGTGAAATTTGACAGGGCTGGCTGGGGACCTATTTCCTATAAGAGTGAAATTTGGCTAGGCCGTATTTCTCATTAGTGTGACATATGGCTGGACCCATGTATAAGTGGGACATTTAATTTTAAATGATATGATTTTTGGGCTCCACTGTGAAGCCCATGAAACTGAAATAGTTATAAAAAGGCAGAAGGGGCCAGCTTCACCCCTTTTATCCTGAGAAAAAAAAAATCGAGGAGGAGAGAAAGAGAAGAAGAATAAAGAAGCAGAGGGTAGAAAAAAAATATATATATATATAGAGAGAGAGAGAGAGAATACACTCGATTTCGGTTCAGTTCACTTGCCAAACCAAATTGAGTTTCGC
This sequence comes from Litsea cubeba, assembly GCA_012931725.1. Lineage (NCBI taxonomy): Eukaryota > Viridiplantae > Streptophyta > Magnoliopsida > Laurales > Lauraceae > Litsea > Litsea cubeba. The sequence goes on along the minus strand of CM022945.1, from coordinate 93,288,157 downwards.
AAACATGGAAAAGTTTCTAAAGCCCAGCTAAAGTCCAGCACTACTAAAGATTAATAAGCTCCAGCTGAAACTAATTATGCATAAGACCTAGGAAGCATTATATTTTATATGAGATCAAATATGAAAATTCTTTCATTATGAAATCACCTATTACTTCAAAATACTGCTGGCAATTTCTGCTTTGGAGTCTTGTTTTAGACATTTGCAATACATATAATACAATAAAGCAAGGCTGACAGAACTCTTGCCTTGCGTCAATCTTTGGAGAACGGATGCTATCATTTGCAGGTGCCACCTGAAAATAAGCCACCTCGGTGCAAACTTGGAACCACCATAAACGATCACCTGAAACAGATTATAAATGATACTGAAATAATAACATGCAAATTATGCGACTTTCCCTTGTCCATCAACATGGACATGCTCATTCTAAAATAGTGACATCAATCAAAAACATTACAGTACTTCCACTGATATCAGTCCTCTTTAAGTGTTCCCGGTCATAAGTTTGAATTACTTCATGGGAATCTCCAAGAAAATGATCTTTTATATAGCTGGCATATTCATCCTGTATACAAAGTTGCAGCTCACCATTAGAATCACAATGCTAATAAATAAACCTGATTATTCTATTTAATAGGTAAGTTAGAAGAGCATCTCAACCCGAATCCAATTGAGATTTCACATAGAACTTAACCAAAAAAAAAAAAAAAAAACGGCAAAAAAAAAAATTACAAGCTTTACAAATTGCAACATAATAAATAATCGTCCGAAGATAATAAAAAAAAAAAAAAAAAGTGCCCGATATTTCAAATAAATGACCGAGAAAATGTCTATCTTAATTTTGCATATGTCGAAAAGATAGCTGAAAATGGGAAAAATTGCTAGCGTTCAGAAAACTAGTGAAGTATTTCACATCCAAACATTGTCAGTCAAGGCAACAAAAGAACAAGTTGGCCATATAAGGAAACATTTACATAAGCTGGCCATAAAATTGCAACCAGAATTATAATCAGATAACAGTCTGTCTTCTTATAAACCAATGGATATTTGGGATCACATAACTCTATTTCTTCTTATCAACTGCATGCATATGTGATATGACTGATCAGGTTTCCACCACCTGGGAAGTTTCCAATAAATTCTCATTTAACATCCAGCCAGCCGGGCAATTTCAGGGTCGCAAGTTCTCATTCAACTTGCATTCTCTCTCACAGGTGAAAACACCATGGACCAAAATCGCATAATGCAAAAGCTTAGACCAGCTTAGGAAAAATAGAACATATCAAAGAAGCCAAGGGCGCCTACATTTCAGTTGGGGAATGAATCAATGCGGCCCAATATATAGACAGGGGACCCATCAGGTGGGACTTTAAAGGCACTGCTTTTTCCCTTATTTCTGTTCACTTTCTCATTACTTTTTTAGTTTGTTGTCGCTTATTTGGAGCTTAATCATTAACCGCATCTTAGTAATCACAACATAATTACTTGGTTAAAGTGGCCATAGCACACTATTTTTGTGGACTGTGGATACCTTTTAGGTCTCCAATCTCCATCTCTCTGTCTTTCCCTTATTTCTCTTCACTTTCTCAATATTCACTTGGTCTAGTTGTCGCTCATTTGTAAAGTAAGTCACCAAGCAATTCTCACAGACTAAATGACAAAACATGTCAGCACTAGGCATGTGCAGAATTAGAAATTGGCAAACATAACATCTGTAAGCAGTGACAAAACATGGACTGGTACACTGGCATTCATCTTGCTGTAGCTAACTAATAATTGCAGAGAGAGTAAAACCTACCACCAAGTTTTTTCCATTTTTCTTTGCATTGATGAGAGGGGAGCAAAGTGTATCTGGATTCCCATATTGAAACTGCAAATGCAAAATTTGAAAAGATAATGAACACGAAGAATAAAAATTGCAGAATGCGACTTGATGTACTATTGATAAGTTAAAATATACCGCTGTAACTGCTGCATCTGCCAGTAAGTATAAAAAGTCACCGTCATTTTTAAGCTGAAAAGATCGATAAAAAAATATAAAAAAGAAATGATAAGTTGCAAAGGCAGACATCAATTTCATGCTTGAAAATGTAGAACATTTATACAGCTCATGGCAAGGAAGCCCATTTTGATACTATGCCAAGAACAGAGGAGAAGTAATTCCAATTTGGAAAATGAAAACAGAAAGAGCACAGAAATCACAAATAACATTATGCACCAAATTTATTTTTCCAAAAAAAATGAAGGGAGGAGGTGGTGGAATCAAGAATGTCAGGTTTCCCAAGAGCTACAAAATTCCTTAAAAGTACTCGCTAATATTCACGCTTAAATTTAAGTGTAAAATCTAATACATCATTCCCATCTAATACAGAAATTCCATAGCCTGAGTAGATATTCAAAAGAAAATAAGCCATCTCATGGAATCTTTGTAGTTTGGAGAAATGAATGCACGTAGTGACTGTTGGAGGGATATAGATTGATGCGGGTCCTAGGGATTAGGGCTTGCGTGGGAAGTGCTCAAAGTACAATGGGTACCGAAGCATATGTCCGAAGACACAATAAGTCTCCGCGGAGACAATAAACGAGGATGCACCTCAATGGAAAAACCAAAATCAATTAATCAACTCTCCGAAAATAATCATCTACAGTGCCATATATATATAGGGAAAAAAAACTTAAGCCCTAAGAAACCTAACTAAACTAGGAAACTAAATAAATTGGAAACCTAATCCTAAATACAATTCTTTAAATAAAATTAAAAACTAATGACATATAATTAGTTAATAGAATATCCTAAATCTACTTGGGCACACATGTGGCCTGAGGTCTATTTGCATCATAGATGCACCACAAGGGCCTATTTGCTTGGACATTCTAGCAGAGACAGGATTTCCTTCATGAGACAAAGTCGGAGATGAAGCTAGAAATAGGCAGAGAAAGGTTGAATCGGGAAATTCTTAGTGCCAATTTAAGCACGATTTTACAGAAACGTAAGTTGTGGCTCGACAGAGAACAAACATTGGACTGGTAGAAACTTTAGAAAGGCAGTGCTTCCTCTGCCGATTATGAAACCAACCAGGCGGCAAGAGATGTATGAGATTTACAGAAAATCCTATTTGTGTAGGAGCTCTACACTGGACTGATGTATCTTTAATTGTACAGAAGCAGGAGTAATCACACTCACAATTAAACATTATAATTACAAAAGTTACACATGTTAAGGAACTCAAGGACTAAAATGTGAATACAATATCAAGAAACTCCTACGCTTGAAGAAAAAAAAATTAATGCAACATTCTCTTCTTTTTTCTTTTTTTTTTGTCTTTTTAATCTGACATTCTGACTCGAACAACTTAGATGTTGACAGCCAGAATACCATAGATGCAGGACCTGCCCAAGACCCCAACCTTCACAATTTGAACCTCTGAAAGAATCATAATGTTATAAAAAATAAAAATAAAAACACACACCTTAGCTGCACCAAACAAATTCTTTACTGCTTTGGCATTTGACACTAGTTGTTCATCGACAAGTGCAGTAACTTCTTGTAGAGCAGCTTTACATGCTGGGCCAGCAGAGACTCCAACCTGCAGTCAGCGAAGCATTAAGCACGCAGACAATGTCCTCCTAATTGAAACGGATTTAAAATGGGATGGTTTCCCTAGATGCAAGAAATCCAAAAAAGGAAAAAGAAAATAATGGTAAGATGCAGATTATAGGATTAAAAATTTTAGATATCCAGGCAAGAAAGAATTGGTAGATTGATGCATATAGGCATACCCATTTTCTTAAAACCTAGACTGGTTTTTGTGGGCAAGTCAATTCAATGTATGGCCAATTTAAATGACCTTCGCTCAAATTATTATTATTATTATTATTATTATTATTATTATTATTATTATTATTATTAAATAAGCTTCTTTGTGTCGTTTTTAATGTTTTTTTGTTTTTTAACGTTAAACATGTACATCATAATCTAGTGGTAGTGTGGTGCCCATAGAAGAAATGTCAAAGGAAAACATATTTGGAATCCTATCAAGAGCTTTCTTTAATAATCTATACCAGGCAGACCTAATGTGCAGATCGACCTGACCCAGACTGGTCAGCAGCTGATTCTCGGACAACTAGCCAGTCCGGTGTAGGTTACAAAACATTCATAAATGGTAATACAACATATATAAACTTTACCTGCTTGTCAAATTCAGTGAAGTTGTAAACAGAAAGACAACTAGCCAGTCCGGTGTAGGTTACAAAACATTCATAAATGGTAATACAACATATATAAACTTTACCTGCTTGTCAAATTCAGTGAAGTTGTAAACAGAAAGAACAACAGCTGAGCTTGCAAGGCTTCCACATGTTAAATGAGGAAACTTTAAGCGGAACCAGGCACTTAATGCTCCAGGGTATGAAACGCCAAATACAAACCAGGAGTTCTCAACTTTTGATCGATTCAGCTTAGTGTTTAGGGATTCCTGCATGATAATGAGAAAGAGGTCACCATAATATAAAGGGATGACACTCACATTGTATGAGATCAATTCACAGCCAACATGGAGCGCTGGACAATTTTTACTATAATAGAAACTCATATAAGAAAAGTGGTAAAAAAAAAAAAAAAAGAGATGTGGGATACACAAACAAAGTCAAAACAAGCTACAGCTTCGGAAATCAATGGCGGACCCAGGATTTTCATTTGAGGAGGAGAACAATAGCCATAATGTTACTTTCTTCATTATTTTTCTGTTTGAGGGCGTTGAGGGCTTTTTTCTGATGGGCCACTGGCTGTTTGGGACCCCATAATTGATTGGATTTAAAAAGAGCCTCGATGGTTTTTCGCAGTCCGACGGGGGCGAGTGCCCCAGAAAGCTAATATGTAGGTCCACCCATGCTAGAAATGATTAAAATGCTCTTCTGAAAAAAAAAAGCACAATTTTCCCCATGGACCTAGCAGCAATGTTCTAAAAATTAAAATTGTGTTGCAAATCGTTCCAGGAGTTGAATTCAAACAGTTAAAAAAGAATGATGTTCATAATCTTTTTACTTTTGATCCACAATATCAATATAATGGCAAAGGGCATGATGATAGGATCAAATGAAGAACTCTGCTTAGAATATATCTGTTATGTGTAAGACAATAAAAGGCAACAAATGTATCAGGATTTGCGTATCAGGCGGACACAACCTAGGCCATCTACAAGCATGCATCAACATGTATAAGTGAACAAGTTATAATAAATCTACACTAAACAGTCACATCATCTACAACAAATAATATAGATATGAATATATTGTCACTCATGGAACGCACATGAGAATTGTGCGCACCATAAAAAAATAAAAATAATAAAAAACAAGAAAACCGAAAGAAGTAACACTCTTCCCATTTTTACAATTATCCAACTGTTAGAGTTGGATTTTCAAAATTCAAAACGATGATTTCTTTAAAAGCACTAAACTTGAGTGCCATAAACCAAGGGGTTAGGATGATTTGAAGGGGTTGATATTTTGCAACCCTAAAGCTCATTGAGCTCTTTCCATTCCCCGAAACCCTCCCCAGCCATCCTTGCCCCAAACCACTAGGAACTACAGGAGCACATCTGCAAAGCAAAGAGAATGACACAACACTCCCTGCTTTGCCAGATGTTCTGCCACATTTTAGATAATTAGCATTTAGCTGCTAATGTAGATAATACATGGAGATCAGCAATTTTCAGGAAGGAACATCATATGATGCACAATTAAGCAGAATATCTACCTGATAATACTGACGGAAGGTAGCCAAATCAAAAAGAGCTTGCTTAGAGGAAAGATATCTTAGATCCTCTGTGGTATACGATTTGAATGGAGAGCTCTTTCCATAGTACCTATGCTCAAGGGAAACAACCGCAGCGCCAAATTTTTTCGCCAGAACCTGTTCAGTGATGTGAAGTTAAGAAACAATACTCCCAACTACATAACCATATGTGCCCGAAAACATTAACATCCATAATTGCAGCAATTCACGCACCTAAAATGGAAGGTTTTGAGGAAACTGACAACAGCAAACTGATCCCAATATGGTTTTTTTTTTTTTTCTTTGAATAATCATATACAAACTACATGCTACAAAATATAGCAGACTTATCATAGAAGTCTTCCACCTTAACTTCACACTTTAGCTTTTCAGTATATAAATAAGTAAATAAGCCATAAGAAGTCTTCCACCTTAACTTCATACTTTAGCTTTTCAGTATATAAATAAGCAAATGAGCCATAAGGCATGTTTTTTTTTTTAAATGACATTGAATTACTAGAATTTCAAAGCTATGCCTTTCAATCGAAGGGGAGAACAGTGGAGGACTAAAGGTGAAGTTCAAGCAGGAACCATCAAGTAATCTCCACTTCAACAGGAAATGAAATCCTAGGAAAGTGATTATCTGTTACACCCCGTCCCGAATTAATGATGATTAAGGCTAATTAATTGAGAATTATGCTATTTAAGCATAATTAATTGAATTAATGTTGGTTAATGACCAAAAAGAGATAGACAAGTCTCTAATGATTGAATTGAGCATAATGAAGTGAGATTGAATGAAATTGAAATCATTGAATTGAGATTTGGTTTAAATGAGTTGAGATAAGGACTTCTTCGTAAATACGGATTTTCACGTATTTCGTCGAATACGGTAATTCTTGACACCATCGCGTACATCTCGATTAATACATTAACTTTCATAACATACACAATTAGTTTTGACTTAAGATTAATCAAAAGAGCCCTCATTTGACTTGAAGAGTAAATGAGTAAATGGAAGGGGACTTAAATGCAAAAAGTGGGCTTATATAAGCTAAGAGATGGGTTCATTTCATCTCAATAGCGAACCCTAGGCAACTTCTTTCTCTCTTTCTCTCTTTCTCTCCTCCTCCCAGTGATCAAGGTGATTTTGAGAAAGGCTCTAGTGATTCTTGGAGAAGGACATCATCTTCTCCATCCTCTTCATCTTCCCCATCAAGCAATCTTCCATTTTTGGAGCATTTGAAGCTTTGGAAAGAACTCAACCTTCTTCTTTTGAGCTTCAAGTAAGTAGTTTAGACTTTAAAAGGGTTTCCAAGTCCATTAAATGTGTAGAGGTGGTTGCTAGCATTAATGACTCATAAATGTCCATTTTTCTTGTTTTTATAAAATTAGGGTTGATTAAAAAGGGGTTTGACCTCAAATCCAAGCTTAGGAAGAGGGGTTTTGCTCTAGAAGCTCAAGAGAGGCAAGTGCATACATTTCTATGTGATTATGTTAATATCTATGCATTGCCTTGTTCAGAATCAATGGTGTAATTTTCATGATAGATTGGAATGGGATTTAATGTGAATGAATGATGGATTAGAAGTGGTTTTTGGAATATATATGAGTGGGTAAATGAGGAAGGACAAGATACCCTAATTATGAGCATGTATGAAGTGGAAATGTAGGAAAAATGGAAGAAGAAGGGCAGAAATCGGTGGTTTGGGAACCAGTCCCGGACCTGTCTGATCGATTGGCCATCAGGTCCGATCGATCGGACTGTGTCTTAACTGAGACATATTTCTGTCCGATCGATCGGACCTGTGCGTCGATCGTCAGACCTGTGCCTTAACTGGGACGTGATTCTGTCCGATCGATCGGACCTATGCGTCGATCGATCGGACTGTCTCTTAACTGGGACGTATTTTCGTCCGGTTGGATTTCGAGGTTCATTCGATCATGGATGTTTCCTATGAACTTAATTACTCTCTAAATTAGTTTTAAAGCTAATTATTTTGAGATTAGAGATTAAATGAATTAATGAAAAATAAAAGGAGATTTCAAGTGATTGAACCCTAAGTTTAATAACGTAACGAATGTTCAATGAATTATAGACTAGACCCCCATGAGTGATAATTACGGGGACTCTATTGTACACATTAACTAAAAGTGATGCCCATCAAGAATAGCACGTACATTAGATAACCAATGGTTACACTCGAATGGTTGGTTGGAATCATGAAAGAAATGAGTGGAGTTCCTAATTATCCGAATTCCCTCACTGGCATGTGTTTGTATTGTACCACAATTGCTTTACTAGACATGCATGTCTTGAACTGAATTTAGAAATAAATTAGAATGATAACTCATAAGTTTGGCACTACATAGCTATTTCATCAAATGATTATTCCTACTGCAGTAGATGGATTTGGGGGCGTTCCAGAGTTCCGTGGTGATGCTAGTTGCCCCTGGCCCGGGCACTAGTAAGTCCCACAATATTGAATTATTGTCATTGAAAGATTATGACTATACTATTCCTTTCATTTGGAAGATGAATCCTTCCTTGGAGGGAAGATGATAAAAGAATGAAAAGTAATGAAATGAATGCTATGGTAGTTGCCAAATTATTTATGATCATTAATTGACTAATGGTATTATCTATGCTATGAATTGTTAGAATTGATAGAAATACAGCTGAATGAAATCATGTAGGTATTAACGTGTTATATCATAGAATTATGTATGCATTGTTGAACCATCGTGTTCATTAGTGTTATTGATGGCATTATAGGCCCACTTGCCCATGCCGACTCTGCAACGGCCCCAGCGCCAGCGGAGGAGACCGCTCCGGTTCCTCCAAGAGGTTTGATAGAATGGCATAGACGGTCTCCGGTTCCTCCAAGAGGTTTGATAGAATGGCATAGACGGGATACCAATTGATACTAGTATCCGAGTGCGTCGAAAAATAGAGATTCATTTTGGGGTTTTCTTTTGGGGATGTTTAGATTCTTTTGGGAGAAACTATTTGAGAATTCAATTTTTAGTCACCTTGTATTGTATGTGAATATACAATGGTTGACAAAACAATTCATGTATAAGAACATCGCTTTTAAATTGGGATTATACATTGATGATGGTTGATGTTAAATATATGTATTCCGCAATTTGTATATTTTCCGCAAATTTATATGATTATCCCTTGTTGATCCCGTTTTAATTTCGGTTAATTCGGGGTTTACGGGAGTAAGTATGGGATCGCGATCCGGGGTTTAACGGATCTCGGGCCCGGGTCGTGACATTATCCCACCTAAATCTCCATCTTAGACCCTTCACTCCTCACCTCTTCAAAACTCCTTCAATAAAAATCCCACCTTTAATATGAATTCCTATAAATTCAACATGAACTAGGCAAATGGGTCCTTTTTAATGGACTTCATCAGAAGAAATCAAGATAACCTAATCAAATTACACCCTAAAGACCATAAATACAACCCATCACGCAAAATCCCTCAACAGACATAAACTTTCAACTTACACCGAGATAGTCATTGGAAATTCCCGTGCATGCAGATTCGCCGCATATCTTCAAGAAAACGGGTCCTTCAGGAACTCGAAAGTGATCGAGAAATTCATAGTAACGCTGCTTGAATCGACGATGATCCTTCAAACACCAAATCAAGATGAGATTTTTAGAAAAAAACCAAAACCCAAACCAAATAAAGAGAAAGTTCTTCCCTTTATCAGAAAACAATACCGAAAACCATATGAGAGAGAGGGAGAAGTGTACGGTTGGGGAGAAGTGATCGAGGGTTTGGGTAAACCATTTCTCTTCTTGTGTTAGATATGCGCCACTGTCTTTCATGAGTTGTTGCGTGCGTAGAGATTCGACGACGCCATTAGAGACCAACAGCAGCAACAGTAACAGCAATGGGAGGTTCTTCATCTTCTCTTCGATGCTACTCGAAAGCGTATTCCGATGAAAGATGTATTTGCTGCGGTAATTTATTGGTTGTAATAATTTGAGATAGCCCCCTGACATTGTTTTGCCAATTAATAAATTTAAGAATAACCCCTTCATCTACTTTCTCGTTGCTTTGAATAATTTTTGAGATAGGCCCTTGGCATTTTTTCCAATTAAGAAATTTCAAAATAACCCCTACATCATGTTTTGGTAGATGTGGGTAATTTTTTGACAGGACTAGTTAAGTACCCAAGATTTTTATTTGAGTGGGGCATACTAAAATAGGTAGTTGGATTTTGTGGAAAGCCCCTTGGCATTTTTTTGCCAATTAAGGAATTTCAAAATATCCCCTACATCGACATTCTCATTGATGCGGATGTTTTTTTTATTGGACTAGTTGCAGACCTAGAAATTTCATTTGAGTAGGGCGGACCAAAATTTTCATGTGAGTTTTGTAGTAGATCCAAAGTTTTCGCGTGGATTTTAAAGGTGGACCCTAAGATTTCATGCGAGTTTTGAATGCAGACACAAATGTGATGGGTGCAACCGCCCCATATAAATGTATGTGGGTTGGCCCCTGGAGGGCCCACATGTATGTAATTGTATTGGGTAAGTGGTGAGGACCATATTGTCAAAATGATTGTATTAGGATGAACTTCATCCACTAAAAGAGGATGAAAATATAAGGGGTGGGTTTCAAAAATAAATAAATTGATTGAGTTATGATGGGCACATTGTAAAACAACTAGATTATAATAGATTTCACCTTGTCGGGCGGACTAAAACAGGTAATTGGATTTTGTGAACAAATTCAAAATTTTCATGTGAGCTTTGTGGTAGATCCAAAGTTTTCACGTCGATTTTAAATGTGGACACTTTATGGTGTGTTTGGCATCGTGCCAATCGGATGTTTCCATGTTCCCACAAGATGAGGCTACGGAAAACATATTTGGTTAGTGTAAATTATTGTTCCCAATTTTGATTTCAAGAAAAGGAATCTCAATATCTTAAAGATTTTGTGCGAGTTTTGAATGCAGACCCAAATGTGACGGGTGCAACTGCCCTCATATATATGTATGTGGGTTGGCCTCTCGACAAGGCCCACATGTATGTAATTGTATTGGGTAAGTGGTGAGGACCATATTGTCAAAATGATAGTATTAGGATGAACTTCATCCACTAAAAGATGATGAAAATATAAGGGGTGGGTTTCAAAAATAATTTGACTGAGTTATGATGGGCGCATTGTAAAACAATTAGATTATGATTGATTTCAACCTTGTCAAAGATGGGATCGAAATAGGATTTACCTGCTTAAAATGAAGGAATTATTGTTTGTTTGTTAGAATCACGACCGAGTGTGATTGTAGTTTTACCTGCAAATGGGCATGGGCTAAATTATTGCAAAATAACATATTTTTAAAGATTTGGTTTGATTATATGTTAGTTTGGAATATAACTAGCTGACAAATGTAAAACTTTCTGTTGCGCATGCACCATGGGCATGATAATTGATAATATCCCCCCTTAAAGATGGGTGTTTAAGTAAGGGGGTGTTTGGAAACAAGATATTTCAAGAGATTTTGTCATATTATATGCTAATTTAGAATATAATCTATGCACAAAAAAAGGAGGTGTTTGGATAACTTAGAAAGTATATTACAATATCCATCTTTCTTCTAAAAACCTTTATATTACATTATTCAAGGATATGCTGTATAAGATAATCTTTTGTTACAAAATCTTTTTTATTTAGAAAGAACTCATGGGCAACTATTAATTATAGTGGCTCACCATAAGTTTTAACATTTAATGATCCTCAATGCAACTATGAATCCTAATATTACATTAGCCCCACAATGCTTACAAATTTAATGTGGGGTCCTATAACCATATCACAATTACATTGCCATTTATAATTATCAATATTATGAGGGTATTATTAATGTCACACTAGAGACCCTTCATCGTGATTACCAACACTAGGTGGGTCCCATACTATCAAAATTAGCTGGGTTTTTAATTAATTGCCAATATTGAATTGTGTGATTGTAGTTAGAAGTTTGTCATCATAAAATTGGTCCCACTATTTGATAGCTCCCCTTTTGTTAGTATGACTACAAATATCAAATGGGTCCCATAATGATTTCTCATAGATAGATTCATCAATGATGCTTGACATCAGATAAAGTTTTTTTTAAAAAAAATTTAAATAATAGATAGGCTCATTTGTGATAATCACCATTAGATGTATTAAACTATGGCTATCAACATTTGGTGGACCTACCTTAATCAAACAGTATTACTTGGATCTCAAGGTTTTAACATTTAATCATGTGATTTTTTAACAATAGTGGGTCCTACCATGACTATTAACACATGTGGTTACTAATTAGTGGGTCCTGCATTGGGTTAATTGATTACTTTCATTCCGTTTTTTATTTAGTATATCATCTTGTTAGTTTTTCTTATAAATTGCCAAACACTTCAAAGGTATATTGAAATTTGTAAAAATTGTCAAACACCATAAGTGACACTATATAATAATATGATACTATTTTATTCTATGATAATGAAATCTTACAATATTTAAACTTGTTGATATTATTTTATGTAGTTATCCAAACACCTCCTAAGTTATAACGCATAAAATCTTACAATATTTCACTTTCCTATAAAAACCTTTATATTCCGTTATTTAAGAATATGTCGTATAAAATAATATTCCGTGAAAAAAATCTAGAGGATTTTACCTGAAAAATCCTTTAAGACTTGTCAATAGCCAAAAGCACCATGAACATCTTATAATGACCACAGTAGTCTCAAAAGCCTAATTTGGTTTTTTTTTTTTCTTTTCTTCTCTGAGCAGGGATATCCCTGCTCCTTTCCCTTAAACAAAATCCAAAACCCAAAAATCCATCCTCTCCCATATCAGATCGAGGAAGGAAGTAAGAACCTAACCCTAACCCTAAAATGAAGAAGATGCAGATCTTCTAGAACAGGAGCTTTTTCCACATTCAGATTCTTATATTTTCGAAAGATGGGTTTAAGGATTGAATCTTGAGTTCCCAGCTGGAATTTGGGGTTTTTCTTATTACAAAGTAAAAGGGTTTTTTAGGATCTGCAAGGATTAAAAAGTTATTGTGCTTGGATTCATCATTTTGAGGGGAGATTTGGGTCTTTTTCATCTGGGTTCAGATTAGAACTTCTACAGTTGCAGAAATCAGATTCCAGAATGTGAGGAAGAAGAAGACAGTGCGCGCCCAAATTAGTGATGTGAACAGGGATATCCCTGCTTTTGTTAGTGCTGTGAGCGGGGATATCCCCGCCCACCAGAGTACTGTGTGTGCTGTCTCTCAAAGACTGGTTTCAGTTGGGACGGGGATATCCCCGCCCAAATTAGTGCTGTGAACAGGGATATCCCTGCCTCTGTTAGTGCTGTGAGAGGGGATATCCCCGCCCACCAGAGTATTGTCTCTCTCAAGGTGGTTTCAGTTGGGACGGGGAGCTTGACCTTTTCCTTCTTGTGCTTGATCTTCTTGGGCTTGGTGTAGGTCTTCTTCTTCCTCTTCTTGGCCATGCAGCCACGGAGGCAGAGGACGAGGTGGAGGGTGCTCTCTTTCTGGATGTTGTAGTCGGCGAGGGTCCGGCCATCCTCGAGCTGTTTTCCAGCGAAGATCAGGCGCTGCTGGTCCGGGGGAATGCCCACCTTGTTCTGAATCTTGGATTTCACAATCGATGGTGTCAGAGGATTCGACTTCTAGGGTTATGGTTTTGCCTGTTAGGGTTTTGACGAAGATCTGCATCATCTTCATTTTAGGGTTAGGGTTCAGTTCTTCCTTCCTTCTTCAATCTGATATGGGAGAAGATGAATTTTTGGGTTTTGGATTTTGTTTAAGGTAAATGAGCAGGGATATCCCCGCTCAGCGCTAAAAGTTAAAAAAAATACCCAACAGGGCCTTTGGGAGTATTGTGTGGTCTTTATGAGAAATTGATAGTGCTTTTGGCTTTTAACAAGTCTTGAAGGATTTTTTAGGTAAAATCCTCAAAAATCTATCAGAACAAGGATAAAAGAGTTTTAGAAAATCTTTAAAATATTATTAGGAACCATATATCACAGTGGCCCACTATAATTTTCAACGTCAATGGTTTGAAAATCCTCATTTTTCGGGATTTACACTCCAATACCAAATCTTTTCAATTTACATGCATTAATATATGACATCAATATAAAATCATCTATACCAATCATCAACGAGGAATCTCTATTCCAATGGCACTGATGAATTCAACATAAAGCAGGCAAGGGGGTGGCTTCACAATTGTGCATGCATTCCCGTCCGAATCGATTGATGACTTTTTAATTTTTTTGGTAATGATCCAAATCGATTTGAGTTTTGGGGCTCAAAATCACAATGAACGAATGAAACTTTGGTTTTGCAGTTAGTGATGTTTATCAAGCGGGTGACTCTTTCTTAAAAAAAAAAAAAAAGAGTGGGTGATTAGCAGCAAAGGGAGATTTCTAATTATTCGTCATTACCATGGCTTTGGGCTGGGCTCGGTCCTTGGGTATAAAATCTGAGCCCGTTTGATATTTGGGCTGCACTTAGATTGAGTGATAGAAAGCCGGAAGCCCGGCCTTTAGAGTAAGTATTGCTTGTAGTTTTGTGGCTTACTTATCCCAAAAAGTTATATAAAGCCTGACCCAGTCAGCCTGATTAACTTAATGGGCTGGCTTGGGCCTGACATTCAAGCAGGCCGTGTAGTGATAGAAACGGATGATATTGCCTTTACTCGTCTTGAAGGCCAAGTCCTGCCCTCAACACATTGAACAATACCAATTGGATCAATATTTAAGGACATGTTTGTGCAGCACTATGCCCATAGAAAAATAGAAGATTAGAGTCCCATTCATAAGGAATTATATTGTTTATGGCCCCATTTGGGTCCTAGAAACACAAATCCACTGCTGTTTTCTTTTATTTTATGTTTGGTACAAGGGCTGGGACACCCCAAGAGGTAGCACACATATGCAGAAAGAGAATATCATATCAAGGGATTGAGCTGTGGGCACCTAGATGAGAGAAGCTAAGGAGCCTACTGAGCAACCCCTTATTCTCTAAATCTTCTATTCTTGGATGACTTTTAAATTGAATTGATGTAACTCTATTTATATGTTATTGTAGTGAACAAAGCAACTGACTTGCGGGCAAGAGACACAAATCTCCGTGCTAATTTATTACATAATGTAAAAAACAATTGAGAACGACCGCTAAGTATACATTGAGGGGAAAAAATTGAGAACAACCCCTAGGTATACATCAAATAAACTACATGAAGATACACACAAAAGATAAAAATACACACACAAAAAATATGGAGATACTACATTGTGATTGAAAAATACACACAAAAAAATATGAAGATACTACATTGTGATATCAATCATATCAAGGATCAAATTCTCCATCATTTGTGTCTCCACATCCACGGCACAATGACCCTTCATGCTGCCCAATGAACTGAGCTTTCCTGTGTATCAAAAGGAAACCTCTTGCTGTCAGAATTTCAAACATTAAAAACCAGTCATGACATAATTGCCAAGTAGAGGGGGAGAGAGAGAGTCCATGTCTATCTCCATCATGAGAGAGAGAGAGACAGAGTCCATGTCTATCTCCATCATTATCCGTGTTTAATGATCTGGAACCATTGTTATCCGTGTTTAATGATCTGGAACCATTGGCTGAAGGGAACCGGATAAAGTATCCACGCCTATATCCATCGATTTAATGATTTCTCCTTTACAAAGTCATATTTGGTAACCAAATTCTCAGATAAAAAGATTTTTCATAGAATGTGAAAATCCTCCTCTTTTTAAAAAAACGATCTATAAATCTCAACTATATAAATCCTCAGCGAAAATTTTTTTATTAAAAACAGTGAGGAATCTTCAAATCTACACATTAATTTCTCACCCATAGCATAACCTTAAAAGATAATTTGGTATGACATCTAAATGTACATTGAGATAGAGACTTCTTTTTTCTTGTAAAACATTGAGATTGAGACTTACTGTTGCTGGAATCCATGTAAGCTGACTTGAGAGGGCAAGGAGAAAGAGGAAGAACAGGCAGGTTGTCGCAGTTGCATATCTCAATCATGTAGCCATCTGGGTCATGGAAGAAGAGCTGGTCAACCTGCACCCCTCCCTCCTTTACCACAGCACTCACATACTCCATTCCCATCTCTTTTA
This sequence comes from Litsea cubeba, assembly GCA_012931725.1. Lineage (NCBI taxonomy): Eukaryota > Viridiplantae > Streptophyta > Magnoliopsida > Laurales > Lauraceae > Litsea > Litsea cubeba. Next base: position 93,272,179 of record CM022945.1, on the reverse strand, counting down.
GCTTTCTTTTCACCAGATCCATATCTGAACACTACAAATACAAAACCCAAAATATTACAAACCCAGCATCAATCATACAATCACACACAAAAAAAAAAAAAAAGGCTATATGCTACATATTTCAGTATTTCTTACTTGGAAGGAGATGTGGTTGTCTTTTGGATTAATTACTATTGGCTTTTCGCGAATGTCACCAGCAGAATTGCATTGCAGTAAATGTACCCCAATCCCATAGTTGAACAACCTGAAAAAATTGCAGCCCAAGAAATTAGCTCAGTCAATACAGGCACGTGGACTGGGTTAGGCTTGAGATTTTAGGTTGATGAAAATTTGGGGCTACATTTGGGTTTTTATGTGCCTTTCAGTGGCTCAGCCCTTATATGAATAATAGTTCTAAAACTCGATGGAACTCGATAAAACTTGAGGACTTGGTGAGAAACTCAGTCCAGTCCTTAATGAGTTTTAACCATACATGGGTTAACCCGGAAAGAAAAAATTACAGAGTTTATTTCTACTTGGTCGAGAGTCTCCCAAGCTGTGATATACGGGTATTTCACTTTTTATAGGTAAAATCCGTGTCCCCGCTATTTTCATTGCACATCCCATCCACATCCATGTCTTATTGGGGCAGCATGGCTCCTAAGTCTTACCTCGGCCTAAAAGGTTTTCAAGCGCAACAATGGTTTTTAACACAGCAGACCATTAAAATTATGCAATGGTGATTGTTTGGACTTTGGACTCGAGCCTTGATTTTCACTTCAAGACAGAATCCAAGCCCAACTATGTAAGCGAGTCAGACCGAGTTTTGCAGGGTGGCCTGTATGTTGGCTATCCACAAGATCTGTGGCAACTCATCCTCCACAACTCACAAAAGTAGTAAAATGGAGGATATATAATCCAAGGTGATCATTCCACAAGACAAATCAGATGTCTCCTTTTAGCATAAAATCTTACCATGCTCCTTCGAAATTAAAGGATGAGGGTCTCTTGATGAGCACGAACCCAAGAACTTCTTGATAGAACTTGGCAGTATCACTGACGGATTTGCACAGGAAAGAAACATGGTTGAGAGAGAGAAGAGGAAGAGAAGGGGTTGGAAGCTCTATTTCTTCATAAATTCCCATGGTCTTGTTTGAGTTGCCTTGAATGGATGAATGGAGAGCTGGAGCTAGGGGTATTGCCGTATTGGATTGAGTTGTCTTGAATGGATGAATGGAGAGCTAGCTAGGGGTATTGGATTTATAATGGAGAGAAAGAGAGAAAGTCTATCATCTGATGTGTCCATGACCTGCTCACCTACATTTTTAATATTTATTGGAAAAGGTCCAGCCAGTTCTTTCGTTCTGTGGCCTCATGTGCTGGATCCCAGTCAGACATGACATTTGCCTTCTTGAGTGTACAACAGGGTTTGGGCTAATGAATTGAATATAATTGGTTTTAATATTTATTAAATGGAAGAATGTTGACAAAGTAAGATTTAATACATAGTGATCCTATTTTCTCATTTCCTTTTCTATTGTTCATTTGTTTACATGCAATTAGATACATATGAATTTATGGTCAAATGGGCTTGAACAAAAAGGAAGAGGCTAGGGGCGAATGATATAAGGTGGAGAGGTAGAGCCTTGGTTTCCTTAGGATTTGTCGGGTGGTGGCCAGGTATTTATTTCGCATCTCGTCTTGATTCATTTTCTATTAAATGAAGATCATTTGATGGTCATTTTTTTGGATGTTCATCCTAGTTATTTCGATTTTTACCACTTTAAAAAATGCAAGTCTTAAAATTCATAGATTAAATCAAATGGGCTCCTTAGTGATTTTAAATACTTCTTCAAAACAATAAATAATTTAAATTATACTTCTTTCTAACACAAAATGAGAAAGGGGAATTCTATTGGCACCTTAAAAAGTTCTCTTCCCACCACAAAATAATAATAATAATAATAATAATAATGGGTTTTTCTAAACTACCCCTCCCTCCTCCTCCCTCTCCTCCCTCCTCTTCCCTTCCTCCACCCTCCACCCTCTTCCCTTATCTCGCGCCCCCCCAGTCTCCGGCGGGGAGGGAGCCCTGGCCGGTCTCCCTCCCCCTCCCCCTCTCCCTCCCCTTCTATTTCTTTCCCTCTTCTTCCCTCTCCTTCCCTCCCCTACTCTTCTTCTCCCTCTCCCTCCCTCTCCCCCTCCCCCTCTGAGACGAATCGGAGAAGAAGAGTGTCGGTTTGCAGTGGACGAATCGGAGAAGAAGAGTGTCGAATTGTTGCAGATCTAATCTCGGTTCTTGATTTGAAGAAGATCAAGGATCGGAAGTTTGTTTCATCGCTGGGTTTTACAGAAGATCAGACGATCTCGAAGTGGGCCATGAACCTGCCTGCTTGATCGCAGCACCCAGGTTCGTCGAAATCGCCGCCGCTGTAACCGCTGCTGCCTCACCGAGATCGGGGGTCCGTTGCCGCTGCGCCAATGCTGTGGAAGAAGAAGACCGGAAGAAGGGGCAGGGACTGTCCCTGTTGAGAAACAGGGCAGAACCAGAAGAAGAAGAGGAAGAACCGGAGAAGGGACATCCGTTGCCGCCTTGCGTGTCGCCGCCGTCACTGCCGGAGGAGACCGTTGCCGTCGCCGGAGACCCGTGCTGCCGCGCCATACTACGGACGAAGGACGTAGTGATGAGGGAAGAGGAGGCAGGAGGAAGGAGGATGGGTAGTTTAGGAAAAAAAATATTTTTTGTCTTCTAGTGTGATGGAGAGAGAAAAATTAATTCATGGTGCCAATAGAACTCCCCAATGAGAAATTGGTGATTTGTCAAAGACAGACATAATTTATTTTCAAAGGAACATTGGTTCAAGCTTTGTGTCTCACGTGGGATTGCCTATCAATTTGAACCACCTCATTATTCTCTAGTGTAGTGACACTCACCCCCAATTTAACACAGAACCTTAATTTACAAACTATTGGTTCATGAAAAACAGTAGCCTTTTGTGTAGGGGCCTAAAATCATTAAATTTAACATTTTCAAGGGAGCATTGGTTCAAACAGTAGCCATTGGTTCAAACAGACGCCACTGAAGCCCGTTAGCACCGTTGCGGGAGCGAATTTTATCTTAAGGACATAGTGTTAAACACTAGCCTTGATCAATCTTCTTCTGCGAATTTCTGAGTTTCGTAAGTTCAACAACGAAGTACTGTTTTCTGCCTTCATATAGTAAGTGATTTCCATTTCTAGATTACTTTCTGTAATTTGGTTTCTCTGTTGATTGCTTCACTGTTGTGAGGATCTATCCATAAATACTGAACTACTTCTGTATGTACTAAGGATAACATTATGTTGGGTCAAAGAACCGAGGGATATTCATGTCATTAAAAAAAAAGAAGATGAAGTTGCCCTTCCCAATCTCCCAACATCTCGTTCATAAGAAATCTAAAATATTGTTTGTAGTGTTAATGTTTGTTGTGACCTGTATAGAAGAATAAAGACTAGAGATAAGCTGATTTACAGATCATACATTGTTTACTAGCAGGCTTCTCTTTTGAATCCAATTATTGCCCAACTTGCATTAATTGGCCATGTGAACGTCCCAATATCTTACTATATATATATTCTATTCACAAGGTTCACATGTCTTTAATTTACTGGATTTGATGTTACCATATCATATTTTTAGACAAGATCATTGACTCAATGATGATATCTAGTAGGGGGGCTCAAGAGACATGTCTCATGGTTGAGTGTGGTCTCTACAAAAATCTTGACATTATATTGTAATTCAAATAAAAGATAAGCAGCCCCTAAACGAGCCTATCTCAAGCTAATTAAAGCCAAAGCTAAGTAATTTCTGCCTCATTCTCGGTTTTGTGAACTTAGGGCATGTTTGGGAACTCTGCTTGTAGAGTTAAAGTTAAGTAGATCCCCATTTTTCCAAAAAAATTCCCACCAAAAGCACTTTATTTCAAACTTCCCACTATATTTTTTTTTTAAAAAGTCAAAAAGTAACCACTAAAAAACAAAAAAAACTCTCATTTTCAATAAAAAAGTAAAAAAGATTCTTTCTCAAACAACTAAAAATAAAATACCATCATAATCCATTCATATTTTATTATTTCTTCAAAATAGCATTCACTCCACTCAACTCTACAAGTAAAGCCCCCAACAGAAATTTGCTTGATTCACAGGCTGAGCTAAGTCCGAGCCCAGTTAAGCCTAGACAAAGGTGGTTGTACTGCGCTCATTGGCATCCCTAGATTATCCAATGTTCACAAGCCGTCATGAACGATCCAGACAGCCAGCCACCCTTTCCTGGTTTGACTGTTGAGATCAGAGAGATTTTCTCTTTTTTCTTGGAGTTTTTTTTTTTTTTAACAAGGGCGTATTTGGTTGATTAGAATGGATAGAAGATTATGGGAGGTGAGAGGTGAAAAGTGAATGATATAAGATGCAATCTTCATTTTTTTAGGATTAGATTTATTAAGGTGATGGCTGGTATTCATTTTTCATTCCTCCTTATCAATTATCCATTTAAAGGAGAGACGATAATTTGATGTTTTTGAAAAGTCACTTTGATTTCTCAAGTTTTAATTAATTTAAATATAAAAATCTGATAATTCCTATGTATTCAATTATAAAACAAACAACAGGCCGCCAATAAAAATAAAGGTTGAAATAAAGGCATCATATTTCCGAACATATCCATCTTCTTAAACTCACCCATTTTGGGTACGTTAAGGCCTCCGTTAAACTTAACACCTTCATTTCTTCGTATTTCCCAATTCAATTCAAGCCTCATCTTCATCTTCGTAGAAGATGGCATCTTAGAATTCAAATTGGTAAGATGATGCATTTCTCATTTTTCCTTAATTTTACTTCTAAAAAAAAAAAACTATTTGATTCTCATTTGTGGATGTTCACCTTTTGATCCAATTTTTAACCACATACGAGATGAATTCATAAGTATTTTTATATATTTATGCAGACAAATAGCACCCTAGTAAAAAAATACTGGGATCCATCCCTGTTGGATTCACAAATCACTATGCAACTAGTTCCATTGGGTTGGGTTCGAGTCAGATTAGTAGGGAAGTAGTTGTCAAAGTATATAAATCTAAAAGAAACCGACCCAGTAGTCATTTGCCGTGTCCATAAAAATGTCAACCTCAGTTGGCCGGTCAAGTTACGAAACTTCAAAGTTCAGACCATAGTTTTTCTTTCAAAATACTAGTACGGCCGTTTGAGTATGGTTTCTGTTTTTGTTTTCTAAACACGCGGGTACATATAATAAACTTGTTTAGTTAAAAGAAACCAATGACAGCTTTTGAAATAATCTTCTATACATGAGCAATGGACATGGTCCATTTTGTAGTTGTCGATGGATGACTGCCGAAAATGGACACGTGATTTGCGAATCAGTTCACATGCATTAACGTGTATAAAGTATAAACCCTAATTTCATCAAATGGAGACAAAGAACAGCTGTTATTTCCTCTCTTTCTGTGACGCGTGTGGCTACCCTAAACAAAGGCGTCAGGTCTAGAGAGCATATAGAGAGAGGGTGTGGGGAAATTTTCAGAATTAAATATGTGGTGGTGCATAAGTCCCATATCGAAAATATAGAAGTTATGATCTTAACTATATATGTGTGGAATATCGTTAACTATAAGAGGTTTTAAAACTTTGCTAACAATTGAGAATATTTCCTCTTAAAAGATGGGTGTTTATATAAGTTATAATTTATGGGTGCGTTTGGATCTTAATCCGCTGGTGTGAAAAAGTTGGAACATCTCAAAGAAGGTGCGACACATGGTCACAATCACAAAAAGGTGGGCCCATATTATAATTTTTTATAATGGTGGGACTACTTTATAAGGTCTAATGTTTTAATTTCTAGATGCGGGCATCATGTTGTAATTTCTAAATATGGATCCCATGTCTACAATCACAAAAGAGGTAGTCTCATTTTATAATTCTTACAGGTGGGTCATATGATCACAATCATAAAAGCTGGAGCCACATTGTATCATATAAATACAACATTGTGTTCTAATTTCTAAATGTGGGTACCACTTGTAATTTTTAAAGGTGTAAGGTAATGTATTCACAATCAATCAAAAGATGGCCCCACATTATAATATATATAAAAGGTGGGCCCACATTGTAAATCTTATGAATGTGCCCTCATATTCTAATTTCTAAAGGTAGATCGACATTGTAATTTCTAAAGGTGGTTCATGTGACCACAATCACAAAAAATGTGTGACTCCATTTTGTTATTCCTAAATGTTGATCACATGGTCATGATCACAAAAGGTAGACCCACATTGTAAATCCTATGAATGTGGGCCTATATTCTAATTTCTAAACGTGTATACAATGTTGTAGTTAATTTTTAAAAGTGGGTCTCATATTAACATTCACAAAAAGGTGACCCCAAATTATAATTCATATAAAGTAGGCTCATATTGTAAATCCTATGAATATGGGCATCATGTTCTAATATTTAAAGGTGGGTGCCATGTTATAATTTTACAGGTGGGTCCCATATACGAAAATAATAGAGTGCCACAAATAAGAAAAGGTGGGTTCCACATTGTAAATTCTATAATTCTCTAGCTTTCGTTCTTTAGAGCAAAACTTTTATAATATTACCAAACAAGTTCTGTACACCATATTCTCAACAGAATAATTTAATATAATATTGCCAAACAAATTCTGGATAGTATAGTCTCAGCACAACCCGACGTCAACACAAATTGATATGAGTACAAAATTAGAAACGACACGAGAACAATGCCAAACAGGCCCATCTTACACTATTTCACTTTCTTATAAAAGCCTTTATATTACTGTATTCAAGGATATGTTGTATAAAATAATATTCCATGAAAAGATTCTATCAAAAAAAGGGTAAAGAGTTGTTGGCGTATCTTTATAATATTATCAGCAACCATTTATCATAGTGGCCCACTATAATTTTCAACATCGATGGCTTGGAAATCCCTATTTTTGGGGATTTACACGCATTAATATATGATATCGATATGAAATCCTCATCTATATCCATCCTCAATGAGGAATTTCTATTCCAATGGCACTGAGGAATTCAACACAAAGCAAGCAAAGGCGGTGGCTTCACCATGTGCATGCATGCCAGTCCAAATCGATTGAGTTTTGGGACTCAAAATCACAATGAGTGAATAAAACTTTGGTTTTGCAGTTAGTGATGTTCAAATGGGTGACTCTTAACTAGAAATAAAGCGAGACGTCTTATCATTCGTCATTACTATGGCATTGGATTGGGGTCGATCCTTGGGTTCAGTATTCAGGCCAGTCAGGAGCAAGGGTGGACCTTGACTTCAACAATCCCTCCCTCAACAGCACACCCGCCGCGACTCCTACTGCATAACTCACAAAATGCGTATCCCATGACTCAAACACCCCACCTATCAGGTTCTGATACCACTTGTAGGATCTTACACCCCATTGAGCTACCACTTATCCCAAAATCAATTGATGATGGGAAATAACACAACAATGATTTTATGGTGAGGGCAAGGGTTCGACTACAATTATGACCACTTAGGAGCGAGGGTGGACGTTGACCTCAATAATGCCTGACAAAGCAAAGTATTGGTTGTAGCTTAGTGGCTTACTTGTCCAAAATAAAAAAGCTATATAAAGCGCGACCCAGTCGGCCTGATTAACTTATTGGGCTGGCTTGGGCCCGACATGATTGAAGCAGGCCGCGCTTGGGCTATGAACTTACATCCCATGCCGAGCTTCGCCGCATACGGGCTGTGCTTCTAAAACCGTGCCCATCCTAGATATGCCTAAGCCCCCGATCGCATCTCCTGTAAAAGGGCTTAGTATAAATGCCCTTTTTTCCTTGAGATATTGCAAGCATGTCATTTCCAACAATTTTAACTTATCATAGAAATTGGTTATTTTGTGGGAAACATAGCCCAAGAAACGGATGATATTGCCTTTATTCTTAGGACACGTTTGGTAAACAGAGATGAGTCCTCTATCTAGAGTATTCCTTCATTCCCCTGAAACCATGTTATCCTCTCTGAGGATTCCTAATGGGAGGAATCATTGCATTTCATGTTTGGAAAACACCAAGGAGGTGTCACTATTTATAACTCAGGCACTTCTTTGCCTTTGTGGATTTGCAAAATCCGATGGTGGGAGGTGGAGACCGAGGAATCAGTGGAAAAGAAGATTTTGTTATGGGTTTTTCTCGAAATCGAGAAAAACATAGAGGATTCCTCTCAGACTCGGAGGACATTATCCAAATATGCCCTAAGTAAGCAAAGTCCGGCTCTTAACACATTGAACAATACCAATTCGACCAAGATTTAAGGGCACGTTTGGCACTTAGAGCTCCATTTTTTCTACGCTCAATTTTTTCCCCATTTGGTGTAGTTGTATTTCCCGTACAAAAACTATTTTTAGGCCATTAAGAAATCCATCCGAGAGAGAAGCTTTAAGGATTTGACCTTTCCCCTCTGGCCAGTTTGGTAATTTACTATTTAAAGTATAAGTGATGTAAGACATCAGGAGAGAATAAAATATAAGGGGTTATAATGGTATTTTGTCTTTAGTGGATTAGTAAGGGATTTTTTTTTTTACTTTTTGCATAAAAAATGAGTATTTTTTTTACTTTTAGTAGAGAAAGGAGGTTTCTTTTTTACTCTCTTTTTCTTTTTTTTATAAAGAAGGAGGGAATTTTGAAGATACCCCTTGTCTGAAAATGGAGACTTTACATTAGTTTTACTAACCTAGTAAATTGCCAAACGGGCCCTATAATAAGGAATTATATTCTTTATGGCACATTTGGGTTCTCAATACAATTTCCTTGAATGTTTTCTTTTCTTTTGTTTTTGATAAAGGAGGCTGGGAGTGGGACTGCGGAAGAGGTAACCCACACATGTAGGAAGAGGGCACCATATTAAGAGATCGAGCCCTTAGCACCTAAGTGAGAGAAGGGAGCCAACTCTGGTTCTCCAAATTTCCTACTCTTGTTATAGTAGTGAACAAAGCAACTGACTTACAGGCAAGAGAGACAAAATCTCCGTCCTTTATTGCATAATGTAAAAAACAATTGAGACGACTCCTAAGTATACATCAAACTCTTAGGTCCCAGAAAAGTATACATCAAATAAACTACATGAAGATACACACAAAAGAGAAAAATACACACGCACAAAAAAATATGAAGATCTACATTGTGAAATCAATCATATCCAGGATCAAGTTCTCCATCATTTGTGTCTCCACATCCACGGCACAATGAACCTTCATGCTGCCCAATGAACTGAGCTTTCCTGTGCATCAAAAGGAAACCTCTTGATGTCAGAATTTCAAACATTAAAAACCAGTCATGACATAATTGCCAATTTGAGAGAGAGAGGGAGAAAAAGTCCATGTCTATCTCCATCTGTCCATCATCATCCGTGTTTAATGAACTTGCCATCCGTGTTTCTATGGGTGAAGTGTCCACGTCTATATCCATCGATTGTAATGATATAGAGCCATTGGGTGCAGTGGATCACTTCTCATTTACAAGATCATGTTTGATAACCAAATTCTAGGATAAGTGAAAATCCTCAGTTAAAAACAGGAGGTCATAAAAAAAATTGACCTATAAAGAATCCTCAACTATATAAATCCTCGGTGAGAAAAAAAAAAAAACCCATAAAAAGCAATGAGGAATCTTCAAATCTAAGCATTGAGATTGAGATTTTTTTGGTAAAAATTGAGATTGATACTTACTGTTGCTAGAATCCATGTAAGCTGACTTGAGAGGACAAGGAGAGAGAGGAAGAACAGGCAGCTTGTCGCAGTTGCATATCTCAATCATGTATCCATCTGGGTCATGGAAGAAGAGCTGGTCAACCTGCACCCCTCCCTCCTCTACCACAGCACTCACATACTCCATTCCCATCTCTTTAAGTTTTCTTTTCACCAGATCCATATCTGTACACTACAAATACAAACCCAGCATCATTAACATAAAATCACAAGAGAAAAAAAAAAAAAAAACAATATTCTACATATTTCAGTATTTCTTACTTGGAAGGAGATGTGGTTGTCTTTTGGATTAATCACTAGTGGCTTTTGGCGAATGTCACCTGCAGAATTGCATTGTAGTAAATGTATCCCAATCCCATAGTTGAACAACCTGAAAAATTGCAACTCAAGAAATTAGCTCAGACAAGGTTGAGACTATGGGCACGTGGACTGGGTTAGGCTTCAGATTTTAGGTTGATGAAAATTTGGGGCTACGTACGTTTGGTTTTTTATGTTCCTTGAGTGGCTCAGCCCAACCCAGCTTATATGAACAATTGTTCTAAAACTCGATGGAACTTCATAAAACTCACCCTATTTACTCAATGAAAAAATTGAGGACTTGGTGAGAAATTCAGTCCTTAATGAGTTTTAACCATACATGGGTTAACCCGGAAAGAAAAAATTACAGAGTATATTTCTACTCGGTCAAGAATCTCCCAAACTGTGATACACGGGTATTTCATTTTTTATATGTAAAATTCATGTTCCTGTTATTTTTATGGTGCGTCCCAGCCGCATCCATGTCGTATTTGGGCAGCATGGCTCCTAAGTCGCTGAGTCACCTCGGCCTAAAAGGTTTTCATGCGAGCCAGCTTCGAACATTGGTTTTTAACACAGCCGAGCATTGAAATTATGCAATGGTAATTGTTTGGACTCGCGAGCCTTGAATTTCACTTCAAGTCACAATCCAAGCCCAATTATGTGAGCAGGTAAGACCCACTTTTCCAGGCTGGCCTGTATGTTAGCTATCCACAAATCTGTGGCAACTCATCCACAACTCACAAGGCATAAAATGGAAGATAATCCTAGGTGTTCACTCCACAATACAAATCAGATGTCTCCTTTTAGCATAAAATCTTACCATGCTCCTTCGAAATTAAAGGATGAGGGTCTCTTGATGAGCACGAACCCAAGAACTTCTTGATAGAACTTGGCAGTATCACTGACGGATTTGCACAGGAATGAAACATGGTTGAGAGAGAGAAGAGGAAGAGAAGGGGTTGGAAGCTCTATTTCTTCAAAAATTCCCATGGTCTTGTTTGAGTTGCCTTGAATGGATGAATGGAACTGGAGCTAGGGGGTATTGGATTGAGTTGCCTTGAATGGATGAATGGAGAGCTAGGGGTATTGGATTTATAATGGAGAGAAAGTCTATCATCTGATGTGCCCATGACCTGCTCACCTACATTTTTAATATTTATTGGAAAAGGTACAGCAAGTTCTTTCGTTCTGTGGCCTCGGCCTTCATGTGCTGGATCCCAGTCAGACATGATATTTGCCTTCTTGAGTGTACAACAGGGTTTGGGCAGATCAAGTCAATAGAATTGGTTTTAATAGTCACCTTTCTTTCTCTATTGTTCATTTGTTTACGTGAAATTAGATACATAGCAATTTATTGTCAAATGGGATTCAACAAAAAGGCCATTAAAAGAGGATAGGGGTAAATGATATAAGGTGTAGAGGTAGAGGTGGCCTTGATTTTCTTAGGATTTGAATTGCTAAGGTAATGGCTGGGTATTTATTTCTCATCTCCTCTTGTTTCATTTTCTATTAAAGAAAAATGTTTGATGGTCATTTTTTGGATGTTCATCCTTGTTATTTCGATTTTAACCATTTTAAAAAAATGCAAGTCTTAAAATTCTTAGAAATTCAATTACATGAAACAAATGGGCCAGTTAGTGATTTTAGATACTTCTTCGAAGTAATAAGTGATTTAGATTATACTTCTTTTTAATACAAAATGAGAAATTGGTGAAAATTGGTTCAGGCTTTGTGTCTCACGTGGGCTTGCCTATAAATTTGAACCACCTCCTTATTCTCTAATGTGGTGACACTCACCGGCCCCAATTTAACACAGAACATTAATTTACAAACTATTGATTGAAAAACAGTAGCCCATTGTGTAGGGGCCTAAAATCATTTAAATTTAAGGCCTTTTGTAGATGGGTTTTTATTTTTTGACTTCCTAACATTAGTTGTCGTGAGCGAGTTTGAATGAGCTTTTAACCTATGATCTCAGGATTGCTTGGTCAGACAACTTCATGTATTGGTACAAGCTAAACCAGAAATGACCAGAACATACATGAACAACACTTCCCATGCAGGAACAGGAATTAGTGTCTCCCACACGTTTTCTGTGAGTGGGATGCGTAGAACTCCAATAAGAGGTCCACCTTTTGATAATTCAAACGGTAAAAAAAAAAAGGGTCATTTCCTCTAGTAATACATTCTCAGATTTTACTTCAATAAGAGTGAGCACGTGATTGATAATACAATTAATACATATTATTAATAATACATAAGATTGTACGTGTTAATCACATTATCAATTATGTGCTCAATCTTGTAGTATGACCAACTCTTATTTAGTATTTGAAGATACATCACTGGAGGGGATGTCATTCATTTTGAATGGTCCAAATTATCAATAGGTGGGACAAACAACGGAGTTTCATACATCACACTCATGGGATGCGTGTCGGAGACACTCATGGAATTTAGATTCTCTCCTTCCATCTTGATTCACGGGCATGTTAACTTGGAGGAATCAATCTATTTTTTTTTTTTGTTTTTATTTTTGTTGGTACCCTAGCTAAGGAATTGAGACCCAAGAAAGCCTATAAAATGAGAAGAATGACATATCTAAGGATCCTGCTAGCCCAAAGTCAAACGAGATTGTCAACCAACTGATCAAGCCATAGCTGTCCAATCTGGTTGGTTGTGTTTTATATAATCTTCTCTATCTACTATGTGTTGTGCATTTTTTATTTTCTTTGTTTGATACTCTTTGGGTCCTCTTGGTTTCAAAGAAACCAGGGATATATATCCCCATCATAAAAAAAAATAAAAAATATATATATAATTAAAAGAACATGTTGCCCTTCCCAATCTCCCAACAACTCGTTCATAAATGTCATTTGATGCCCTATGGATTTGAAATCTAAAATATTGTTTATATATAGTGTTGTTTGTCGTGGCCTGTATAGCATAATAAAGACTAGAGATAAGCTGATTTACAGATCATACATTGTTTACTAGCAGGCTTTTCTTTTGAATCCAATTATTGCCCAACTTGCATTAATCAATTGACCATGTGTATGTCCTAATATCTTACTATATATATTCTATTCACAAGGTTCACATGTCTTTAATTTACTGGATTTGATGTTGACCATATCATATTTTTAGACAAGATCATTGATACAATGGTGATATCTACTAGGGAATGCAAAAGAGCCGAGTTCAAGAGACATGTCTCATGGCTCAGTGGTCTCTACAGAAATTTTAGCAAGCCTATCTCAAGCTAAGCCAAAGCTATAAGTTAAGTTCTGCCTCATTCTTGGTTTTGTGAATTAATTGAGCAAACTCGAGCTTTGCTTGATTCACAATCTGAGCCCGGTTTAGCCCAGACAAGGTGGCTGTGCGCTCATTGGCATCCTTAGATTATCCAGTGTTTACAAGCCCCCATGACAAATCCAGTCAGCCAGCCAACTTCGATTAAAAGATTGACCCTTTCCTAGTTTGACTGTTGAGATCATTGTTTATATTTCATCTTGGATTCTTTTTTAACTAGGGCCTATTTGGTTGAATCGAATGGATAGAAGATTATAGGAGGTGAAAGGTGATTGATATAAGATGCAATTCTCACTTTTTTAGGATTTGATTTATTAGGATGATAGCTATAGTATTCATTTTTCATCTCCCCTATCGATTTTTCATTTAAAGGGGAGATAATTTGATGATAATTTTTAAAAAGTCACTTTTGTTTCTCAAATTTCAATCAATTTAAAAATAAAAATCTGATCATTCCTATGTATTCAATTACAAAACAAACAACAAAGTGACAAACAAACAGGCTATTTTGGGTTAAGGCAACTCCGAATATATCCATCTTCTTTAACTCTCCCATTTTGGTAAGGCCCATTAAACTTAACGCCTTCATTTCTTTATATATTGGGAGGAAGTTGCTATTATACAGGGATTACATGTGGTCAATCAACACATGCTCTCTCTCTCTCTCTCCATTGAGGAAGTTGCTATTGCTACAGTGATTGCATGAGGTCAATCAACAAATATTATATCATATTTAACTCTGGTCATTGGGTCAGCTTAAGTACTATGGTAACATGTCCAATCTTGATCTCAACCTAACATATTTATCAATTAGGTTGAGAATTCCAACACCCTTAATAAACGAGCTCTCCATCTTTAAGATTATTATAGGGGTGAAAGAACGATCGTTTACATAGAATACTTAGGAATTCATAGTTAAATGAGCTCCATTTTAAAGAGGTGAAGGGTGAAGAACATAACATAGCGATATAAATGAGACATTGATTTTCTTAGGATTTGAATTAGTATGATGATGGTTGGGTATTCATTTTTCATCTTTCCTTGATTCATTTTTATAAAAAAGAAAGGTTATTTGATGCTCGTTTTTTAATGTTCAACTTTTGATCTCATTTTTAACCACATATGTAGAGGTGGACTTAAGTGATGCGGACCTGGGGCGGTCGCATCCAGTCTCATCCAAAAAGCCTTAAAGGTTGCATGGGCCATATCCATTCCAGTAAAGTTATTGCCCCATCACAGGTCTTGAAAAATCCTAATAGTTTTCTGCTTTCTGTCTCAAAAAAATCTGGAATCCTCCACTCAATAGTTCTCCTTCTTCTACTTCAAACTCAGGCGGTTCGACTTTAACACAATAGCATAGCATAAAGATCCACAATCTTTCTCTATATATTGATCTCTTCTTTCTTCTATGATTCTCTCCACTTTCTTCCTTCTCACTTGGATTCACCAACACCACTCTCTCTCTCTCTATATATATATCGCCGAAATGCCTTCTTGCAGATGGATTAAAAAAATACTCCAATTCTTCTCCAAAAATATCCTACTTTCGGTTTTGTTTGATTTATTGCTTGATCTTGAGTTTTAGCTACTTTTTTTTTATTTCTTGAATTGATTTTTTTTTCTTTAATCACGAGCCTTGGCGCAACGGTAGAGTTGCTCCTTTGGTGACCTCGAGGTCACGGGTTCGAGGCGTGGAAACAGCCTCTTTGCAAAAATGCAAGGGTAAGGCTGCGTACACATGCGCCCACCCTCCCCCTACCCCCGCTTAGCCGGGGAGCACTTTGTGCACCGGGTGAGCCCTTTTTACAATATGATATTTATGATTATGCTGGTCTCATTTGGATTTAAATGATAGAGGAACTCTTAGGAGCTAGGAAACCATCAAAGAGGCATTATTTTTTTATAATAATTATTTTACTTCTTTGGAGTTCTCTATAGTTTCTTTATTATTATTGTAGTATGGTTGCTAATTTAATTTTCATCCCATTGATTTGAATAAAGGCTAATTTCTTGAAAGATGACTATTGTAGTTAAAATCTTATGTAATAATTGAGTGTTGGTATCAGGATATGAGTTCTTTATACTTAATTCCCCAAAAAAATAAAAAAAAATCATGTCTTTAAAGCATGCAATAAGTGGAGTTTATTGGTAGTGGGCGTTGTTTTTTACCTTTTTAACTGACCATTGTCCGCCCCACCCAAATAAAAATTCTGAATCCGCCACTGCACATTCGAGATGATATTTCCTATGTGTTTTTATGTATTTAATTTATGGAAACAAATAGCACCCTTGTAAAAAAGTGCTGAGATCCATCCTTATTGGATTCACAGATCACTATGCAACTAGTTCGATTGGGTTGGGTTCGATCCACAAAAGAAACCCACTCAGTAGCCGTGTCCAAAAATGTGAATCTGAGTTTGCTGGTCAACTTATGAAACTTCAAAGTTCAAATCATAGTTTTCTAAGTACTAGTACGGCCGTTTTAGTTTGGGTTTTGTTTTTTTAACATGCGGGTACAGATAATAAACTAGTTTAGTTAAAGAAACTAATGACAGCTTCAGTTCACCAAATTGAAATAATCTTCTATTCATGACCAATGGACACAGTCCATCTTGTAGTGATTACTGCCGAAAATGGACACGTGATTTGCGAATCAATTCACACCACTCCACATGCATAAACAGGTATAAACCTAATCTCATTAAATGGAGACAAACAAAAACCATTATTTCCTTTCTTTCTTTCATGAATGTGGTCCCTTAGAAGGACGTTGAGTCCAGCAAGCATCCGCCGAGAGGAAGGACGGGAAAAACTTTAGACTAGGGTATGCAGTAAAGCATAAGTCTCACATCGAAAACATCTGATCATGGATATATAAGTACGGCTTGACCTTAATCCCACGAAGTCTTTTAAAACAGTGCAGAAAAATTGGGTTAAAATCCACCCAATGAGCTAAAGCGGATAATATCATGTGGAAGTGAGCTCGGGTCAATACACAAAGAGAAAAAAGATTAAACAAAGAAAGGGAAATGATTTCCTCATGTTTGGTGCAACAACTTCTTTAAATAATCAATATTCAATCAACCTTGCTTTCCTCATGTGCTTGGATTCCTTTCTAGAATGATTGATAATTGTTTCATAGGAAGTTACATTATTTTAGTAAAGGAACTCGGTAAGGTTCCACTGTTGGAAAATTCCATCATGTGGGGCCACACATGTAAATATTAAATGTGTTATGCTATCTTTGGTTAAGCCTAATTGAAGTGATTTAATTAAGACTTAAAGTTTTAAGGCCTAAAGGTATAATTGTCATGGGATTAATGTGTAGATACCAGAATTCTATTTTTAGTTTGATGAGGGGCCAAATTAGAAAAAGTAATACCTCTATGATAATCTCATTATTATATATTAGGGTTATGGTCCCCAATTCATATGGTTAAGTTCCTATTCTCTCTAACATCCCATCATCACAAAGAATCAAGTTTCTCTGGGTAGCCATATTAGATTGGAAGATCATCAATCTGTGAACAACTTCAATTAATGGATCCATGTATGTTTCCGCTTTACATCTCTAAATGATTTGACATGGAGGATCTTGGTTATTTAAGGTTTTCTGGATCGTAGATCTAGATCTTGTTTTCAACAAGTGGTATCAGAGCATCTCCATGTTAAGCCATTGGGAATCCAGTTTTGTCTTTCTAATCCAAATATAAATCAATCTGATGATCTTCTGTTCATTGGGAAACGAATTCGTTTTGATTTGCGTGATGAATCCACATGTTTATTGATTTGCGTGTTTAAATCACAAACATGTTTATTTGTTTAATGGATCAAATCTGCTTGCCGTCGCCTTGGGTCATGCAAGTGCCTTTCTATTGTTGATTTATTTATTTTAATGGATCTATTCATGATGTTGAGTTGCCATCGCCCATCAAGCAAATATAATATTCAAGTGTTGTTGACTTTCTATTTGCCTTTGGACATGTGCTAGTATATCTTGTTTTCTTTTTCTTATTCCAATTCTGTTCCAGCGTAATACGGACATGGATCAAGTTTTTTTTTTTTTTTTGTAAATTAGGGAGAGATCCCTCATTATTGGGCTATAAAGTCTCTAGGACATAGCATTACTGTTTAAGGCTTAGAGTCCCTTGCGCATGGAATTAATTCAGGCGGTGGTCCCTAAGCATGTGACATTATATTTTTTATGACATATTTGCCCTTCTAACCATTTAAATGGGTGTATGGTCCCTAAGCATGTGACATCAGATTTTTATGACTTATTTTCCCTTATAACCATTTTAATGGGTGTGTGGTCCCTAAGCATGTGACATCACTGTCTTTCCCAGATAATTTTTACAAGGTCCTTACCACCTGTAACAGGTTGGGTCTTGGACCATGGCAAGTGAACTATTTCATAATCCTCATGGCTAGTCCTATAACAGCCTTGAGGAAAGTATTTCTTTCTCGATATTGGAATAACACCTTGATGGAAGACACTGTTTCAACAGAAATGAAGAGCTAAAGAATAAAACCTAACAGATTACTTGAACGATTGATTGCATAAGTCACATGGAGTAGGTTGCTAGATTCAGATAATTTTTTTATCAAAGCTAGATAAATTTAAACTAAATCTAGTCAAACAAAACCAAATCTAGTTAGATAATCTCATATCGAAGTGACATAACTTGTTTTCAAATTGGTTGTGATTTCAAACACAGATAAATTCATATAAACTCAAATAAACTCATGCCAAAGTCAAATAAGTTCAAATCAAAGTTAGATAAATTCGCAGGAAACTCAGATAAATTCACTTAATTCGTATCAAACTCAGATAAATTCAAAGCAAACACAAATAAATTTATATCAAACTTAGATAAATTTGTACCAAACACAGATAACATCATGCCAAAGTAATATAACACATACAAAACTTAGATAAATTCACAGCAAACTAAAAAAAAAACTCATTTAACAACTCAGAAAAACTCATGCCAAAGTCAAATAAGTTCACATCAAAGTTAGATAAATTCACAGCAAACTCGGATAAATTCACTTTAATTCATATCAAACTCAGATTAATTCAAAATAAATACAAATAAATTCATATCAAACTTAGATAAATTCGTACCAAACACAGATAACATCATGTCAAAGTAATATAACATCATGCCAAAGTCATATAACACATACAAAACTTGAAAAAATTCACAGAAAAATAAAAAAAACTCATGCCAAAGTCAAATAAGTTCACATCAAAGTTAGATAAATTCATAGCAAACTCAGATAAACTCACTTAATTCGTACAAAACTCAGATTAATTCAAAGCAAATACAAATAAATTCTATCAAGCTTAGATAAATTCATGCCAAACACAGATAACATCATGCTAGAGTCAAATAACATTATGCCAAAGTCAGATAACACATACATCAAAGTTAGATAAATTCACATCAAACTCAGATAAACTCACTTAATTCGTATCAAATTCATATTAATTCAAAGCAAACACAAATACATTCATATCAAACTTAGATAAATTCATACCAAACACAGATAACATCATGCCAAAGTCAAATAACATCATGCCAAAGTCAGATAACACATACAAAACTCTGATAACACATACATCAAAGTTAGATAAAGTCATAGCAAACTTAGATAAATTCACTTAATTCGTATCAAACTCAGATTAATTCAAAGCAAACACAAATAAATTCATATCAAACTTAGATAAATTCATACTAAACACAGATAACATCATGCCAAAGTCAAATAACATTATGCCAAAGTCAGATAACACATACAGAACTTAGATAAATTCACAGCAAACTCAAAAAAAACTCATTTAAAACCAAGTTGAATACATTTTAAAGTCAAATAAAATCTTATGAAATTCAGTTAATTTCATACCAAACTCATTATTTCATAAGAAACTCAGATAAACTTAATAAAAACTCAGAGAAAATCATTTCAAAGTCACATAAATTCATTTGAGACCTTGTTTAATTAATAACAAACGAAGTTAAATTGAAATCAAACTCAGAAAAATAATATAATATACAGATAAATTCATTTAAAGTCATATTTAATTGATCATAGACTAAGATAACTTTATATAAAGCCTAGATAAATACATGTCACAGTCAAATAATTTCATATCAAGCTCAGATAAATTCAAATAAAAACTTAGATAAACTTATGTCAAACTCAATTAAGTTTAAGTCAAAATGATTTGATTGCTTGAGGTCACTGATGAGTTGATTTTGCTTCTTTCTGCAGTTTCATTCATCTTTGATTTCAGAATGTTTATTTTGCTTAAATTTCGGAGTGTATGACGGAATATTTTAAAGCAATGCATGTTTGGTGACGTATAGAGTATATAAAGAGAGGGCATTTTTATCTTTTTGACTCATTAAATGTTAAAAGGGGACCGCTGCCTTTATGAGAAAATGACCTGGACCATAGGCTATAAAACGTATTGTTGAGGGACCTTTCACCAAATGCCCCTTTTTTTATCAAGCAATATGTACTTGATTTCTTTTCACCTTGGGACATGGATAAAGTACCCCTTGACATTCATGTGGGTGATCGTCCGGTATTGTATGTTGACCGTCTCATTACACCTGCAACCTTAAGAATACATACAGCCGGCTGAGATTCCGGATTCTCTCGTCGTATCCATACTGGTGTTGTCCGGTCTGGCGGCGGGCTTTGTATGATTCAGATCTGCGCATTAAGATCGATGGGTTTTGCGCCGTCGTTCGTCGCTTTATTTATTTTTATTTTATTACTTTATGTTTTATTTTTGTTAGCGGCGTGAGGTTTGGGCGGCGTAACAACAAAACCTAGGGTTTTCTTCAACTCAAATTCAAATATTTTATGGTATATCTTTTATGGTTTAATATCATAGTCCATCATTCTAAATGGGCTAATTGAAACAAGATGTCACCAAAGTGACCTCTCTTGTGTAGATTGTTCATAAGGAATATTGGATGTTTGTGTATGTGTAAATTCATGCGGATATTACTCGGCCCAAAGGAGTGTTAATACTTGGCCGAATTGCACACACACCTGTGATGGTAAACATGTGCCAATTATAAGGTTATACATGTGACTAATAAGTCGATCCAAAGATAAATTTATTATTTGACATGACTTATTATCAATGTTCGATCACTACAACAAGCGTACTATTTACAATTAATATTACTCTCCAAAAACTTGATATTAATGATGTGCTAGGTACCTTGAGATGAGACTTACCATTATTTGAATTTGTTGATTATTGTATTTGGTTATTAATATGAGCATGTTTGTCTGTTTGTTTGTTTTTGTTCTCTTTACAGCTAGTGTTTCTACTATATCTGCTAATATCAACAATATACATGTGCTTAATGGGACCAACTTTAAGGATTGAAAAGAGAACATAGAAATTGTTCTCGGCTGCATGGATCTAAACCTTGCACTACGGATTAAGCAACCCGCTTCTCTTATGGATGCAAGTTCTCCTGATGACAAAAAGAATTTTGAGAAGTGGGATCGCTCAAATCGCATGAGTCTTATGATCATCAAGTGCGGCATTCCGGAGGCTTTTAGGGGTGCGGTATCTGACAAGTTAACCACAGCCAAAGAATTCCTAGCCGAGATTGAAAAGCGTTTTGTGAAAAACGATAAGGCAGAATCAAGCACGCTTTTGCAAAGCTTGATTTCTATGAAGTACAATGGCAAGGGGAACATACGGGAGTACATTATAGATATATCTCATCTTACTTCTAAACTTAAGGCACTGAAGCTCGAGCTGTCTGACGATTTGCTCGTGCATTTAGTATTAATATCACTTCCTGCACAATACAGTCAATTTAAGATCAGTTACAACTGTCAAAGAGAGAAATGGACTCTTAATGAGCTCATTTCTTACTGTGCGCAAGAGGAATAGAGATTGAAGCAAGACATGATAGAAAGTGCTCATTTGCTAACACCTCTAAGGATAAGGGCAAAAAGAGGAAGAATAATTAAGCTGCTAAGGGTCCAGCTCAAAAGAAAAACAGCAGAACAAAGATGGTGGTTTCTTTTGCAACAAGCATGGACATGTAAAGAAGGATTGTACCAAATATCACGCTTGGCGTGCCAAGAAAGGTACATTGCTTACTTTGGTCTGTTCTGAGGTAAAGTTAGATTCAGTACCTGAAAACACGTGGTGGTTAGAATCTGGTGCTACTACTCACATCAGTGTTTCTATGCAGGGTTACCTGAGCTACCGAAAGCCAAATGATGCTGAAAGACACATCTTTGTGGGCGATGGAAAGTCGGTAGAAGTAGAGGCAATAGGGCATTTTAGGTTGTTATTAAAAAATGGTTATTATTTGGATTTAGTAGATACTTTTATTGTACCGTCTTTTAGACGGAATTTGGTTTCAGTTTCTTTATTGGACAAGTTTGGTTATTTTTGTTCATTTGGAAACAATCAATTCAGTTTATCTATAAATTCAAATGTTGTTGGAACTGGTTCTCTATGTGTATATGACAACTTATATTTACTTGATACAATTGTTTCTTATAATGAATCCTTGCATGTGGAATCACGAGGTACTAAACGCAAATTGAGTAAAGAAAATTCAGCCACATTATGGCACAAACGCTTAGATCACATCTCTAAATCTAGAGTTGAGCGATTTGTGTCTGATGGAATTTTAGATTCCCTTGACTTTACATACTTTGATGTTTGTATTGCTTGCACCAAGGGAAAACAGACCAAAATGAAGAAATTAGGTGCCAATAGAACTATGGACGTCTTAGAATTGATACACACAGATATCTGTGGCCCATTCCCTACGGCTTCCTGGAATTGCCAACAGTATTTCATATCATTCATAGACGATTACTCTCGCTATGGGTACCTATTTCTCATTCATGAGAAATCATAATCTTTGGACATGTTCAAAACATTTAAAGCTGAAGTTGAGAACCAACTCAACAAAAGAATAAAAAGTGTCAGGTCTGACCGTGGTGGTGAATATATACTACGGCAGATATGACGGTTCAGGTGAACAACGTCCAGGACTATTTGCTAAATTCCTAGAGGAATGTAGAATCGTCCCACAGTACACCATGTCAGGATCACCTAGCATGAATGGTGTAGCTGAAAGACGCAACCGGACTCTTAAGGATATGGTAAGGAGTATGATTAGCCATTCTTCTTTATCAGAGTCACTATGGGGAGAAGCAATAAAAACAGCAGCTTATATTCTGAATAGAGTGCCAACTAAAGCAGCTGCAAAAACACTTTATGAGCTTTGGACAGGCAGAAAGCCTAGTCTAAAATATTTTCACATTTGGGGATGTCCAGCTGAGGCAAGGCCTTACAGGCCACATGAAAAGAAATTGGATTCCGAAACTGTGAGCAACTATTTCATTGGCTACTCTGAGCGATCTAGGGGCTATAAGTTTTATGATCCCACACTTAAGTCAATTTTTGAGACGGGAACTGCAACATTTTTTGAGGATGTTGAGTTTTGGGGGAGAAATAAGGTTAGAGACATTGTCTTTGAGGAAGAATCGATTTCGATTCCTATTATCGCTATTGACAATGTACCGGTTTCTATGCCTGTCATTGATCAAGAAGCGAATCCGGATCCTCAACCAGACAATGTTGATCAACCCCCTATTCAAGATGAGGTGATTGTTCCTGAGGAACAAACTCAACAACCTCAAGAACCAGTGTCATTAAGGCGATCCACTAGAGAAAGGAGAAATGTTATTCCAGACGATTTTTTCGTATTTCTCCAAGAATATGAGGAAGAAATTGGAATGGTGGAAAATGATCCAATCAACTTCCATCAGGCCATGCAAGGTTTTAACTCTCAAAAGTGGATTGATGCCATGAATGAGGGGTATAAGTCTACGCAAAACAATAAGGTTTGGGAACTTGTCTCATTACTAGAAGGTGCAAAGCCCATTGATTGTAAATGGATTTTTAAAACCAAAAGGGATTCAAATGGTAATGTGGAGAGGTATAGGGCTCGTCTTATAGCTAAAGGCTTTACCCAAAAGGAAGGGATTGACTTTAAAGAGACTTTCTCTCCGGTTTCATCGAAAGACTCTTTTAGGACAATCATGACACTTATTGTACATTTTGATCTTGAGCTTCATCAACTGGACGTCAAGACAGCTTTTCTCGATGGTGACATTGACGAAACAATTTATATGGTGCAGCCAGAAAACTTTGAGTCGGGAGACCCAAAGAATATGGTCTGTAAATTGACAAAATTCATCTATGGACTCAAGCAAGCTTCTCGTCGGTGGTATCACAAATTTCATCATGTGATTATTTCGTTTGGTTTTGAGACTAACGTTGTTGATAATTATGTGTATCACAAATTCAATGGGAGTAAACACATATTCCTGGTTTGTATGTCGATGACATACTGCTTGTCACAAATGATATAGGCATGTTGCACGAAACCAAGAGATTTCTATCAAAGAAATTTGAGACGAAAGATCTTGGTGACGCCTCCTTTGTATTAAGGATCCTGATACAACGTAATCGTTCTCGGGGTATTCTTCGCTAAGGGAGACAAGGTCAGTCTCAATCAGTGCCCTAAAACTAACATTGAAGTTAAGGAAATGCAAAAGATTCCCTATGCATCATCTGTAGGGAGTTTAATGTATGCTCGGGTGTGTACGCGTCCGGATATTGCGTACATTGTTGGCATGTTAGGCAGATATTTAAGTAATCCTAGAATGGATCATTGGAGAGCAGCCAAGTAGGTTATGAGGTATTTATAGAGAACAAAAGATCACATGCTCACATATAGGAGATCGGATCAGTTGGAGATCATAGGGTATTCCGACTCCGATTTTGCTGGATGCCAAGACAGTATGAAATCCACATCAGGCTACATCTACCTATTAGCTGGTGGAGCTATTTCTTGGAGGAGTGCCAAACAGACACTCGTTACTGATTCCACCATGGCAGCAGAGTTTGTAGCATGCTATGAGGCATCCAATTATGGTATATGGCTGTGGAATTTTATCACTGGGCTGCAAGTTCTGGAGGGTATTGAAAGACCACTCACACTATATTGTGACAATAAGTCAGCAGTGTTATATTCAAACAACGACAAGAGCTCATTTAAGTCAAAACATATTGCCATTAAGTTCCTAGTTGTGAAGGAGAGAATACAGGATGGACAGATATCCATAAAGTACATTGGGACAAACTCCATGATAGCGGATCCGCTTACAAAGGGATTACCACCCGAGGTCTTTCATGAGCACACTGCTCATATGTGTGCTATTTTGTGTGAGGATATCACACTATAGTGGGAGTTTGTATCAGTTTATATTCTATTGCTTTATGTTTAATTTTGAACATACTTATGCATTTATGTATTTGGATATTTTTCTGATCAGAAATAAAGTATTCAGTTCATTTCACTCTGTTACATTGTATTCAATATTGATCTCACTAAGGAATAAAGTAGGACCAGTTGGAAATAGACATGTATAGATCACATTGCATGTACTTTCCATGCTACGCATCCATGATTGATCTATGTTATTTGGTTATGTTGGTGTACGTGACCATTGATGGGTTTAGTCATGTTAAATGTGACGAAAACCGCTTTGATCCTATATCAGCAAAATCAATGGACGAGATTATTCGGATATACCCTAAAATTATGATAGCAAAATTTTAGAGTTCATACAGTAATACACATTTGTTAAGTTACATATATGGCCCAGTGGGAGAATGTTGAAAAATTCCATCATGTGGGGCCACACATGTAAATATTAAATGTGTCATGCTATCTTTGGTTAAGCCTAATTGAAGTGATCTAATTAAGACTTAAAGTTTTAAGGCTTAAGGGTATAATTGTCATGGAATTAATGCGTAGATACCAAAATTCTATTTCTAGTTTGATGAGAGGTCAAATTAGAAATACTAAAACCTATGATAATCTCATTATTATATATTAGGGTTATGGTCCCCAATTCATATGGTTAAGTTCCTATTCTCTCTGACATCCCATCATCAGAAAGAATCAAGTTTCTCTGGGTAGCCATATTGGATTGGAAGATCATAAACCTGTGAACAACTTCAATCAATGGATCCAGGTATGTTTCCGCTTTACATCTCTCAATGATTTGACATGGAGGATCTTGGTTATTTAAGGTTTTCTGAATCATAGATATAGATCTTGTTTTCCAACATTCACAAACCCTAATTCTGTTTAGTGTCTGAGTGAAGGGCAATGTACACAGCTGTCATAGATAAGAATCAAATCCCCAATTTATCCATATCATGGAAACAACCATTGTTGAGCCTCACTAATCTGACATTTGATCAAATATTCAATTATAGGGTCCATATTGGTAAAATTCAAAGCATGTGGCTTGAATTTTCCAAAAAAAAAAAAAAGGAAGCATGTGGCTTGAATTTGATCCTTGGGATTTACGTGCTCACACCATGTGTTAGGTTGGCAATAAAGCAGAAACTGTAGATGGTGAAGTATAGAATTCATATTGGATGACTAGTTGCCAATAGAGTATATCCGAACAGTGTTGGATATTGAATTTTTTGCAACTTTCTTCTTCTCAGCCCATCCTATGCAATTCGTATAAAAATCAGGCCATAAGCCACTTATTGCAGCATCACATCCACTTTCACGTTCACATTTTTGAGATCAACGTCACTGGACCTTGAAGTCCAACAGTTCACGACACGAATCCGACCTTATCCTCCATGGTACCAACCTCTCCACCCTCTCCATCATCTATTCAAGCCGGCCACTTCTTCCAAAAAAGTTACCCAACATTACCCCAAAGAGTATGTTACAGATACTCTATTCAACCAACCTCTCCACCCTCTCTACCATCTTTTGAAAGTCATGATAGTGATTCTTTGGATTGTTTGCTTGCACCTATTTGAAAATGTATGTTACACCTTTTCAATATTTTTTGAATTGTTTGTTTGCACTCATTTATGTATATAAACTATTTACTTGTGCTGAAATTTTCATAATCCAAAACCTAGTAAAAATAATTTACACATGGGTGTATATTTATACTTAAGTGCCGAAGTAGTATAGACAACATATGGCTCTCGCGTAGGCATTGCAATGGTCTCTCTCTTATCCATGCGTACAAATGACCCGTTTTAATTTCTTTTCTTTTCTTTTTTTGGTAACGGAGGGTGTCCCCGCCCTTTGGACCAGACTAATTCCTACGGGCCAATGAGGAGCCGGGTAAATCCCCTGTGGCCCCAATGTGGTAGCGCAGTTTCAAACCCTCAAACTCCAGAAGCAAACTGTGGCCCCTGGGTCAACTGATCTACCCCACGGAGTTTACCTGTCTTAAATTGGCCTATCTATTTACATGGAATTGGAACCTATGTATTTAAATGAGTCTGTTTATTTGCATGAGATTGGATACATAAGAATTATTTGTCAAATGGGTCTATTTGTTTGCATCGAATTGGAATACCTAGGAACTTATTATTAAATAGCCTATTTGTCTCATGGAATTATGTGCCTATTTGTTTGCATGATATTAGAATACATGAGATTTCATTGATGGAACGGGCTTATTTATTTGCATGAAGTCATTGATGCAAATAGGCATGCCTATCTCGAGGAATTAAAATGCATAGGAATTAAAATGGGCCTATTTGTTTGTATAAAATTAGAATACATAAAACTTCATCGTCAAATGAGTATGTTTGTTTGAATGCATGGAATGGAAAAACATAAGAAGGAGTGGTTTCAAAAGGGCCTCTTTGTCTTTATAGAATTAGAATAAGTAGGAAGTCATTGATTCAAAATGTCAGTGTTTATAAATATATATTCATTTATTTAATATAACTAAAAATATTAATTTCATAAAATATACATACGTGTATATGATATAATTAACATAATGGATAAAGGGTTATATATCATATATTAATGGGCAAAGGCCCGAGTCTTAGCCCAACCCAGGGGCAGACCTAGTTGCTAGGTTTTGGGGGCAATTGTGCATGCCTCTATAAGAAATAAACCCCACCCACCCACAAATGAAATTTTTAGAGTCTGCCACTCGAGCTAATGGGCTTTTTAAAATTGGGCTCTACCCTATCCTTGGGTGCTTTAGTTATAAAAAAAGAAATCCTATCATTTTTGCAGGCTTTAAAATTGGGTCCCCAACTTGAGGGCCGGATTGACTGGCTCACTCTTTGGAGCCCACGGTCTTAATTTCAGTAGAGTTGACTGGGCGGACCAAAGTAACTGAGCTGTCATCTTCAATTTATCGTGAGACGAATATGTGGCTAGCCAAATAATGGGTCCCTCCGCGGAAGATGTCATGTCGGTTCATTCCCTTCCACAACCGACACTCCCCACTTCACTCGCTAGTCTGCAAAACCACTTAACATTTAACACAGGAACGCCCCAAAGGGATGTAACAGGGATAATAGGAAAAATAAGTAAAAGTTTAGGGTCATGAATGAACACTACAAATAGAAACTCTTATTACAAGGTATAATAGGATTCCGTTTGGAAGTTCAAACACCTCAAAATCACTTAATTTAAAATGGGCCACTTTTCATCCCAATGAGATTTGCACGGGAGAGAAGTCCGTCTCCACCTCAAACTTATCTCATCTAAACTTATTTACTCAATGGTATATTGGCAAGTGATACCAATTCCTAAATGTGTTGTTTAAATTATCTCATATTTAATGATGGTTATATTCTGGTATTAAAATGTAAGCATGATTAAACATGTCCTCCTCTCTCATAAGTCATACATTATGCTAAGGCTTATGACCGACTAAATGACATTTTTTTTTTTTTGCTAATATGCAAGGTGATGCAAAATGGCTAGGACCCAAATTTGCACCGACTCGACTCGGCAACGACGAACCTACATATATTATATTGGAGGCAATCGCCCTTATTGAGCCTAGATTTGCTTCCAAAATGTATATGGAAATCTCGGGTCCACCGTAGAAACATACATGAAAATTCTGATTTTACTTCCAAACTCAATTACTTATTTGACTCCTCCCCCTTAGATCAGTTTTGTGTCTACCATTGCAACTCTGACATAAGCCCACAAAATCATATTTGCCTCAAATCCAAAAAAAATTACTATCAATTCCACTCTAATAGGAGCAAGTTTGGGCGAATCATCTGTTTAACAAAGCCCATTGTCATCATTGATTTAGGCTCTTTACAAGATATTGATCATGTTCAAATTATACTATTTATCCCTTCTTTTATTACTTTAATCACACATCATCCACTTCTAACACTATTTGTCCAAAGGGGTTTTGACCGTACAGGGTATAAAATACCCTGCATTCTTTGAAATGGTGTTGACCAAAAATATATCCAAAATATGGGTATCGTACAGAGAGCCTCTTTTTTTTTTTTTCCACTTTTACCCTTTTTGTGCAATATCGCAAATATTTGCGATATCGCATAAACTGAAGAGTCATTATATGAGCTGCTCGTTTTTCCTCTGTTTGCAGCGAAAAGCAAGTCGTTTTCCCTCATTGTTTTTATGTGACTGTCTTCATCTTTCATATCTTTTGCTCATCTAATACAATCAAACAAAAAAATTAAGAATAAATTCCAAAGTATCTCCATGACTATAAGCTTTTGGTGTCTCAATGCCCAACCATTTTTAACATAACATTTGACAGAGTATACAAAAAATTCCAAACATGTCCAAAGATTGTGTAAGAAGAATCATCTGAATGCATTTGGAGAAATGAAAGAGCGATTGCTTCATCCTCTTGAAAACCTCCTCTAAAGATGAAGACAGCTACAGGAAAATAATGAGGGAAAACGATTTGATTTTTGCTGCAAACAGAGGGAAAAAAAAAAGGGAGGGAAAACGAGCAGCTTATATAATGACTATTCAGTTTATGCGATATCGCAAATATTTGCGATATCGCACAAAAAGGGTAAAAGTGGAAAAAAAAGTGAGGCTCTCTGGATGATACCCATATTTGGGATATACTTTTGGTCAACACCATTTCAAGAAATACAGGGTATTTTATACCCTGTACGGTCAAAACCCCTTGTCCAAAGTTTCTAGTCATTATAGTCCGCGGACTACCGAACTTTTGCCTCAGCTTTTCGTTTGCTGGACAGTTTCTTTTCCAGGCTCGTGCTATGTCCGGAAAAGCGTGGAACCCATAACGGACGTTTGCGTCGTTACGTCTGCCTACAACGACCAAAGCCTCGACTGTCAAAGAAACGGAGGGAGAGATCAAAACAGTTTTCTTTTCCGTTAATCTCTCCGTCCCATCTCCTTCTCCTTTTCCTCGTTCCGTTTCAAATTCTCCCCCTTGAATTCGTCCCCGCGTTTTCTCCGTCGCTTTCTCTTCTCTACTTTTCCTTTCATTTCCTCTCTTTTTCCTTTGTTCCAACATCTTCAGAAACAAATTTGAAATTCAAAATTCCTGAAATGCATGGATTCCTCAGTTTTGTGAGGAGTTTCTCTGCATTTTAGCATCTTCTTCTTCATATTGGTGAAAAATCTTTGTTTGTTGTTTTCTTCAATGAAAGATGATAAGATGAGAGAGAATAAAGAAAGAGAGGAGAGAGAAGAAAGACAGTTGGAGATGGGACCCATCCCAAAAAAAAATCCAAAACACACCGGCCATTAAAATACCCAGAGCCGGAATTCCAAATGAGATTAGTGTAATGATTGGATCAATTGGTGTTAACTCTGTGTGGGGATATTTCCTAGTTCACCGGATAACTGGCCTGATTCTCCATCCCGTGCTGCCGCGCCGGGTAATCCACCTCGGCAAAGCCCATCTCAAACGTCCGCGCTCCGCCTGCTCGGCCAAGTGCTCCCACTTCGGCAAAAGCCTCACCTCGGCTTCCCGCCCTCGGCTTCCGCCCTCGGGTCCCCGACCTCAGTGTCGTACCCTGACCTCGGTCAGGATGGCAGGGCTAGCCAAGGCAGGGCCTGACAGCTGTCCACCCTTGGACACTTAAGCACGTTAGAGCACGCGCGACAAGACAAGGGCACGCCCACACTCTCTGACAAAGCCTCCCATGCCGCCCACGTCCTCTGACAGAGCGGCGTCCACAGACGCCCGGATATGGCCCGATGCGACACGACATATCACGATGGGATAGCTCCCTGACAGAGTCACCTCCTTGTCTCCTCTCCTCCCCTATAAAAGGGGCCAAACCAGAACAGCAAAGGGGGGTCTCTCTCCCGTCCGAGAGAACACACTGGTATCACCTTCTCCCCCAAAATCTCCTCCTACTGTCCAGTACACATACTGACTTAGGCATCGGAGAGCCCTGCGCTGCCCACAGCCAGGGTCCTCTGACCTGTTTCTTCTCCCTCTTCCAGGTTCTCAGGCATCGGTTCTTCCACCTTCAACGAGGAAACGGGGAGCCTCAGCCTTCGTCTTCCTCAGTGAGTCGCAAGAACACCACCCTCACCGGGTTCGTGAATTTTTGTGCACTTACAATTGGCGCCGTCTGTGGGGAACGCTACAAAAAGCCATCTTCCCAAACGCCATGCCTCGGAGAACCAGAAAGGGAAAGGAACCGCTGACACTGTCGACACAGCTGCCGACGGTCCCCCACCGGGAAAGGTCAAGAGCAAGATCTAATCCAGCGAGCGTCCAACAGCAGGGTACTCAGTCGGGTTCGACCTCGACCCCACCTTCCAAAAGGCGCACCCTGAAGGACAACAGAAGCAACCAAGCTCCGGGCAACAACCACGACATCAGAAAGTGGCTTGATCGACGCATCGAGCAAGCAGTACGACAAAACTTGGAGGCTGCCGGTTTCGCTCGAGTTCGGCCGAACTCTGACGGCCTCGGCACATCTCCCCTCTCTCCAGAGATCAGGAGCTTCCCCCTTCCCGAAGATTTCAAAATCCCGAGGTTCGTCGTTTACGACGGAACCTCGGATCCAGCAGCACACCTCCGGCACTTCACTCAGAGGATGTCGGTGTGGGGCGACGCAGGCCACCTGAACTGCAGAGTCTTCTCCTCCAGCCTCGGGGACCTCCCCCTGAAGTGGTTCTGCGCACTCCCCCAAGGATCGATCAAAAGTTGGCAGCAGCTCCGGAATTCCTTCATGACGAAGTTCCAAGCTCACAGGGTCATACCCAGGTCGGCCGCCGACCTGATGGCCCTCAGAATGAAGCAGGCCGAGAGCGTTACGCAGTTCGCCAAAAGGTTCTGGACTGTCTACAGCCAGATCGAGGATACTCCAGATGCGATAGCGATCCTGTCTTTCCAACAAGCCCTCCTGCCAGGCAACGAGCTTCGGAAGGACTTGGTCATGCACCCCGTGGTCACTATGGCAGCGCTGATGACAAGGGTAAACCAGTTCGTCAGGCAAGAAGCAGACGAAGCCCGAGCCCAGAAGCATTTCAATGGCAATCAACAGGCAGCGTCCACCTCGGCAGACGCCTCCATCTCGGCGGATGCCTCCACCTCGGCAGACGCCTCCATCTCGGCGGATGCCTCCAGCTCCGCAGCAGCGTCCATCTCGGCGGACGCCTCCATCTCGGCGGATGCCTCCAGCTCCGCAGCAGCGTCCATCTCGGCGGACGCCTCCATGACAGAAGTCTCCTCCAGCTCGGGGGGCTGCTGAAGCCTCCTATCGCCCGTCAGCTTTGACCGCCCGTCAGCTTTGATCGCACGGTCCTCTACTGTCAGCTTCGATGGCGCCGTCAGCTTCGACGACACCGGTACGACCCTCTACTGTCGGCTTCGATCGTACGACCCTCTACTGTCATTTCGACGGCACGGTCCTCTGCTGTCAGCCTTGATCGCACGGTCCTTTGCTGCCACTAGTCATCCAGAGCTTCGTACCCCTGGTGACGAGCCAGTGGGATCTCCATTGCGTGCGGCAGGCGCATCGCGGCCCCTCGCGCCCGACGCCCGGCACAGGCCCCTGGTGACGAGCCAGTGGGATCTCCATTGCGTGCGGCAGGCGCATCGCGGCCCTCGCGCCCGACGCCCGGCACAGGCCCCTGGTGACGAGCCAGTGGGATCTCCATTGCGTGCGGCAGGCGCATCGCGGCCCTCGCGCCCGACGCCCGGCACAGGCCCCTGGTGACGAGCCAGTGGGGTCTCCATTGCGTGCGGCAGGCGCATCGCGGCCCTCGCGCCCGATGCCCGGCACAGGCCCCTGGTGACGAGCCAGTGGGATCTCCATTGCGTGCGGCAGGCGCATCGCGGCCCTCGCGCCCGACGCCCGGCACAGGCCCCTGGTGACGAGCCAGTGGGATCTCCATTGCGTGCGGCAGGCGCATCGCGGCCCTCGCGCCCGACGCCCGGCACAGGCCCCTGGTGACGAGCCAGTGGGATCTCCATTGCGTGCGGCAGGCGCATCGCGGCCCTCGCGCCAGATGCCCGGCACAGGCCCCTGGTGGCGAGCCAGTGGGATCTCCATAAGCGTCTCTCGGTACTCACTCTCCAGCTCGGCAGAAGCACCCTGTTACAGTTTAGCAGTGATGCCAACCACAAGCTCTGGTTCATTGCCAGCCAGTCATCCCCCATGATACTTACCTTCTGACCTCAAAAGAGCAGTCTATTGAGCTCAGAAGCTGGGGGGCTATTGTGTGGGGATATTTCCTAGTTCACCGGATAACTGGCCTGATTCTCCATCCCGTGCTGCCGCGCCGGGTAATCCACCTCGGCAAAGCCCATCTCAAACGTCCGCGCTCCGCCTGCTCGGCCAAGTGCTCCCACTTCGGCAAAAGCCTCACCTCGGCTTCCCGCCCTCGGCTTCCGCCCTCGGGTCCCCGACCTCAGTGTCGTACCCTGACCTCGGTCAGGATGGCAGGGCTAGCCAAGGCAGGGCCTGACAGCTGTCCACCCTTGGACACTTAAGCACGTTAGAGCACGCGCGACAAGACAAGGGCACGCCCACACTCTCTGACAAAGCCTCCCATGCCGCCCACGTCCTCTGACAGAGCGGCGTCCACAGACGCCCGGATATGGCCCGATGCGACACGACATATCACGATGGGATAGCTCCCTGACAGAGTCACCTCCTTGTCTCCTCTCCTCCCCTATAAAAGGGGCCAAACCAGAACAGCAAAGGGGGGTCTCTCTCCCGTCCGAGAGAACACACTGGTATCACCTTCTCCCCCAAAATCTCCTCCTACTGTCCAGTACACATACTGACTTAGGCATCGGAGAGCCCTGCGCTGCCCACAGCCAGGGTCCTCTGACCTGTTTCTTCTCCCTCTTCCAGGTTCTCAGGCATCGGTTCTTCCACCTTCAACGAGGAAACGGGGAGCCTCAGCCTTCGTCTTCCTCAGTGAGTCGCAAGAACACCACCCTCACCGGGTCCGTGAATTTTTGTGCACTTACAAACTCCAAGGTACCTTTTTCTTAACAACCAAACGGTCTCTGGGGCTCCTTTTTTTTAATCTCTTTCCCAGAATGTTTGGGTAGAGAGACTTTGAGGAAGAGGAGGTGAGAAATGGGTGCGATGGAAGGGGAGGAATCAGCTCAGGAGCTGATTAATGCATGGGGTGAGGAGAGGATTATGGTTTCAGTGAGGCTGAGGCCTTTGAATGCGAAGGAGATCGCGAGGAACAATGTGTCTGATTGGGAATGCATCAATCATAACACTATCATTTTGAAGAACAGCTTCGCCGCGGAGCGATCCGTGCTGCCCAATGCATATATATTTGGTAAGGAGATCCATCTTGCTCTGCAGCTGTTATTTCCAATAGTTTCTAGACTGTTTTGCCTTTGGGGAGTGCTAGATGAATATATATATATATATATATATGTGCCACTTGAAAACATGATAGAAAGCAATGTAACAGGGGTTTCTAACAGGCATCCTTGGCCAATTCTGTATCCATGTATATAATGGTAGGAATTATAATCACTTCTTGGTTTGGTTAATCAACAATTCTACTGAAATGGGTTTAGTTTTTATGGCAATCTAATATCATGTAAGTTGCATTAGATCCATTTCCTGCCCTTCCATGGCTTAAAACTTAGTGATGGAGAACTACTTGCTGAATTGTTTGAGTTGACAACTCTTATGCATTATATCATAAAAGAATTTGCATTTTGCAAAGCCTAGACTCCTATCAATGTGGTTTTAACACAACATAGAACTTTATGGGGGCACTTATCCAATGTACCTGTGGTATATAGATGCACTTAGTTTCCACTGATCCACATCATGTTCCCTTCTTACTGAATAGATATTAGCCTTTTTCTTATAAATATTATACCTTGTTTATTTCTCAGAGAGATCAAGGAAACTAATTCTTCTGCTCATTTGCCTCTTTTATCCAATGTTTCAATTGTAGATAGAGTATTTCAATGCGATTGCACGACAAAACAAGTGTACGAGGAAGCAGCCAAGGAGGTTGCTCTTTCAGTGGTCGGTGGTATCAACTGTGAGTATGGCATACTCTATTTCTATCTTTTTAGATGCTGTGACTTTTGTTGAAAGTCCATTAACTAAATAATTTGCAAATGAACTGAAACAAATACAATATGTTTATTCAGCAAGCATTTTTGCTTACGGGCAAACAAGCAGTGGAAAAACGTACACCATGAGTGGAATAGCAGAGTACACATTAGCAGATATATACAACTATATACAGAAGGTGAGTAACATTCATTAGGATCTATTTTACATCAGAGTATGTCAAAAAACTCAGGTCCTGAATTCTTGCAGCATCAGGAAAGAGTATTTGTTTTGAAGTTTTCAGCAATGGAGATATACAATGAAGCTGTCATGGATCTACTCAGCACTGATGCTACTCCTCTCAGGCTCCTTGATGATCCAGAGGTAAATAGGATTCATGACACAAGTTTCATCTGAGTACTTTTAATGGAAAGAGTCCATAGCACCGTTGGAAGGTGCTAATTGTCACAACTCACAACCATGAGGGAGTGGGTTCAGTCGTGTTACCAATAAAAGAAACATCATGTTTTTTTAATGGCATTCAATGTCTATAGAGAGGGACTATTGTGGAAAGACTGACAGAAGAAACTCTGAGAGATTGGAACCATTTGAAAGAGCTCCTTTCCATATGTGAAGGTAAAACTTATCTCTATGATAACTTAGGCTTTTAGTTGATGCTTATAAGTTATAAACTTTTATACCTGTGTCTTCGCGTTATTTCAGCTCAAAGACAGATAGGGGAAACCTGCTTGAATGAAACAAGCTCCAGATCTCATCAAATCCTCAGACTGGTAAATGCTAATTTGATTATAATAGTTACTTCCGATGAAGATTTGTTATATTTATTACATTTGTTGATTGACTACTGCAGACAATTGAAAGTTCTGCTCGTGAATTTTTGGGCAAGGAAAACTCGAGTGCCCTTGCAGCAAGTGTGGTATGTCTTCATATCTTTGAATCTCTATGGTTCATTTCTGCTTAGTCGTGTCAAATGAAAGGTAGGTAATTTGAATTGGTTCTGGGTCCAGAATTTTGTTGATCTGGCAGGAAGTGAGCGTGCATCTCAGGCATTATCAGCAGGGACCAGGTTGAAAGAAGGCTGCCACATAAATCGCAGTTTGCTCACACTAGGAACGGTTATTCGCAAGCTGAGGTTGTGAAGCTTTCCCTTTATTAGAAAATCATAGACTCTTATAAGAGTTTTCGTCATAAAAAATTACACAAATGGTTTTATCAAGCTTTCATCCAAAAATAGACACGACTGGGAGATGAATTGGAGCCACTAATGAATTTCATGTTCTAACCAAATTCATCAGGACAATCCAATCAGATGAAGAAAATCCACCCTATCAACTTGATTTTGATAAGCAGAATTTGCAAAATGCATGTTAAGATGTAGAGAAATGTGAGCAAAATACAGCACATACCCTTTCAAATGGTTTTTAAGTTGTGCCCAAATCATCCATTCTTTGGTTAAATTAAATAATACGAATCTAGATTCTTATGGGTTGGACCTGATTTACGAATGTATTACCTTGTTCAATGGTTTGATGCAATGACTTGTGTTTATATTTTATCCATCCTCATCTTTCTCGTCAAGTACACTTCATGTGTTTGTGTTATTCATTACAGAAGTCTGAGATGACTTCATAAAATGTCAAAAGGCTACTTAGAATAAAACTAGTTGATTAAATGACTATATTAAACTCAAAACTAATGACATGTTTAGAGAGAATATTCCAATATTGTGCTCTAATGAGATGATGCTATGCAAATTGCAAATGGTAAAGGACATCAGAGAATAAATTGAACCATAATCTCTGACGTCTCCTTCAAGAACATGATACCTGATCAACTGAGTTGCAATGTTTATTTTGATTTGTGGAAGTAGTTTAGGATGTGATGAGGAGTTAATCCTTCATGTCTGAAAAATTAACACCAGAGGTTATTTAGAACTTCTGAGATCAGTGTGGAGATATTGCACTTCTGTTCTAGGAAATCCTTTTTTTATTATTTCATTCTTTTTGCCTTGCCTGCTCTTTTTCCTGTTATAAACATTTTTTTTTTTTGGAAAGGTAATAATCAGCATTCTTTTCCAAAATCTTGGTGGTTGAAATCTATTTTAATTATTCATATAATGCTTTATTGGATGCAGCAAGGGAAGATATGGGCACATCCCATATAGAGATTCAAAGCTAACCCGGATACTACAATCATCCTTAGGCGGCAATGCAAGAACTGCCATCATTTGTACGATGAGTCCTGCTCGAAGCCATATCGAGCAATCGAGAAATACCTTATCGTTTGCGACCAGTGCGAAGGAAGTGGCAACAAGTGCAAAAGTCAACATAGTTATGTCAGATAAGGCATTAGTGAAACAATTGCAAAGAGAGTTAGCTAGACTGGAGAGTGAATTGAGATCTCCAGGACCAACAGCAGCCACATCTCATTTTGAGGCATTATTGAAGGAGAAAGAAGTTCGGATTCAAAAGGTCACTAGATTGTATTTTAATTGTGTAATTGTGAATGAAATTGCAGAAGAAGTAGCTCTAGACATCTGCTTTTGGCGTGCCAATATGCATTTACATACCCCAATAAGCATATGTCCTGGCGCCGCACACACTTTTTTTTTCTTTATCTACATTTTTATGTTTAGTGTATTCAACATCTCAAATTCTCCGCTTAAATACTTTCAATGTTTTCATGAACCAGAATTTGTGCAGCCACTAAGGTGCATGTATTCAGTTAAAATTGTTTGGGCTGGTTCTGTACGCTGACACTTACAAAAACCAGTTCAGACTGCTCATTGTATGGATAAGAGAAATTTCTTATGATCTAAACATGGTTGAAATTGCCTATTATCACAGATGGAGAAAGAGATAAAAGAGCTTATTCAACAACGAGATCTTGCTCAATCTCGGCTTGAGGATTTGCTTCAAGTAGTTGGAGATGACCAACCTTCAAGACTATGGGTATGCACTATTCAATATTACTACTTTAAGACTATGGGATACTCTATCCAGTTTTTTTTTTTTTTATGGGTATTATTCTCTAACTTAAATTTCTGGTTCCTCTTTCAGAATGAGTTTAGCCACCCCCCTGCAGCTCATGTACCACACTTATGTGA
Source organism: Litsea cubeba (assembly GCA_012931725.1). Taxonomy (NCBI): domain Eukaryota; kingdom Viridiplantae; phylum Streptophyta; class Magnoliopsida; order Laurales; family Lauraceae; genus Litsea; species Litsea cubeba. The sequence continues at coordinate 93,234,227 of CM022945.1, read as the reverse complement.
GGATGAGCTTCCATTATCAGAGTCATCAGGAATTGTTGATCAAAGTATAGATTTTGGCTTCTCAAACTTAAATATAGATCAGTATTCCAAGGAACTCATTGGCACCGATTTCGATGAACATTTCCTAGAGATATCTGAAGTACCAGGAAACAAAGTCCCTTCTGGTAATACCTCCCCTCAACACTTGATTACAAGTCCTAAATTAGTTCTATCAGTTACTCAGCAAAGAGAGGATGAGATTTCCCATGTCAACAGTGATGATTATGAGGACATTTGCAAGGAAGTTCGGTGTATTGAGAGCACAGAATCAAGCAAAGGAAAAGAAGAAGAATGTGATCCCTTTTCCCATGAAGGAAGTGAAAGTCCAGTGCCTTTTACAGAGAGAGAAGATGTGCATGCAACTGACCATGAATTGTTGGATATAGCAAATAAAGATAGTGAGTCGAAAACAAATTTGACAAATGTTTTAACAGAACAGAAACTTGAAGGTGTTCAAGAATCCCCTGAAAATGTTGTCAAACCATGCTCTGATGAATCTCCACGCCTAATATCGGCAGACTTCTCGAGCTCTAGAAAGTCATGTTTAAATAGAAGCAGAAGTTGTAGAGCAACTCTCATGACTGGATCATCTTCTCCTGAGTTCGTGGAGGCAAAAGAACCAAATGAGAACACGCCACTAAGTGTGTACAATAAGGACTTTTTTGGAAGGCCCCAAGGCTTTCACAAGAGACCCTGTGCATTAAACTTTAGTGGTGAAAGTGGACAGCTTTCAAAAGAGTGTTCTCAGAATTCTGAACACACTTCATCTAGTGACATGCTGGAAACACAGCATATCAGGATCACATCTGAGGCAAACATCACCGACGTCCACAGTTTTGTTGCGGGACTGACCGAAATGGCTGAACTCCAGTATCAACAAAAACTTGTTGATGGCCTGGTGAGAATGTGTTATTTGATTATATGTCGTCACTTTATGTCATCAGCCATCTAGCATTTGTTCCATATGTGGCTGGCTTGATTCTTTATCACATACGTATTGGCTCGCAGTATGATCATGGTTTTCTTTCCTTTCCCAATTTTCAGGTAGTTCCGATTAAGTTTTGAGTCCTAGCATTTTATCCTGAGAGGATTTGACTAAGACCCTTAGCTTGAATAAGCCAACTGAGAAATCTTTATGAGTGTTACAGGAAAACTGAATAGCAGACCACAAACAGTTATGCTGAAGATTCTACAAACTTTTTAGAGTTCCAAGCAAAGATATTTAGAAGTGCAAAAAAAATTAATCAATGATAAAAGTGTGGTACCAGGTAACTTACCGTGCTGTTGAGCAGATCTTCTGATTTGTAACTGGCCCAAAATCAAATATTACTTAATCAAAGTGATTTTCATTGTTGAAATGAATCAGAGTTGATAGCATACTTCACTCTCTCAATCACTTGGGTGAAATGATTCCATTCAGGCCTGACTGAGTCCAATGTGGATGCCAATCTGCACTAATTATAAGGGGCAGGTTTTTCCAAGAGGTTACCTTCATGAAAAGTGGGTCCCATGGTGCATCATTTTCACTGGTACTGATTAATTTGTCATTGTGATAGTAGCTGATAAAGAAAAGCCATGATGTCAATAGTTTCAAGTAATTTGTAAATAAAGAAAATCAAAACTAATAGGATGCTAAGAATTTTGGAAATGAAACTTGGATGGAACCTCCAGCAAATATCATTGGCCCGAAAAGAAAAAAAAACTTTCAGCAAGTTTAATGAATTCAAGTTATGTGATATCTAAATGGATTGTGGCATGAGAAGAAAAATAAGTTTTGTTTCACAAGATATTTGGTGGAATGTTTTGCTTTATTTAAATCATTATGGTTAACAAAGCTCAAGTAAGGCCTTTTGATTCTGGGAGGAAGTCAGATTGATATTCATAAAATTAGGCAAAACTTAATAGATATTAAGTACTCATTTATTTAACAAAATAAAATACGAGGAACAATGTTGACTGATTCTATTAAATATTAGTTACATAATTAAATTCTTGGTTTTTTTTTTTTATCTTTCTTCGTGCATCTTCTATCGTTTGACATGTGAATTATTCCTTGGAGAATTCAGGAAGCAGAGCCAAGGGCCACTGAAGACTTCACAACTGAAAAGACTTCAAAAGATGTAGGCCTGGATCCTATGCAAAATCCTCTGGAATCTCCATCACACTGGCCCTTGGAGTTTGAGAGGCAACAAAGAGAGATAATAGATCTTTGGAATGCTTGTAATGTTTCCTTGGTCCATAGAACCTACTTTTTCTTACTTTTCAAAGGTGATCCTGCGGATTCCATCTACATGGAAGTAGAGTTGAGGAGGCTGTCCTTTCTCAAGAACATGTTCTCTCAGGAAAAGCTTGGAAAACCATTTGCGGATGATGGTCTTATCATCACAACTTCTTCAAGGTATGGTATTATTCACTTTCCGCTATATGTTTCTTTCCTCAGTCTTGGTAGATACCTAGTTGTTGTATTAAGTACCAAGAAAGAAAACAAATATTCAGAAGAAACGTTAACGCAAATTGTTCAAACTAACCTTTAGTATAGCTTGAATTCAAAATGGAGTCGAGATGTAATCTATCCTGCATTGTAGTTGAATAATTTTGTATTGTCTTTCAGTCACCCTGGTGATGGGAACCAACGTCATGCTCTTATGTGTGATTCAAATTATAAAATGAATCCCAATGAGTAGTGGGTCTTGCTTAATTAAATGAGGTAATCATAAGACTAGAGAAAATATAGAGGCTGTAATCAGAAGTGTCTGCCTCTAGGTATGCACATGGTCAACTAGAAAGGAGAGAGAAAAGAAGTTACTTTTCAATGATAGAGAATAGAAATAGGAGTTTCCTTCCAAGGAAAGAATAAGAGAGGAAGAGAGAAAAAAAATAGAATTTTCCTTTGGTGCTCATGGCAAGGTTGAAGAGGGCTTGAAAAGAGGTTCTTTTTGTTTTTCTTCTTCCCTTCACGATATCACAGATTTGATCCTCATATCAGCCTGTGCATATAAGGAAGGTTTGCCTGGTGACAAGGTTGGATTTGTTGAAGCGTCAAAGAGGTAGCTTTTATTTACTCAATTGTTTGTAAGCCCTCAAGTTTTGGGCAGAAACTTGAGTAGCAGAGGAAACAATGAATCATCCAATTTACATAGTGGATTACACGAGCCCGTGGCGCAGTGGAAAGTGCCCACTATAGCAATCTTCAGGTTGTGGGTTCAAGTCATGTCAGCAATAAAACTAAAAAAAGAAAAGAAGAAAACATAAATATCAATATGTGGTCATTTTCAATTGATTCACACATTCATTGCTTCCCTATACTTGGAGCTGGAAATTAGTAGTAGACAATCTGTTCATTCTTTAAAACCTTACAGATATGTTTCTGTATAGTTCACCAACAGAGAATCACCCTTTTAATAGATGATGTTTTGCCAAAATACAGTATGAGGGCTCTCCGACGTGAGAGGGAGGTGCTGAGCAAGCAAATGCTGAAGAGATTCTCAGCAGAGGAAAGAGAGAACCTTTACCGGAAGTGGGGCATTGGATTGGACACAAAGCAGAGGAGGCTACAACTTGCCCGCCGCCTGTGGACAGAGACAAGAGACATGGACCATGTCAGAGAGAGTGCAAACATTGTTGCAAGGTTGATTGGGTTCAAAGAGCCAGGACAGGCTGCCAAGGAAATGTTCAGCCTCAGCTTCACACCACAAGCAGCTAGCCGGAGATCCTTTGGTTGGAAAAACAGTATGTCCTCTTTATTGTAGCACAGTTCACTTGTAGGCTAGCTTTTTGTATCAAGATAGAGAAGTGGTTTTGGAAGATTACAGTTGGAGGACTAAATAGCTTGGCTCTCCTGTGTGAAGTCAACTAACTTTACTATTTTTTCCTTCCGAGTTGGTTTTGTTGTGACTCTTCTGACTGTGAATTTGTAGTAGGGATTAAGGGTCTGTCTGTACATTTAATTGTAGGTCTGTCAAAACAGAAAGTTGGACCTGGATTTTGAATTAATTGGACCAGATAGGTTTTTCCATGCCCAAGTCCAACCAATTGGCAGCCCTATTTACTCGGATAGTATACAAAAGTCGTTTGTATGGTTTTGTTTTTCCTTTCTCTCTCGCTCACTCTCTCCTCTTTCTGATTGTTTAGTCTTAATGTGTTATTGTAAACTTTGTGGATTAACGGTTCCTGCCTTGCCTGTTATGAATTGTTACTGTAAACTGATTGCTGTTGGAAATTGAGTGGATATTCAGAGTGGGAACTGATTATATTCATGTTGTTTGTTTGTTTATTATAAATCATGTCACTCTAAAAAAATTATATGCATTTGGTATGACATACTTGCATAAAGTATATGAATATGTGCGCACAACTGAAGGTGGAAATCATTGGATTTCAACTTACTCCTGCGATGGCGATGGGCCTGATTATCACCCCCACCTCAGTAAAACTACCACAGGCTGGTTCAGCAACCTAGTTCCTCCTTTGTCCAGACTTGGAGTCAACATGTGGCAGTTTTACTGGGGAAAAAATGAGCTCATAAAATATTGTCATTTGAGAACTATTTTGTGCCTTGGAGGGGTTTTGCTGGCCAGTCCCAGCCATCTTGTATGAGTGATGTGGTAGGTCACTTTCTGATCTAGCCAACCCGTTAAATCTTCACCTTAACTGCCCTTTTTTTTATCAACACCACCCAATTTGACATCAGAAGTAAAACCAACAATGTTTTACATGAAGCATACAAAGACATTCATCATGGAATTCCTGGAAAACTGGTTCCTTGTAAATATCTAACATATTTGTTGCTGTTACTCAACTTTTTAGAGTTTTTTCTCCTTTTGTGAATAAGGCATGCATTTACGCAATAATTAAATTTAACTTTGTTTCCACTTTTGTTTCACTCTTGAGATTTTCTAAGCTATGTTAAGACTCTACTTGTAAGCTTCGCAATGAAATTCCCTTGGAATCCATTGTCTAGATAGGGTACATAGAATAAGTAATACAGAGGTGATGAGAAGCGAAATATCTAAGGTGGAGATCTGGAAGGGACCATAAATATACATTGGGCCTGCTAAATATACACTGGGCCTATAAATAAATAAATAAAAACAAAAAGGGACTGCTATAAAAATGCCTCTCTTAGTGTGACCCACCAAAATGTATGATAATTATATGCAAAGACCGCTGAATGGAAATATCTGGATGAGGTATGTTAGCATGAAAAAAATCCCAAACTCTTTGATCCACTACCCTACAATTTTATAGTTTGAGAGGTATTATTTTTTAAAATTTCAATTCAATGGTGCGTGAAAGTTGAATTTACGGCAAAGCGCCGTTAATGCCACAATCTAAGCTTCTCTTTCCACATCCCTTCTCTTTTAGGGTTGTTCAAGGGCTGGGTTTGGCCATGCTAAGACATATCCAGGCCCGGCCCAACTTTAGAAACACTGGCTCAGGCCCGTCCCAAGCCCAACACGGGCCATAAAAGTTAGGTCCGAGCTCGCCCATTTAATCAATCGGGCCAAGCTGAACCGGACTTTTCATCACTTTTATGGCCATTAGAGCACTAATTAAATTAAATTACATGCATTTCTTACACAAAGCCAGGCCGGGCTATGGGCTTTCCATCACTTAATCCAAGCCTGACCCAATTATTAATCTTACATATCCAAGCATGGCCTAAAGCGGGCTATGCCCGGATCGGGATGGCCCGGCCCATGTGCACCCCTACTTCTCTTTTTAAAGTTTCTCTCTACACACCCCATTGGTCCCAAAATACCCTTTTTTCCTTTCTCAGTTCACTCCCATTCTCCCTCCCTCTCCCTGCCTCCTTGCTTATCGTGCCATAGGCTTCATGTGGTTCTTACCTTTTGGGCTGAAAAAACTGAAAAATACAAAAGTCTTACACTAAAAAAAATAAAAGATACATACAAAGAAGAGTATCACACACAGATTTAAGTAGTTATATCAAATTCGACCTACTCCATTAAGAAAATAACCATTTGAATCTTTTTTATTTGAAGATTTTTCAATAGAATTATCTTCGAAACCTTTACAATTTTGCTGGATAATAAAAAATAAAAAAATAAAAAATTATATATTTTATATTTATATTAAAAATATTAAATATTCTGTGTCGTGCTACCTGACAGGTCATGCCCAATCGTGCCTCGCCCAGCGGCCCAGCACGGCCTTTGCCACCGGCCGTTGAGACGATATCGAAGTGGGGCCCACATCCTAAAAAACAGTGGTTTTTTTTTTTTTTTTTCCTCCGAAAACAGGGAAGTGGAGAAAACAACCAACAAAGACCTTCGGAGCGAGAAGAGCAGCCGAGGAGAGGAGAGGAGAGGAGAGAGAGAGTTGGAGAAGGTAGGGTAAGCAGATGGGCGTGGCAGCAGCAGGAATGGCCACATACCTTGCTCGAAGGGCAGCGCAGAGGGAGCGAGTCAGGATCCTCTACCGCAGAGCCCTCAAAGACACTCTCAACTGGGCCGTCCACAGGCACCTCTTCTACCAAGATGTATATCCATATACATCATCCGATCGTCTTTTTTTTTTCTTTCAATCTTTCAGATCTTATTCCTAGGGTTTTTGTTGTTCATGGTAGCTTCAATTGCTGTAATGTATTCTCAAAAGCTTGAATAATTCCCATCCCATTCTCTCTTCATCTTCCTCTTCTTTTTTTTTCCCCTCTTTTCCAGGCATCAGATCTACGAGAAAGATTTGAAGCCAACAAACATGTGGTATGCTATCTTGACATTCTCCTGAAAGGAAACCAAAAAAGGTCACTTTTTGAAATCCTGGAATTATTTCATCTGTATTGGCTATGTGTTCAATTTCTGAAATTGTGTAAGGATGAGTTTGTGATATGGGGTTGTGAAATTTGTTTCTGTCTCTTTTGATCTGGTTAGGAAGAAAGTCATAATCTGTAGATTATGGAGATATATTTGGTGTATATTGTAGTGGCATTTTGTTATTTGTGTTGATTTGTATTAAAGATGCATCTTCTTATGATGTTTCCTTTTTTTTTTTTCTTTTGTCCTCCAATCGTCATGTTCATCTAACTTCATTTCTTCCTCATAAAGACTGGATTTCTCCCTTCTAATTGTGTACAGAGGTGCCTTTTAGGATATGAAACTAGATATTCTTGGCTTTGGTGATGGAGAAGCTGGATAAATTTCAAAGGGATATTTACAGGGAGGGAGAAGAAAAGGCATGTATCTTATTAAATGGGTAGAGAATTGAAGCCAAAGGGGGGAGGAGTGGGAATAACAAGGTATAGGGACATAAATTGGCATTAGTTAAGTAGGTGGGGTGGAGATTTGGAGAGGAGGAGGATACCTTTTGGAGAACAACAATTAGCTGAAAATATCAGGTAATCAGGAGGGGTTGAAAAGTGGGGAATGTCTAAATCAAACAAAAAGACACAACACAAATACAGATTCTTGGAGACCCCTGCTTTGCTAGTTGATCATAAGCCATATTCATGTGGAGCCATTAATCAAACAAAAAGACACAACACAAATACAGATTCTTGGAGACCCCTGCTTTGCTAGTTGATCATAAGCCATATTCATGTGGAGCCATTATCAGAAGACAAATGTGTAGTTTCTTATATCTCATCAGATATATGATAAGGATACATAGATCCATCGGATGGCCTATTTATTGCGTAAAGTTAAATGCATTTTAAAATTTCCATGTGATCCCAAGTTTTGTGAACTGCCTGCACGGAATAAGCAGAGCATGCTTCTGCTTCATTTGAATAATTGAATCTCTATTAATCGGTGGGTCAAGATAGTTTCTCAACACATTACCCTTCGAGTCTCTATTGAAAGATTTAAACTTGTTCTACTTAATGTTGTGTGGAAGAAGCTCCTCTTGTTACCTTTATTTATTTAGTTATTTGGAATTCGAGATGCAATGTAGCATGGTTTCCTTGTGTTAGAATTTTGGTTCCAGGAAAGGATGATGATTACCAAGGATTTACTGGTATGTCTGGCCAAAACTTATTGCTTTAGTTACTTTTCAAAAAAAATCTTTTAGAATTTGTATAATATATGGGCCTCCTTCAGAATGCTTACTGTAGAATATAATGTTTTTTTTTATAAAGATGAATATAATGCCTTTATTGAATTGGTATAATGCTTATTTTGGTTTCTTGAGGTTTCAAGTTGATGCAGGACAGATCCATTGTCCCCCATGGGTCGACCCGCCTTTGGGCCCGGCCCAATTATCCTTATCTTATTTAGAGTTATTTTCATTTATTTATGCCCTTTATTTAGTTAAGTGAGATGTTTTAATCCCAACCGTAGGATTATTAGATGGTTGAGATTAGATCTAGGTTTGTGTTTTCTCATATATAAGCATTGTAGAGCCTTTTGGATCCTTAGTTAATGATTAATGAAATTTCTCTCGAGTGATTTTGGGGTTTCCCAAGTCTTTTCTTCTTCCTCGCCCGCGATGGGGAGTTTGGAGTGAGGCCAATTTTTAGGCGGAAGCCTGACCTATCCCTTCCACCCTCCATCTCTAGCCCCTCCATCTCTACCCGCCCCATGTCTGGTTCCCCGCTTCGCATCACAAGTACTTGATTTAGTTCTAATAGTCAATCATAGGACCTGGACGACATGCATATCTATTGGTATATCGGAGCTTGCAGTGGTTCGTTGATCGGTTAAAATATAGGACAGCTCACTTGAGTAGTTAACAATTGCTGAACTAGTTTTCCTACATGAAGGTAACCAGCTGGTCTGGTGATACAGTCATCTCTTGCCATATGCTATAGTGTCTTGTCACTTGTGTTGCAAGGACAGAGGACCATTGGTACAAATACTCAACATTTCAAGTTTCTGTGGTTATTATTGAATTTGCCCCCTTCCTATTTATTTATGCTTTTTGAATATAATGCAATGGTTGCTAATGTATGGGAACTGTTTCATAAATGGTTTTTTTTTTTTTTTCCTAACAACTTCTTTCACGTGATCCTGCTTTACTTTATTAGTTGCATGTGCCCAGTGAGTGAAGTTCTATGATTTCTAGTGAAGAATTATAGCTATTATTTTCTATCAAAATAAGCACAAAACTGCTGTATATCATAAAGTTTAGCTCTCTAGTTTTCTTGGATTACCCCCTTTTAATGTCTCACCAGGAAGATATCCACACTATCGACAGACTGATTGAGGATGCAGAGGCAACATTTAATAAGTGGCGGCACCCAGATCCTTACATAGGTAATTTCATCAGGGGAGCTCTTTTTTGTTCTTCCTTTGAAATTTGCTGCCTTCTATCGATTGCTTATCACCCTCTATTTATCATCTCAAGACATCTTTCTAATATAATTTCATTTGTTTGTGAATTTGAATGATGCTAGATCTTTCTATCCTCTTTCTATTAAGATGGGTTTTCCTTTTAGATGTTGAAAATTCATTAGAACTTTTGTGCTTCGTGGATTTGCTTCTACAATGTGTTATTTGGGTACACAATAATGCTTAAAACTGAAGTAGGTAGGTGTCTATGGTGTTCCCTTTTTTAGCTATGATGTTTTGTACCTTTCCTCCCTTTTTTTAGTCCTTTTTTTTTTTTCATTTGAATGGTTGAGACAAAATGTATCAGCAAAAATTTAAAACATAAGGTTGTCTAGGAAATAAAGCTAAAAAAACCCAAAAATAATTGAAAATTTTGCATTCAAGACAGGTTTCCATAGGTCTCTGAAATTTGTATTTTGTGTGCTTGGATATTAGGCTCTTTATGCACCTGGTGAGTTCTTCCATGTGAACAAAAGAAGAGCATTTGCTCTATCTTATCAAGTTTTGAGGTTAGCTGTCCTAATAACACATAAACCAATCAAAAGTGCTGCCTGGGGAATTTGCATAAAACCTCGAGGAAAATGACATGGGCCTTGCCTCAGTCATTTGCATAATTTCAGGCAGCTCAGCCAAGATGAAGATGGCTCGAGTCTCAAGCGGTCGAGCCCCCTTCCTTCTCCCAGCCTTTCAAACTTGGAAGCTCTACTACATTTTAAGAAAATTCTTTTCTCAGTCATTCAGCAGAGTCTTCTATACATGCCTCTTCCAGTTTAGTCCAGGAGGAATAACCAGAAAATATCTGATTCAGTCTACAATAATTGTTGCTAAAGAATGGCTGGGACAGAAATCTGTTGGAACCTTTAAAATGATTCCTCCAATATGTGCAGAAATCTGTGTAGGCCCCTGATTTGCAAAGCTTTGAAGGTCTCTCTAATTCCTGTATCTCATTCTGTTCATGTTGCTTTCCTTTTTTTCTTATGCATTAGTATGAATGTCTTTCATATTAAGAGATCTTCTCACTTCCTATTCATTGTTACTGGAGTAATCTATCTTCAATAGATGCTGGATTGAGGCTCTTTATGGTGCTTATAAAAGAAAAATCCCTACCAAATATCCGCTAAAATGGGGAACTTTGTTTCCATTCTTTTTTTTTTCTTTTTTGTCAACATATTTGTTTATTGTTTAAGCTGACAATAATTGTAAAAAAGGAATTGATTGATCTCAATGGAATAAAGTTGCTTTTAGCATTTACAACTTACTTTCTTGTTTCTTATCTAGTCTAGTGTCAACTCTAAAATTCAATTTCAATGTTGGCTTATAAGTGTCCTAATCATATTTAAAATTTGGTAAGTAGCAAATACCTCTTTGGATTGTCTGGTTTCCTTATTGACTGGGTAATCATTTTTTTATTTTTATTTACTCAGGCGCCATTGGCAACTCTAAAAATAGGCTATATTTGACATAAAACTGATCCAAATAGATGTTTGAGTGCTTTAGGCTGTTTAGGAAAGTCCATTTCCCTCATTAATTGAACGAGGATAAAAGACCATTTTTCTCTTTTCCAAAAGCAATAGAAGCGAAAATAATCCAATCAATCAGGCATCAATGTCTAAAGCAATCAGACAAATTTTTTTCTTTTGACAAGTTTGCCCACATAACGTTTACTATATGACAAATTTTCCTGCACTACTTTTGCTATTACTCCTATTACTATATAAGTTTGCCCATATAACTTATACTATATGACAAGATTGCTTTTTCATCAGGCTTACTATGCGCCTTTCCAAATAGTCTATTTGTAAAATGCTCTAAATTGTAATAGATCTAATGGAATAATATTAGTAACTTAGCATTCAGATTGAATCTTATCTATCTTGATTGTAATTCAGATAGAAAGTTGCTGACTTTTGCGACACTTGCAATAGTTAATGATAATCATTTGACTTTATATTCCATTAAAGAAGTCATCCTTTGTTGCTTTATTGAAAAACTTTGTAAAATTAGGAGTTTTGGTTGAGTGACCAGATATGCTCTATCCTTTTGGGTACTTACTTTTAAGGGGGGCTGAGCTCAAAGGCTGATTCTGTAACTTAGGATTGTAATATGATATCTTCTTTTTTACCTTTGCAGGAATTCTTTTGGCCATATGCCTTTTACTAATAAAAAAGCATTCTTAAAAAATTAAAATAAAAACTTATAAACGCAAAAACATTTACATGTCCTGTTCTTAAGAACTTCATTTAACCTTCCAACGCTTGGCAAAATAGTAAGACATACCTCCATTATAGAGGGCGATGGAATGAGTTTCAACCTGTGTGGGGTGCGCTTGTACTTCCTATAGGTAGTCCTCACTGTCATTGAGGCGCAGGCGAGAAGAAAAGGAAATTTGTATTTTAAGTTTTTTGCAGACTTACAATGCAATTGTTCTTTTTGTTGATTGTTATTCTATACATGTAATTTGATTTTTTTTTTCCTTTTTTTTTTTTTTTCTAAATGAGCAGTTCCTTGGGCTCCTGGCGGCAGCAAGTTTTCAAGGAATCCTAAGCCACCTGAAGGGGTAAGATTTTCTATTTCATAAATAATGGTTTCTGCTACAGAGCATTTCTTATATTTATTCCATTTATTACTTTAGGGGACATGACTAAATCTATGGATTGTTCTCTAAAAATACTTTCTTATGCCTTTTGTAAGTGGTTCATTAGTTAAAGTCGAGACTCAACAGGAAACATGCTGCCCTTATTGAGAAACTGATGTTTCACCCATATACGGAAAATAAATTCGTATGTTTCTCACTATTGGTGTCACTAATTTAATTCTAGCCTTCAGTACTTTCTACAAACACTTTTTTCACCTACGGGACTCCTGCACATGAATGATGTGGGGTTTTCAATCCACACCATCCACAAAAGCAGGACTCCCCTGAATCAACGACGTGGACCAAATTTCCCGTGGCAGCCGAGCAGGAGTCCCATACGTGAAAATTATCCATTTCCACAGATATTTTGTAAAATAAGTCATCTTGCATCCATTTCTCCTGCCAGCTCCCATGCCCATTTCTGAAACTCGGGGGTGGTGACTGTTGGTCAGAAGTTAGTTTACCTTTTCTACTAGTGATCAATTATATACCCTTTACTCAATTAAACTTATTAATGCAGGCTAGATTGGTGGTTTGTGTTAGTGCAAACACTATACCAATAAAAAGGACCTGCAAATCTTTTATAATATGCATTATGCAACAAGAAGCAAATTTTGACACCCCAGAGGTGTGGGCTGAACAGACCCCAAATAGATGGGATAGGGCTTTGATGGATGATGAATGGGATGATGCTCCGATGTTGATGCACAATTTCAGAAGCGTTGATAACAGAAAGAACAGTCTCTATAATAGATTCAAATAAAGATTTGAACAGGCAACACACCATTCAGTTGTGTGTGACTCCTACGGGACAGGGTTCTTAGCTGGATGTTCCTGTTTACTTCAGCAGGCCACTTGTCCTTGACTGAACCAAAACTACTCTTAAGAATTACACCCAAAGTAGTACCCTTACCACCCTCTTTTGTGCCCAGAAATTTCTAGCCTCAACATCGACTCATTTGGGCATCCCATCTGAAAAGTATGACTTCCTTTAGTTGTCTTTCCATCCAACTGCATAATGTTCAGGTGACATTTATTTCTCATAAGATGTTTTCTCCCTTCTTTGAAAATGTTAAACATTGTAAATTCTTACAGATATTGCAGCTCTCTAAATTACTCGAGGTCTCAATTGGATCCTGTTACATGGATTCAGTATTTCAAGTTTTCAACCTCATGGTTGCACTGTGCTTTATCCATTTGGTGGAACAATAGAAGAACATCTGCAGATTTGATAGCTTATAAGAATGAGGTTTGCTAGGGGTGGCAAAAGAAATTACAATGCCACATATTGGTCTGAATACATGACTAGAAAACTTCCTACCTGTAAAAAATGATCAGTAGACTAGCACGTGAGAGTTGTATATGGTCCACAATGATTTATGCGCTTGCGCAGAAGATTTCATTGCTGAATGAGAAAAAAGCTTGCATGAATTGTTTGCTTTTTTTTTTTCTTTTCTTATAAAGATAACAATAGGTTTTGGTTCAAGTTCCACATAGAATTTCTAGTTCTTTCACCTATCGCCAAAGCACACGCACACACCCATTGTGTAGCTTTTTGTGTGGAATTTTCTATTTTCATTGTAGAGAGCAAGAATGTAGTTAGGAGTATGCAAGGTGTTCTATTCCTCTGTAAAACTCTCCCTTACTGATGCAGATTGAGATCGTCTACAACTATGGGCGAGAAGACAATGACTGAAACCACAACCAAGTGTCTTCATCAATAATGCCAAGGAGTCGAGATTCAACTTGTGCTGCTTTTGTTACTTTGTCTTTTAAGCGATCCAAGCAAAGACTATTTGAAAGTTTCGTTCCAGCCAATCTTGTCCCTGGTTTAAAAAGCATAATGAACAGATATTTCTTTGTTCTTTTGTTGTGGTTTATACATGACAGACGTACTTATTTATGTGCTTCTGTTGTTCAATGACTACAATGTACTTCTGTGTTCTTGATATGAAGAGATTGCTTAGGGGCACATTTGGCGTTTTCCCTTTCATAAGGGAGCATTTCTCAATGGTAATAAACTTTCTTGGCGAGAGAAATGAGTCATCCAAGTAGATGGCAAATTTTCTTCCAGAAAGAGATTTGACAAGAGCCTGGAGAAAAGTTGGAACTTGGGACTGCTGATTGTTACAACCTTGTGTTTGAGTAGTCAGAATTTACTCAAAAATAGTTCTCTGCCCTTCTGAAAAAGACTAATAGGCTTCTGACAAAAATAGTTGAATCTCTCTCTTTTAGAATAAGCAGTACCCTCCTGTGTCTCATAGGAAGCAATGTCAATATTGGTTGTCTTCATTCTTATTTTCTGAGACCTCATTTATGTATTGCTGGAGGATTCTGTGTTCACATTCAAAATGGTTGGTGCAAGGCATTCTTCAAGTATATAAATTTTGCACCTAGTTTTTTAAATTCTGTGGAAAATGTCAAGAAAAAAAGATTTTCATATGTTCAGAATCTCAATGTTACATATACAAACAAGCTTTAATGTGGCTCGATGCTCGATCAATCAGGTGCATGGTGGCTGGCTTCATAATGACTGTTTTCAGTGCCATCGTCTTTTGAATTATATGAGATGGAATAGCTGCTATTGTAATAAATTTAAACATTGATCATTTCCCTTTGAAAAGCACATTTAGGCCCATCAGTTCAACAAAAGTGAATAAATTTAAGTGTCTCAAATATACATTTTAAAAATGATGGTACTTGCAAATATAGTGAAAATATCGTAAATTGAAAAGGCCATTATGTAATTTATTAAGCTAGAAGGTTTTGGATCCAATTTTAACTGTACTTTATATTTTGACCGGAAATTACTTTCAGTTTTTACAACTATTAACATTCTCTCCACCAATTTTCACTAATATACTCCCCCCAATTATGGACTCCCATCCTCCTCATTTTTAACATATATATAATTCTACCTCTTCATGCTAGCACGGGTTTTGTGCTAGTTTTAATTTATGGCAAGGTCCTTATTTCCTATACACAAACAGTTTCAAAATTATCAAAATAACTGCAGTATTATGAAGGGGAAAACATTCTCATCTGACAATAACCCCTATGCATCCTCTTCTGATGATCCAGACCATTCATCTAAATCCCCACAGTGAAAGGGCAGCTCAGAAACTCCATAAAAAGAGACTTCCATTGTCTTAGAATCCAGATAAAGGAGCTAACATGCAGATAGTTACTTCTACATGGTGAGGCTTCCTAATGAGTGAGGAGGAAAGGATATATCAAAATGCATGAAAAACGCAAGAAAACTTTTATCAAAGACTAGCATGCTTTGAAGTTCAGACTCTCCATAGGTCATCAAACAACAAGGGAATTATGCTCCCCATGCAAAGTTCACATTAGTTGGTCCACCACTTTCTGCTGATGGAAGTCTGCAAACTACTAGCTGTTGTCCAACACAAAGGCACAAATCTCAATGTCCCTCCAAGGCACAACCTAAACTTGTTTCACAACTTGAATCTCTACAACACCTGATCCTTAATTTCTCATTAGTAAATCACAGTCAAGACCAAACTCCAACCTAAGCATGTCATTAGGCTCATTATTCTTCTACAAAAAATTTCAAATACAAGTATGAATTTACTCTCCAAGACAACTCTGAGAAGAAGGCATGTCATGCTATCTGTGCATTGTTGCATCAGCAACAACTTATCAAGCAATGTGGCTTTTAAGAATCATTTCAAGACATTGAACAGATGCAGAAAAGCGAACTATAATCTTATGTAAGAAGAAATCAACAATTCAGTATTAAAAAAAAAAAAAACCAATCTCTTAAGCTTTAAAACCACATGTTGGCACTAAACATTGCATGATTAAAAAAATAAAAATTGTTGAGACAAAAGGTGAGATCAAGATCAAGGACTCTATGACCTTTATACATCAACATGATTTTAAGTTCAAACTATTGGGTTTCCAAACAATCTTTCTTATCACACAACCAATTCAAGTGAATCTGCAAGAAATGTTCCTAAATCAACAAATTTCATTAATTGAAAAAACAAGCTTAACAAAGTTCTAGCAACAGAAACATGTCAGGAAGTTTCAATTTATATCATGATCTGATGAGTCAACAACACCAAATCCAAAGTTCATTTCCATAAGAAAGACTAGATGCACATGATACATTCGGTTAAAGTCCATATAATAGGGGGCAAAAAGTGATAAAACCCAAACCCTAGAAGTAGAGGAAAAGGAGTGAAGAGAAGAGAAGAGAAGATCAAATGAGTTTGAAGGGGAGAGGCCATGGAGTAGACCTTGGGACCTCAACCCTGTCTTTGATCCTTTCGATCTTCTTCTCTCTCTTGGGCCTCGCGTTCCCGTAAGAGCCCTTGAAGCGCTTCCCTCTCTTCGTCTTCTTGTCGCCGCGGCCGCAGAGGGCGGGCAGAGAGGCCGAGACTCCAGTTCTCTCCGCCTGCTGCATCACTCGCCTCGCCAGGCCCCCGCACCACTGCATCATCATCGCCATCTTCTAATCCGCATCAACCCCAGTACCCACCCATCTCTCTTTCTTCTAGACTTGTATAGGGTTTTGTTCATGAGCCATTTGGGCCTGGCTCAATCAAGTTCACCTCAACTCGAGTTAAAAAAACAATAGCTCATAACAGGGCCAAGCCCAACAAGGGCCGTAAATATTTCAGTGTCAAGCCTGCCCATTTCATCAACTGGGCCGGGCTGACTAGCTTTTTTTCAACTATTTGTACATGGTCATAATAATGAAAAAAAAAAAGCTATTTGTCCAGAACAAGTACTGATTAGCCCATGGTAACGGAGAGTGACCTCTAGAGTTGCAAATGAGAATACGATTCTCCGATTAGTCGTAAGTTTTGATTAGCAAAAAATCAAGACTGGAACTTATTTTAGGTTATGATTCATAAACGGGTTCAGGTTTAGTATCCAATTTAAGTTCCGATCGATAAACGAGTTCGGTTCTGAATCCATATAAGTTCCGATCCGTGAACCTGAGACCCGATATATGAGTATTTGATATTACAAATTGTACCTTAAAATCAACTTTTTAAGATATTATATTATATATATTAAAGCAAAGGGGGAGGTGGGCTATGAGGTGTGCCATGTCATCATCGAAGGAGTTCTCCTTTTAAATAAATATACATAAAAAACTTAGAGTGGTTTAAGGAGCCATGTCATCACATTCCACTATTTTTTCTCCGAAAGTATCTATCAATATCTTCTATCTCCTAAAGTCTCTCAATCAATATCCCCTAAAATTAAAGTTAATATTGCAAAAATAACATAAAAGACGCTTCTAAGGGGGCCCTATGTAATATCAATCTCTTTCACTTATGTGTTACCCTACTTTCAATTTACAAAGATTTTATAGGTGTGATATTACAAGATTCTCATTATTAATTTTCAAGATAATTTCTTTCTTTTACCATAAAATCTGAAGATCTTTTTCCACTTTATTTTCTTCTAAAAATTCTTAAAAATAATAATAGTGGATTCTTCTTTTATAGTTTTAATTATTATAATAATTTATTATATCTTTGTTTTGGCTCGGGCTCAGCACGGCCGTTTGTTGCTAGTATATTTATTAAAGCAAAGGGGGAGGTGGGCTATGAGGGGTGTCACATCATCCCTAAAAAGCCTCTCCTTTCAGAGAAATATAAAAGAAATTATATTATATATATTAAAGCAAAGGGGGATGTGGGCTATGAGGGGTGCCATCTCATCCCTAAAATGTCTCTCATTTTAGAGAAATATAGAAGGAAATAATATAGCCTTTGGCTTTCACGTGGGTCACTATACATACCTCTCCAAATCTCCTCCCTAAATCTCCATTTTAAATTTTCTTTCCAAATCTTTTTCCTAAGTCTCTTCACCGATTTTTTCTAATTTATCTCTCATTCAAATCTAACCCAATCCATTTTGCAACGTATGAGATCTCCATCCACTCTCTCATCGAGCCATCAATGTAGACATCTCCTCCCTATAACTTATTACCCAATTTAAATTCTCTCAATTTCTTGTGGACTCCACCTATAACTTATTACCCACTTTCCACACTCACTTCATGCGGCCCACTACACTCAATTCTCAAACTGTAATTTACGTATCTATTGGCACATACAATGGACACACCCTTAAAATCAATTGAAATCAGTTTGTAATCGTCATCAATTTAATCTAATCTATTGGAACATACAATGGACCTACCTTCTTAATATTGAAAATTTTATGTAATGCACCTACCTCGTTATTTTTTTGCATCTTGGGTGGCCCAAAGAAAAATCGAAATCTTTAGCATCATGTAGTGCTTATCTAAGAATCACGAACCATAGATTAATATACAACCAAAAAAATTATGAGTGGCCCCACCTCATAAATATTTTCTTTCACTGAAATTATTTCCTCAAATCAACCAACCCCCCCCCCCCCCCCCCCCAAAAAAAAAAAAAAAACCATACCATGAAAAAAAACTCATTTTAGCAATTTTATTTAATCATCATCACTAATATCAGTTATATGACTCAGTAAACCAAGAAGGATTATCAAGCAAGTTGAAATCAAAATCCTGTCCATTCGTAAATTTGAATCGTAATCAAGTTCGACCTATTGGACCATTTCAACCACTCTTACACTCCACATGATGCCCCTAACAAACTGAGCTCCAGCCGGGTATTGATGTGTTTGTAGGAAAATTGATGCATTTTTTTTCCTTCTTTGAATGGTATTATTTTTTCTTTTTGCTTCCATCCTGGATTTTCTCTTTTTTAGTGGGGACTTTCAACCGATGCATTTTTTTTCAATTTAGAAAGATTTTATAGGTGTGATATTACAAGATTCTCATTATTATTTTTAACGATAATTTCTTTCTTTTACCATAAAATCTGAAGATCTTTTTCCACTTTTTTTTCTTCTAAAAATTCTTAAAAATAATAATAGTGGATTCTTCTTTTATAGTTTTAATTATTATAATAATTTACTATATATTTATTTGAGCACAGGCGTTTACATCGACCAGACTAGATGTGGTGGTGCTCGGTGATGGGGAGGGCGCAGAGGGCCCGACCAGATACTTGATTAAAAGAAGAAGTTGAACTTGATGAACGCGAGGCCCTCGTGAAACCTTCCAAAAGGAAGAGCCGAGAGAGTGAGAGATGGAACTCGAAAGTCGGAAGGGCCATTTATAGCGAGGCTTTGGGCGGGCCAGGGGTGTGAAAGTAATGAAAAGCAAAGTCTCAACTCCCACCCAATATATATATTAAAGTAAAGGGAGAGGTCGGTGAGGGGTGCCACAAAAAGTCTCTCTTTTCATAAAATAAAGCAAAGGGAGAGGTGGGCTTTAGGGAGTGCCACCTCACCCCCGAAAATTCTCTCCTTTCATAGAAATACCCAAGAAAAAAAAAGAGAAAAAGAGGGAGGGATCAACTGATTTCACGCAAGAGTAGAGTCCTCTGGGATCTGAGAACCGTAAAACTCTTCCCATGTCTACTTCCCTTCTTTTATGAATTTTACAAAAATAAGTTACCTTGTGTTTAAGATCCATGGTTCAGATGTACACGACAATGGTAATACATTTTTCTTTTTCTTGATTTTTGGATCGATTCATCTACACTGAGATGCTCCAAAGAATGATGAAATCTTTGGTTTTATTTATACCTTATCTCTTTACAGAAAAATGAAAACTAATTAAGGATTGATTTCCTTTATTTATTTATTTACTTCATTATTTTTCTTTTTCTTTTCAAGGGACTCATCTAATCCACACTCACACTCCACATGATGTACCTAATAGACTGAGCTCCAGCCCGGTATTGATGTGTTTGTAGGAAAATGGACGCATTTGTTTTTCTTTTCTCATTTTTTTTTCTTCTTTGAATGGTATCATTTTTCTTTTTGCTTCCACCCATACTTTTTTCTCTTTTTTAGTGGGGACTTTGAACCCATGCATTTTTTCAATTTACAAAGATTTTATAGGTGTGATATTACAAGATTCTCAATATTATTTTTCACGATAATTTCTTTCTTTTACCATAAAATCATAAGATCCTTTTCCACTTCGTTTTTTTTTTTAAATAATAATAATGGATTCTTCTTTTATAATTTTAATTATTATAATAATTTACCATATCTTTATTTTGGCCCGGGCTTAGCACGGGCGTTTGTTGCTAGTTATATATATTAAAGCAAAGGGGGAGGTGGGCTGTGGGGGGTGCCACCTCACCCTTTAAACTTCTCTCTTTTCAGAGAAATGCCAAGGAAAACATGAGATGATTTGGCCTTAATCGACGGTGAGATGGTGAGGCTTTGCATATTTGATGGAGGGTCAGGATCAGATCTCTCTTCATTAAGAGATAAGCTGATTTGATGGAGGGTCAGGATCAGATCTCTCTTCATTAAGAAATAAGAGATTATATATATTAAAGCAAAGGGGGAGGTGGGCTGTGGGGGGTGCCACCTCACCCCTTAAACTTCTCTCTTTTCAGAGAAATGCCAAGGAAAACATGAGATGATTTGGCCTTAATCGACGGTGAGATGGTGAGGCTTTGCATATTTGATCGAGGGTCAGGATCAGATCTCTCTTCATTAAGAGATAAGCTGATTTGATGGAGGGTCAGGATCAGATCTCTCTTCATTAAGAGATAAGAGATTTCTCTTCATTGAGAGATAAGATCCATCAGATTTATCTCCTAAAAAATCTCTCATTTGCATTACCAAATTATATCCCTCTCTCTTCATTAAGAGATAAGCTGATTTGATGGAGGGTCAGGATCAGATCTCTCTTCATTAAGAGATAAGAGATTTATCTTCATTGAGAGATAAGATCCATCATATTTATCCCTCCATCAAATTACCTCTGTCTCCTTCATCTCCACCCTTACACAGAGAAACGATCACCGCCCATTTGTACTTGCAGTCGATCGTTGCAGCCGGATCTGGTTTCATCACTTGCCATTCTTGGCATCTGCAAGCATCTGCTTACTGACAGCACATCTCCGTCTCCCTCATCTCCACCCTCACACAAAAACGATCACCGCCCATTTTATATTTGCAATCGATCGTTGCAGCCGGATCTGGTTTCGTCACTCACTTGCCATTCTTGTCGTCTACAAGCATTTGCTCTCTGACAGATAACTTGCTGTGGAACCCACCTGGATTCAACTTCAATATCTTTGATTCATCTCCGGTGTCGTTCACTTGCTCACTGGCAGTTTTCATTAGAGCTCTTAAGGTTTATGTACTCTCTCTCTCTCTCTCTCTCTCTCTCTCTCTCCATCTAATGATTCATCATCTCTTTGGTTAAATATGCTCGTGCTCTGTTTTTCATTTGAGACAGAATTAGAAATTTTTTTGTTCTCCCTATCCAATGAATCATTATAATGTTGAAACGAGCTAGGAAGGCTGAACACACTCAAAATTCATAAAAGAAGGGAAGAAAGATAATGGGGATGATGATGAAGAGGAGGAAGAACAGTGACTTTTAACATCACTTAAGAGTGGCAAGGTCCCTGATTTCCCATGTCTAAATGTTCACAAAGTACAATAACAAGAGTTGCAGATTCATAAAAGAAGGAACATATAACAACACATGTCCTCCTCTTTCATAATCAATATGACACTAATCCCTGACAAGAAAAAAGGAAGAAGATAATGAGGATGATGATGAAGAAGAGGAAGAAGACTCACTTGTAACACCACTTAAGAGTGGTAAGGTCCCTGCTTTCCCATGTCTACTTCCTTTCTTAATCTCTAAAATTATCTCTACAACCGCCAGTAGATTAAAATCCAAGCTGAAGATAGAAGGGTCCTGGTCTGGGCTCTCTATCGTTCTCTTTATAATTTGATATATGGTTTTATTGAAACACTGATCATTGCAGCGAAACCCAGGTGGGCCACCAATCTCTTTCTTCCCTTTTTATGTTTCTCTCCAGCCCATCCAGCACATTGCATGGAAACACTGATTAGAAAGAGAGAGCCAAATTTAAATAGTTCATAGTTGCTTAGCCCACACTGATAATTGCAGAGAAACCCAAGTGGGCCACCGATCTCCTTCTTCCCTTTTTTCTGTTTTATTTTATTCGTTGTCTTTCTGTGTTTTTGTTTGGAGGGACGACGTCCCACTTTCATTTTGATCGGCTGGTTCCCAAGATCCAATGGCCCTGGTTTACCTATTGAAACTTTGGTCTTTTGTCTTAATTGGTCTTTCACACTTTGGTCTTTTGTCTTAATTGTTCTTTAGAGTTGAATCAGGTTCAAAATGTCATTTAGTCCGTTTGGATCTTCTCCATCATTGATTTTAATATGGGCAAATATTTTATAATAGTATTTTTTATCTCCTTCTCTCTTCCCTTCACTTTCTTTATTAGTGAAACTTCATACCATGTTCTTTGGATGTACCCAACATCCACCAACCTGAATAAAAAATAATTGCAGACACCAACCCATTTTTTTCCAAAGAATAAAAGTCCAATCTTTGCTGAACCTCTGTTTTTCACCAATTAGTTATGTTGAAAAATTCTCTTCATCTTTGAAGTTGGAAAACAATCAGGTGCTTTGAAATATGGCTTCAATGCAAGTAATTTGATCACGATAACAAATTAGGAAATAGATTTATTTTTTATATTTACATCATGATTTCAAAATTATAATATTATTTTTTTCCATGAATATTGTTTTTGGTTTATTGTTGAAGTCTGATTTTAATGGGCCCCAGTTGGAGGCTTTTTGGGTTGCAATTCCCCAACCCGACCTGACTCATCTCCTACATATGGGCCGGGGAGTAGGTACCCTATCCACAACCCTTTCCCAACCCGGTTCTGTTGTAGTGAATGAATATGCAGGGTTGGGGTTCTCATGATGTAAATATATTAAAATAATATTAATTTTATAATGTATTCTAGATTTTAATATAACTTTTAAATATAAGTTATATATAGTTTTTTAGAAAAAATGAACTATTCTAAGCGTTTGTTGCTAGAAAACAAAAACAAAGCCCAACACCATAGAAAAATAAAAGACTTAATTATAGATGCTAAACCATGAATAAAAAACCCATAGAAAACAGCAGAATCCTGCAAAATTTCTACAGATTGAAATTCAGTGTTAGATATACAACTACAAGGTTTCGAGTTGTCATCGCTATAAATCTCTCTTAGAACTATTAGACAACACTATCTATTAGCTGTAATTTCCTTTCCAAAGAGAACAATTTTCTCTATTACTATATGCATGTGAGATTTCTCTTGTATGGTTCTTTGCTTCTCACATTTGAACTTTTATTTTTCATTTCCTTCTTTTTTGTGGTGAAATTACTGGTGACTAATAGTAGAATTGCCATTGAAATTAGGTATGCTGAAAATTTCTCTTAATCATTGAAGTGGGAACAAAATCAGGTACTTTGAAGATTAATTGTTTCTCAAATCAGGTAAGCTTTATAATTCTATATATTTATTCTTTTTTACCTACACAATTGTTAAATGTATATCATAGAAAGTGCATTTATAATAGTTGTCCAATTCTTGTATCTTTTATGGCAGTTACATATTTTATATAGTTTCCTTTGCTGATCGAAATATATATACTTTTCATTTACATCAAGCAAGTATGGTACTTCAAAAGGACGTAAATATATGCAAAATTGCGAGATTACAACGCAAACTATCCTTACAACTAAAGCGTTTAAATCGATATGATGGTATGAGCACGTCCTATATACTTAACATTTTTATATTATATATTTTAACTCTTATATACATATCAAATATATTAATTTATTTTCTCATCTAGGCATTAAACATTATTCAAAATTAGCTCGACAGAGAAGAATATTATCAATAAGACATCGTCGTTTAATGAAGACTCCTTCTTTAGCAACGACAACGACCAATTCAGGTTCTCCATCTTTGTCCGCGATTGTAGGCTCCATAGAAAATCCAACAGGTAATAATAATGAATGGTCTACTCATGAAATTATAATAAACATATTAGAAATAACGTGTTTTACGCTTACAACAATTCTCATTTTAAAAAGGTCAAGAACAAGGAGCATCGGATACAAGTGGATACTATACTGATGGTGCAATTCAACAAAATCAATCTTCAGTTCATAGTCAACGTGATATTTGCAAGATTGCTAGAAGACAAAGAATAATGAAGCTTCGAGATTTACGTGCATCAAGATATCAGTCCCCAACTCAAAGAAGTATGTAAAGTACTTCCGTGTTAGTGAAGTCATTCCTTTTTTCTATATATAACGTCATCGTCCAATTAATTATTTCAATTCTTTTGACTTAGGTCGCACTAATGGTAGAAGAGACTTTGGGTTTCCAAGTCAAACTTGTAGTAAGTGTGGAGCAATAATGTGGGAACAAGAGGGGAATAAAAGAAGGGCAACTGATCCAGATTATATATTCAACAAATGTTGTCGAGATGGAAAAATTGTTTTACCTATGTTGCAGCATCCTCCATTGTACTTGAGATCACTCATGGAAGATTTCAGAAGTAGAACTGCCTCCAAATTTAAAAAATCAATAAGAGCATATAATAATGCGTTCTCATTCACTTCGTTGGGAGCAAAAATTGATAACAGCATTTTAAGTGGAGGCGGTCCTTTTGCATTTCGTATACATGGTCAGACACATCATAGAATTGGATCTCTGTTACCATTAAATGGTGAGCAGCCAAAGTTTGCCCAACTCTATATACATGACACATCTCATGAGCTTAGAAACAGAAGAGTAGCCTTGGCAGATGGTACATGTGGAATCAATTTGGATGAGTCTATTATAGAAGGGCTAAAAGCAGTTCTAGATGAAGTAAATCCATATGTGCAAAAATTCAGATCATTGAAGGATAAATTTCAAGGGGATCTTCCACGAAATATATCAATGAGAATACTTTCTGATAGATCTAAAGATGCAAGACGATATAATCGTCCATCAGTGGAAGAGGTAGCTGCATTAATATTTGATGAAGAATCTACAAGCCATTCAAATAGAGATATCATCTTAGAGAGCGTCTCAGGGCTTTTGCAAAGAATAAGTGAACTTCATCCAAGTTATATGCCACTACAATACCCATTGCTTTTTCCTTACGGAGAGGATGGGTGGCATACAAATATATCTTATTCAATGTCATCATTATCATCAAAGTCTAAAGTTTCAATGAGAGAATACTACTGTTACAGACTACAGCAAAGACAAGAGGAAGGAAAGACACTCTTATTATCTGGAAAACTCCTCCATCAGTTTATTGTTGATGCATTTGCATGTATTGAACAGAACAGAGCTTCCTATATAAGGGCCAATCAGGGTACATTTAGACTTGATTTTTACAAAGGTATTCAAGATGCAATTGTTCAAGGAGACAGTACAGCATCAGCAATTGGTCGACGGTACATACTACCTTCTTCATTCACTGGCAGTCCACGTTACATGATCCAACAATATCAAGATGCAATGGCTATTTGTCGATGGGCAGGGTGTCCCGATATATTCTTAACATTTACAAGTAACCCAAAATGGATAGAGATCCAACATTTTATAGACTTAATTCCAGGACAAAGAATTGAAGATCGTCCTGATATTATTGCAAGGGTATTTCATATAAAGCTCAATGAATTGATGGAAGAGATTAAAAAAGGAAAGGTTTTTGGCAAAGTTATCGCAGATAAAACTTTATTCACTTTTATCATGATTCAGTTTCCATATACATTGTTTACAATTTTTTTATAGATAGAATAATTTTCTTTTTTACAGATATATATGCTATCGAATTTCAAAAGAGAGGGCTACCACATGCACATGTATTAATAACGTTGGATCAAAATCACAAGATATTGAGCACTGAAGACATAGATAATGTTGTTTCCGCAGAAATACCTGATATAAATGAAGACGCGGAGTTATATGACACAATTAAGAGGTGCATGATCCATGGTCCATGTGGACCTCTAAATCCAAAATGTGTGTGTATGCAGGATGGAAAATGCAGCAAAAAATACCCCAAGCGTTTCAATGAGCGTACATCACTTGATAATAATGGTTATCCAACTTACAGGAGAAGAGATGATGGAAGAACTATTAAGATAGGTGGTGTTATGCTAGACAATAGATGGGTCGTTCCATATAACCCATATCTATCAAGAAAATATAATGCACACATAAATGTTGAAGTTTGTAGCCAGATACGAGTGATAAAGTATTTGTATAAATATATACACAAAGGATCGGATCGAGCAACTATCATTATTGAAGAAAGTGGTCAATCAAGAGATGCATCTGGTACATTGAGATATAAAGAAATTGATGAAATAAAACAGTACTTTGATTGTCGTTATCTTTCGGCGCCAGAATCGTGCTGGAGAATATTTGAATTCAGAATGCACCATAGAAACCCTACTGTTGAACGCCTACAATACCATCTCGAAAATCAACAAGTTGTTGTTTTCAGCGATAACGACAATTTATCGTCTGTTTTAAATAGACCAGGAGTGAATAAAACAATGTTCACGGAGTGGTTTACAACAAATCGCCAAGATCCTGAAGCCAGAAGTCTTAGATATGTGGACTTTCCTATGAATTACACTTGGAAAAGTAATGAAAAGCTATGGTCAAAAAGAAAGTGTCGGAAATGCATTGGGAGATTATATTATGCTCCACCTAATACATGTGAAATGTACTATTTGAGAATGCTCCTACATATTATACGTGGCGCTCAAAGCTATAAAGATCTAAGGACAGTCAACGGTACCGTGCATGATTCATTTAAACTGGCATGTTCAGAACTTGGATTGCTTGATGATGATAATGAGTGGGACAATGCGATTTCTGAAGCATCAACTTGGGCTACAGGACATCAATTAAGGAACATGTTTGCAGAAATACTAATGTTCTGTGAGGTTACAAATCCATTACAATTATGGGAGAAGAATTATGAATCACTTTCTGAAGATATAGCAATGAGACTAGAGAGACAAGGCTGCACAATAAATTCAGAATTTTCTATATTTGAAATTCATAATCATGCGCTTATTGAAATCGAAACCATCTTAAATAAGAATGGAAGATCATTGAAGGAATTCACAAATATGGCATTGCCTCGCTATGAAGACGCTGATTACATCTCAAATAGGCTACTCCATGAAGAAATGTCCTACAATACTGAAGATCTTATCTCTGAGTTTGATATCTTATATACCAAGCTAAATCAAGGACAATCCAGAGTATTTCACAATATCATGACATCATGTCAAGATAGAAAAGGTGAAATCTTCTTTGTCAATGGCAGCGGTGGAACAGGTAAGACATACTTGTGGAAAACAATTATTACAAAGCTAAGAAGTGATGGCAAAATAGTCTTGGCTGTTGCATCATCAGGAATAGCATCTTTGTTGTTGCCAGGAGGTCGCACTGCACACTCACGCTTCAAAATCCCACTGCAACCTCATGAGACTTCATGTTGCTCCATAAGTAAAAAATCAAATTTGGCTGATCTTATTCGAAATACAACTTTGATTATATGGGACGAAGCACCAATGATGCATAAGCATGCCTTTGATGCTGTTGATAGAACTCTACGTGACATACTCAATGTGTCTAACCCTACTGCAGGCTCTAAATTATTTGGAGGAATAACTGTTGCATTCGGTGGAGATTTTAGACAAATTCTACCTGTAATTAGAAAAGGAAGTAGAGAGGATATAGTTTCTTCTTCAATTACAAAATCTTTGATATGGAAGCATTGTAAGGTTCGAAACCTAACCGAAAATATGCGTCTCCAAAATTTAAATACCGATGATGATATGGCACAGTTTGCAAGATGGGTATTAAGTATTGGAGATGGAGAATGCAACTCTACCAGTGATGATGATGACAACTTGGTTGAGATACCATCTGATTTAAGAATTGATACATACAATGATGAGATTCTGCCACTGATAAATTTTGTTTATGAGAACATATATAAGAATTATAAAGATCCATCTTATCTGAGGGATAGAGCCATCTTAACACCACTGAATGATTATGTTGACAAGATTAATGGTGTTGTTCTCTCAATGATTCCTACACAAGGGCAAACATATTTAAGCGCCGATACAATGGTGGAGTCTGATAGCAATGAAAGTAATCAAGGAATCTTGTACACTACAGAATTCCTTAATACATTAAATGTTAGTGGATTGCCAAATCACCGTCTGGACCTCAAGATTGGAACTCCAATAATGCTGATTCGCAATCTAAATCAGTCTATTGGGTTATGCAATGGAACGAGGCTTATTATCAAGGAATTGAGACACAAGGTAATAGATGCAGAGATAATTACAGGAACAAATACAGGAGAACGTGTCTTCATACCACGCATTATAATGTCAACGGTTGATACAGAATGGCCATTTATACTAAAGAGAAGGCAATTTCCAATAAAAGTTGCATTTGCTATGACTATTAATAAAAGTCAAGGTCAAACGCTACAAAAAATAGGCCTCTATCTCCCTAAACCAGTATTCTCTCATGGCCAACTGTATGTAGCTATTTCCAGAGTCACAAGAAAATCTGGACTGAAAATATTACTGAAGAAAAATGATGGCATCCCTTTTGGCTATACAAGAAATGTTGTATACAATGAAGTGTTGAATGAAGTAAAAAGGCATTCCACAAACTAATAATAAAGGTAATTTCTTTACATTTAGACCCTATAAAATATGTCATCATAATTCATATAATGCTTCTCATTATAAATGGATCATAATACTTTGTTCCTATTATTACAGGATCTCAAAATCATTCAATCATAAATGTCGTCCAAGAGATATCATCGCCTAGAAGAACTCCACTGTTTTTGTGATAGATGGCATATCAAAGTAAGGCTTAGCAGAGTCCTTGAAGATAGAGAGTATCATACAAGAAAGGGATCAGGAAGAATAAATAAACTTATTCTTATTGATGAAAAGGTAAAAATTATTCTGCATAAATTTGTTATTATGATAAATATTTAATATAAAAACTAATTTAAATTATGTTTTCTATTTTAAAATTACAGGGCGATCAAATTCTTCTGACATTATTTAATGATGAGATCCCAAAATTTGGTAACAACTTATCTGAGGGTAGCTGTTACACCATAAGAAATATTCGGGTTAAGCCAGCTCCAGATACATACAATGTTGCCAAGCATGATTATCAGCTTTCATTGGCAAGAGATTCCTCAATCGTACAAATAACTGATGCATGTCATGAAATTCCATTCATCAAGTATTACTTTGTTCCAATTGATACACTTCCATCTCTCCTAAACAAAGTCAAATTTCTTCCAGGTATTAACTTCAATTTTTAACTTTAAGTATAATATTTGATTATTTAAATTATTATTCATTGCATTATTTCTCATTATATAGATATCATCGGAATTATAGAAGATGTAACGGGCATATCTTATATAAGAAAACAAGATGGAACGGAACTAGCAAAACTAGATGTTACATTATATGATGAAAGGTATTTTTATTTACAACCTAAAAGTTTATTTAGAAACAACTATTTGATGAATATACTAATTTCTCATTTTCTCATGTATTCTTGTAGTTTGAAAAAATTGAATCTAACGTTATGGGGATATTTGGCATCATACCACTTTTATTCTTTAACATCAAATGTTGGAAGAGTCCTCTTGACAATATCAATCGTAGTTAAGGACTACAATGGTAATTAATTAAACTTTATTCTATTTATTCAAACATATAGTTTAACGCTAATGTTAAAAGTAAGTGCAGGAAATATTTATCTAAGCACATCATTCGCTACCAGGATAATGATCAACCCAAATATTCCAGAGGCAAATTCTTTATTAAAGTGGTAATATTTTCATCTTTTCAAATTTAATAAATTAAATAATAAAATACATCATTCTAATGTGTTTGAATTTTTAAATATAGGAATGAAGGCCACAGTGGTGATTCATTGAATAACAGAATTTTATTGGAAGAATTAGTTTCAATGGTGGAGAATGGAGTAACTGAAGTAAGTTACTTATCATTCACATCTTTTTTACTATTATTATTTGCATTTTGCATTTATATTTGTTTTTTTATAAAATATATTAATAAATTTTATACTGTCTATTTATAGATGAAATATGTTACAATCAAAGCTACCGTCGCAATGTTGCACATGGATAGACCATTATCGTTCGTATCTTGTAGTAGGTGTGATAAAAAAATCGATCCACGTGTAAATAATGGTCAATGCAATCATTGCACTTTCCCCACGCGAACAAACAAAATAAGGTATGTTATTAATAATGCACAAATTTCATGTAATATGTTATATTTATAAATTAAATATATTCATTTAAACTTTATAATGTTTAACTTTTATAACTAGATACATTGTGACAATAACGGTAATGGATCACACTGGAAGTGCAACATTTTTGCTCCAAGACAATGTTGTTAAGAAATTCCTGAATACATCAGAAGAAAATTTTGAAGAAAATGCAGCTAAGGTAATGACGCAATGTTTATTTCTTTCTATTCCTTTTTAATATGCTACTATCATATACAATATCTCTAAATCTCATTTATCTAATTCTTTGTCATGTAAATTTATTTTTATCACATTTTTCAGGATGATTGGTACACCCATTTTGCACCTCAAATCCATATAGCACTATGGCAGGAATACTTGTTCCATCTCAAGATAGGATCAAACATGACAAAGTCTACTTTGGATAGTGGAGTTCCAATTAAAAAAATAGAACTCATAAATGCAAATCATGAGGGAAAGTTCTTACTATCAGAAATAGAACATTGTGAGCCTTTACACTTTTGTTTTAAAATATTTATTATTTGAAAAAATTTTTTCATTTCACTAACTTATTTTCACTTATGTCAACAGCATTGAAGATGAAAGATACAATAAAAAATTCAGCCATTGGGATAAGTAATGCACTCGGTCAATTGGAAAGTAAAGAGACAACCTCAGTGACTAACGCTGAAACAAGTGGATGAATTGCACAATCTTCTAATTCTTCAAAATTTTAATTATTTATTATTCACTTTACGTTTGAAGCAGGATTCTTTATTTATTATTGTGCATAAACATACTTATTTCATCAACTTTTAGTTTAAATATTCGTTCATATTAAATTATCATGGTATCACAATTATTTGCAACTATACTTGTGCAACGGTGTCTATGTGATACTATCTATTTCAATTAAATAATAGCTTTTCTTTTACTTTAATTCTAAATAATTAAATTATGGATTCAAGATTTTCTTTTGATGTATTGATGATTAAATTATGTATTCAAAATTTTCTTTCGATGTATTGATGAATTTCTTAACAACATTTGCTTTAATATATATAATATAATTCTCGCTTTTGGGCCCGGGCTAAGCACGGGCCTTTGTTGCTAGTTTCATAAAATAAAGCAAAGGGAGAGGTGGGCTATGAGGGGTGCCACCTCAGCACTCAATTATTCTTTTTTCAAAAAAAATACTTAGAAAATAGTGAGGGAGCCTTTGCCTTTCAAGTGGGGCCTTGCTTGGTGCCTCTCTCAATCTCCTAAAATCTCTCTCTCTTCCTTAAGAGAAAAGAGATCCATTATATTATTATATATATTAAAGCAAATAGAGAGGTGGGCTGTGAGGGGTTCCTGAAAAGTCTCTCCTTTCATAAAATAAAGCAAAGGGAGAGGTGGGCTGTGAGGGGTGCCATCTCAGCACCCAATTATTCTCATTTCAGAAAAAATCACTTAGAAAATAATGAGGGAGCCTTTGCCTTTCAAGTGGGGCCTTGCTTGGTGCCTCTCTCAATCTCCTAAAATCTCTCCCTTCGTCAAAGCCTAAAATCTCTCTCTTCATTAAGAAAAAGAGATCCATTCCACACGGTTTGCATCCCCTAAAATCTCTCCCCCTATTTTAATACTTCCTAAAACCTCTCATTCCAATGTGGTAAGGTTCCTGTAACCGATCTTCTTATTAATGCAACTTTCCCAGAGTAACGCAAAGTGGGTCTTCTTGGCGCTGAAATTGGTCTTCCTAAAAAATTACTCACCATCTTCTTCATCGTTCATCACCAAGATTGTCTACGAGCCTCTGGAACACCTTCACGCTTTTATCTTGGAGTATAGTTTTTTCCTTCTTGGTGTTAAGGTCTCCTTTATTTATTTCTTTATTTATTCTTTTTCTATATTCAATTAGAGATCGGTTTTGAAATATTGGATATTGTGACTTGAGTGATTGATTCGTTAAATATATTTGTTGTATTTATACCAAATAGGTTGAGATGGCAGACGACTGCATTGGTGAGAGTTGAGAAATTGGTGGCTGCGTTGCCTGAAGGTGGTGTTCTGTTGCTTGAAAATGTGAGGTTTTACAAGGAAGATGAGAAGAATGATCCAGACTTTGCAAAGAAGCTGGCTTCTCTTGCAGATCTGTATATGAATGATGCATTTGAGACCGCTCACCGAGCACATGCTTCTACAAAAGGAGTTGCTAAATTCTTGAAGCCTGCTGTTGCTGGCTTCCTTATGCAAAAGGTGTGGCAGTTATCAGTATTATTGACCTAATATCGAACTTTTTCTTGCTTGATATCGTCACGTCCCCAAAACAAGAATTCGGAAAAACGTGAAAAATTAAAACAAATTCAAATTCCTGTGTTTAATACAACACAAGCTTCCAAAAGTGGACCCACATAACATCACAAACCATGGTGAGTCCAGATAAAATTCCATTAAATGCAACGGAAGCTTATTCAATTGGTATTCAAAGTTCATAAATAAGATCCAACACGAAAATCAAATAAACATTCATAATTAAAGTTGCAGAATAAATTAAACAATTACTACAGAAAGTTTATCATTTATAGAAAGTTCATCTAAAGAATTTCTAAGGTGACGTCCTCTCTAATGCAGGCTCAGACAGCTCCGAAACCGTCTCCAGCATCCCACTCGGGTTCGTCAGTTGGCTCAAACATTTGAAACGTTTGATCCTCCTCCGTCTCCTCGGTAAAGTAGGGCTCGGTACCTATGCACCAAATGTAGTAACGTAAATAGCAAGAACATGATCATAATTCGAAATTAAGATACGATATCAAATGAGTAAAAACAAGTGAGATTATAAGAAACAATGATAAAGATAAAGACAGGAAAGAACGTATGACATAAATTCAAAAGACACCAAATTGAGCAATATATAATTCACACGGAGACAAGTGTCTCCGTTTTGGGTGGTCAATCCTACATAATCGGGAAGCCCGTCCACAATGTCGGTGGTCATAAACCGATCTATAAACACATAACAGGATAACATGTTCACATTCAAAGCAGATTATAAGTGATCCGGACACATCGGTGATCAACCGTCCATATACGATCTGCAGTCATTCACAAATGACCCACATAAAAGGAAACATATATGCATAATAGACCCGAATAATAATGCTCCGACATAAGAGTCCTAAGTCAAAATGAAGGGCTGGCCAATCCATATCATAGTCAAATCACATATATCCAATTTGCCAAGCCACCTCATAATCCATAATACAAAGTAGAGTTTGCATCTAAAGGAATACATAACCTAAACCAACATATGCATGCAAATACAAAGGTTAAGACATATTGTAAATCAATTCTAAGGTTAAACGTATATTCATATACCCGTCAACACACAATAATAACGCTAGTAAGTTAAGAACGTTACATCTCTCGAAATTCATGGTGCATAGATCCAATGAAGGATTTCCAATAGAGATGTATTAACCCTTTCTCGCTAGAGTTCATTAAAACCATAACAGGTAATTGAATCCTACGTCCATAAGATACCGTATGCCCAAAGACGGTTCTTATGTCAAGTCCAGGTAGATAATTTAAGGTTATTAGATCCCTATGAAGTCCCATACATGATATCAAAAATCTCCAAATTAATCAGAGCCAAAACAATGGAAAATAAACACAAATTGCCTAAGTACACTGAACGTTCGACCGTACGAGACCAACGTTCGAACGTTCAGGGTCTCGGGTTTTTGGCTGTCATGAGGGAAAATCAAACGTTCGAACGTTCATGAGGCACGTTCGAACGTTTGATGCCTCGGGTTTTTGGCTTAGGGGCGAGCAGACTCGAGCGTTCGAACGCACGAAGGGAACGTTCGAAGGTTTGACGTCTCTGTCATTTGGCTCAGACGATTCTGAACTCACTCGTTCGAACGTTCCAAAGCAACGTTCGAACGTTTGACGTTCAGAATGTTGTCCGAGTTCGTACAGTCACAGAAATTGGGGTTTTTCCCCTATTTATCCATTTTCCTCTCTTTTTCCAAAAGTGAGTGCATCCCATTCAAATCCACATGAATCATAACCATTAAAAAGAAAATGGAATCCATATATCCATTTATAAACTCATAATCTATCATTATCATTTAGAAAAGGGTAAATAAACAAACCTATATGCATTAGATAGGAATCAAAGATCAATTAATGCATGCAATAACAAATTATAATAATGTACTTGCCTTAGATCCGAAGTTGAAGAAATGTGCAGTAGGTTTCCTAACCAAAACCCAAATCGAGATTACCGGGGTGCTCAATCACAATCCTAACACCAATCTGACATAAAAGATGAGATAGAAATGCTCATATGAACAGATTTATGGTATTCATACCCAAAACCTAACATTGGAAAGAATAAGAAGATAACCTAATAGTGTAGATCTATTTCTAATGGTTTGAGAATAATGTTACTTGTGATAAGAAAGTCGAACGAAGAATGATGGTATCTTCAGATCTTGATTCTGATGGCTGGATCCTAAAGTTGCAGAGGCTTGGGAAGTTGAAAGAGGAAGAAGACGAACAAGGAACGGGAAGAGTTGCAGAGATTAGTGGGGAGAGATAAAGACGTGCGGTTATTTAAAAGAAGGGATTAGGTTAAGTAGGTATTGGCCTTAAGTCATTGGGTCGGGTCACACTACGGGTCAAGTCATCTACCCATTAACCCAACTCACCAATCTACGCATCTGATCTAACGTGTGCCCCACTTAATCCTAACCACTTAAATAACTAAAATACATTCAATTAAAATAATAATAATAATAATATCTAATTAAAATATATTAAATATATTAATAGTGGGATTGGGATCTTATAGATATAGTTTCCATTTTCCAATCTTGACTTTTAGATTTGTGTAATGATGTTATTCAGACTGTTAGTGAACTTATCAAATGAATATTGTTTTCCTAATGCAAGCTATATTGAATATATATGTTTCACATTGCTCACTGCTTGATAGTTTGTTTCACATAAATGTGCCGGCTTATTTCAGGAACTTGACTATCTTGTTGGGGCTGTGGCTAACCCAAAGAGGCCATTTGCTGCTATTGTTGGTGGCTCAAGGGTGTCTTCCAAGATGTTATAGAGTCATTGTTGGAGAAGGTTGATATACTTATATTGGGTGGCGGAATGATCTTTACATTCTACAAGGCCCAAGGTCACTTGGTTGGGTCATCTCGACCACTCTCACACTCCACATTATGTTCCTAATAGATTGTGCCCATGTGCTTGTATGAAAATGGACGCATGTTTTTTTTTTTTTCTTCTTTTCTCATTTTTTTATTTTTCCTTCCTTCAATGGTATCATTTTTTTTTTTTTTTTGCTTCCATTCAAGATTTTCTCTTTTTTTAGCAAGGATTTTCAACCCATGCATTCTTTCAATTTACAAATATTTTATAGGTGTCATATTACAACATTCTCATTATTATTTTTCCCAATAATTTTTTTCTTTTACCATAAGATCTTAAGATCTTTTTCCACTTTATTTTCTTCTAAAAACTCTTAAAAATAATAAAAGTGGATTCTTCTTTTATAGTTTTAATTATTATAATAATTTACTATATCTTTATTTGGGCCCGGGCTCTATCATTTTCTTTTAGTTTCAAAATAGAGCTCTACTCTATTCAAAGATTGTCACATGTGAACGAAAATTAGACCCGACCTTCTGGTGGACAACTTCATGGATGGGCTTGTGATAAAAATGTTTTGAGGTCAGAGTGTTTTTGGTTGATTATGTTGTTTGGTGTGATGTATTTTTTCCTTGCATAGATGAAAAAAATTAATCATTTTTCCTTAATATAGAGCACTTTGATTTTCTACGAAAATACAAAATTCCATTCTCATGAGGAAATAAAAATCTGAATAAACTAAAATCCTCTTGTTGCACAAACAAGTCCAAATGGGGTGGCTTTGTTTTATTGGGCTTTGAAATTAGCAATGGATAACAAAAACTTGAATGCATTTCTTACTACTAATATTATATATATTAACAAAACTCGCTTTTCTATATCTTCTTTAGTAGTTATTGTTGTTATTATTATTTTTGTGTTGTTCTTGAATGAATTTTTTAGCGTTGTCTTTATAATAGTTTATTGTTGATGTTGACCACTTGTATTTGTGATTGAAAATGTGTTAACTATTTTTATATAAATATGCATGAATATATTCTTATATGTTTATAATTAATTTTGATATCTTATAAATTCAAGAGGAAACTACCTGAAAAATCCCATAGTGAGCCATGAGTAAGGAGAGGACCCAACAAGAGTTTAGAGACGGCAGGGGTCTTTTTTTGTCGTTTAGCGATGTTGTCGATATTGACTACTATGTATCAGTGAGTTGAATTAAGAGTTGTAAGCCAGCTGTTGCTTGAAGGATAAAAGTTGTCGATAGCGACGATATTAGGTTGTCGATATCGACCAGTTTCATCAGTGGGGTGAATTAAAAGTTGTAAGTTAGCAGTTGCTGGAAGAGATAAAAGTTGTCGATAGCGACGACATTAGGTTGTCGATATCGACCAGTTTCATCAGTAGGGTGAATTAAAAGTTTTAAGTTAGCAGCTGCTGGAAGAGATAAAAGTTGTCGACAGCGACAACATTAGGTTGTCGATATCGACCAGTTTCATCAGTGGGGTGAATTAAAAGTTGTAAGTTAGCAGCTGCTGGAAGAGATAAAAGTTGTCGATAGCGACAACTTATGTTGTCGATATCAACCAGTTTCATCAGTGGGGTGAATTAAAAGTTGTAAGTTAGCAGGTTTTGGAGTAAATAAAAGTTGTCAATAGCGACAACTTTTATCTGATAGCTAATCAACTGGTTTGCATGGTTTTATAGTGTGAATCCAATATATTAAACCCAACTTATGGTTATTAGGAATATCCTAAAAAGCAAACACCATGGAATAACTGAATACAACATTCTTCATTTATATTAAAAAAGTTGTTAGCACCATTCACATTCCAACATTCATTACAGCCATCCAATACTTTCAAAAGTAGCAAAACACAATAGATAAAAAGCTCAATTTGCAGTGTTCAAATCTACATGGATCTCATTTACATGCTTCAAATATACATGGAACCCATTGATATCACCATACAGCCCATTTACATCAGCAGCCATACAAGTCGTTTACAATCAACTGCCATACAAGTAAAAAGGCATCGCACTGGTCAAGCTTGGAACAACTCATTTACATTACCAACTCTACCAAAAAATGAATGCAATCTCTTTTGGTCAAGCTTGGAACAACCCATTTAGCTGGGACACAACCACTGCACTAGAGAAATTGTATCTTCCAGAGGGCTGGAAAGCTGCCACTACAAAACAATGCAAGACAGCACCACAGACAACACCCCAGCTAGAGCTGGACCAGACAGACACCACCAGCAACGGCTCAAAACAGAGAAGGGAGCTAACAAAAAATAACTGCAAGCTGCACAAAACCATGAGACCACCTAAGATAGGCAAAACAGGGCCCAACAGAACTGCATAACTCCACACCTCACTGAGCAGAGAGATCTACCCGGGTTGCCTCCAGACTAACTTGAAATGGCAACTGAGATGAGTAGAGAGAGGATGATCTCTACAACTCGACAGAAACCAGATGCTACAAAAGAAAGAATCTCATCCATAGCTTACAAAAAGAAGCTTAGATGACTGGGCTGGAAATACTCCCCTACAATCCTTTACACAGCAGCTCCACAGCCACTACCCCAGCTAAAACTGGGCCTAAAATCCTCAGCTAGCACTAAACCAAACAGGCCAAAAGCTGCAACAAGCTGCAGAGGAGCTAGAAGCTGAACACTTGAGAAGCTCTTTCAAAAATCTACTGACATGGAAGGCAGATAACTCCACTACCCCAAGCAGGCTGACGGAAAAATCAAACCAGAGGCTACAAGAGCACCCACTACAATGAGAAAGGCCAAACCGGGCGCTGAGCAGAAATAGGGGACTATCCCTACAGCTGGACCAAATCAGCAGCAGCTATAGGATAGCCTAACCCATCAAGATCTTCCTCCTCCGATACCGAGGCCCCATCAAGGCTGAAATCACGATACCTAATATCGGTCCGCACCCGAACCATATGCCCATCAGAGGATCTCTGCAGAGCTGAAGAGGGCTTCTCTTTTCGATCTGGGTAGTCACGAATCCGGCCAATGACTTCAACCGGGTGGTCTGTGGGGCTTCTTTCGTGGCAGAGATCGGATTGGGAGACGGGTGGGTGTTCTTTGCAGAGGGGAAATGCATACGATGCTTGGAATGGAGAGTTTTCGAAGGGGTTGTTGAATGGCTTGAAACTGGTTTAGATGAAGGTGTTGAAACCCCTTTTCAAACCCTAAAACCCAAAACGAAAATCACCATTAATCAAGATCAAAATGAAAATCGCCATTAACCAAGCCCAAACCTTCTAATGGATTCCAACAAGCACTTTGGCTAATTCCATGTAGAAGTTTTCTGAGAAGGAAAAATCTCCAGAACACAAGTTGCAAACGATGAAAAGGGTTTGACGAAGAAATGCAGACACGGGGCAATGTATAAAGGGTTTACGCATATTTGTCGATATCGACAACTTTTATCTCTTTAAGCAGCGGCTGACTTACAACTCTTAATTCAACTCACTGATAAATGTTGTCGATATCGACAACATCGCTAAACGACAAAAAAAAGACCCCTGCCGTCTCTAAACTCTTGCTGGGTCCTCTCCTTACTCATGGCTCACTATGGGGATTTTTCAGGTAGTTTCCTCTAAATTCAAAATGTAATATCTTATTTTTTGCCCCGGGCTAAGCACGGGACGTTGTTGCTAGTTTTTATGTATAATAGTGGAGGTCGTAGTACACCTGATGTATTATTATAGGGGATTTAAAAAAAAAAAAAAATTTAGATGTCCACTGGGTTCAAATGGTAATATCAACTTCCATTCCACCACATCAGTCACTTTTCACGAACTGTTTTTTTTTAAATTATTTTTTTTTTGATAAAATCCCCATTATTATAAGTTGAATAATATGCTAATTTTAAGAAAAAAAAATAAAGGGAAAGGGAAATTATAACTGTTTTTGAAACTAGATTCCGGTCTTCTAGATAGACTCGGTTCTGAAATTGAATCTAGATTTTTCTATCAAAATCAAGTATGGAAACAAAAAAAAAAGGTTTTGAGTTAAAACCAAACCCTAGTTCAATCCGGAACCGTCCCACAGCAACCCTAGCACCTCTTGACTAGTCGGCCCATGATTTTGGCTGACCAATTGCTCCTAGTTTGATGAACGACTACTAACCTCGGCGCCCACAAACACGGCCTAAAATGAAAAAGAGCCAAAGCGGAGGCGGGCCAACGGGTGATGGAAAATCACGCTTTCATTGCTGTGGCCATCGACCAAACACGCCGCGCGCGCCCTTTTCGCTACTTGGGAAGTCGAATGGATATCACATCCTCATCATCACTTCCTCTTTTTTCCCTCACAAGTCACAACAAAAACAACCACCACAAGCAGCAGCAGCAGCAGCAGCAGAAGAAGCAGATTCTCCATCAGATAATATGGAGATGTGCAGAGCAACATTGCTCTCTTGGAACAATCACTTTGCAGCTCCATTTCTCCACATCCCTCAAACACCTCAATCCGTGAGTCTCTCTCTCATTAACCCTCTCTCCCTAATTCTCTCTCTATGTTTACTGATCTTTAATTTCTTCAGATATGCGTAGGCAAGAAGTCTCGAGTGATGTGTAGCAGTAGCAACAGCAACACCAACAGCAATTCTGATAAATCTTCAAAGGTACCCACTGTTCTCCCTCTGCAACGAGAATTGGTGTCTTCTTTTGTGTAATTCTACCAATGGGTTGCATTTTCATGAACTTGTTTTTGGAAGCTATTACGTGCATATGGGGGATTCATGTGCTTGGAATTGGATAACCTTAGTTACGTGTAACTGACAGTTTGATCTGTTATTTGTCCATAACCAATTAGTTAGTTGTAAACAGACTTGAAAGAGTTAATAGGTAAACCGAATGTGTGGGGAAGCTGAGCTATGAGGATCCCCATGGGGCCTTACTTGGGACAAAATAATGCAAATACTAAGCTAAGGCACCTAATAAAAGATCCCATTGTCACACTCTGACCCTAGATCTTTCCAAAGACAATGCAGCTCCATATCTGGAACAAAGTAGACCAACTGCACTTCTGGATTCGGCTGAATCCTCAAGGGATTTAAATGAAATAGATCAACTCCATAGGTGGGGGTTAGCCGAATTCCTCTAGGGGATTCAACATACAAGGATTCTCAATCGAAGATAATCACTCACAAGTCACAACCATAGGGAAACCAAAACAACTTTTTAAAGCTGCATCTTCTAATGGAGGGGTGACATATCTATAGAAAAGATTGGACTTACCCCTTTCCTAGTAGACTCTATTTTTTTTTTTTTTTTGCATCTTGATGTCCTGAAAGTTTTTGGTTTTATTACATAAAATCTAAAACGATATAATTAATTTTTTTTTTCTTTTCACTTTGGGTAGTTGAAGTAACTTAAGTGAAAGAATTACAAAATAAAGACTTTATATATTTTTTTTCTTTTTTGAAAAATAGGGAGGGGTTTTTAGACCAGTTCTATCTCACAAAATCACAACCTCATATGCCATTTTCATTAAACTGACGACCTTCACCTCATTAGGTCCATCTATGAGTAGGGGTTGGACATGGGAAAACCTAATTTTATATAATTCTGGCCTAGAAGCTTGGACTGGTTTCTTCAAAGTCCAGGCCTAATGGAACCATTTTGACACCCTGCACACCATGCAGTTGGATGGCAGCCACAGGCGACCATAACAATTAATAACTGTCAAGTTTAGAAGTGCATATTTTGGATCACTGATTGCATCTTTTTTATTCTATTTTATCCCCACTTCTTTTGAGGTTGGCTAACCTAGCCAATTGTGCCTTCAGTATGTAAGTTTAGTTATGTAGAACCTTAAGACACTGTTTCATTGGGATAGTCCATGAAAGTATAAATTGACGTTTAGATGGATCACAATTAGCCACAAAGAACACTAATGTTTAGCATCGCAACAGACAACAAAAAACTGATCTGTTTGGTTGGCGGTAATGCTAGTGTCACCTAGTCTCATCTTTTCACTTAGCGAGGGATGATAAGTGCATTCAAGTCACTGGGTTGACTGACCCGTCATGCACTTAAAAGGATAACTTGGCACAGAGATTTGACTAATTTGGTGTTTCTTGTAGACAAATCAGATGATCATCTCAATAACAGGAGCAACAGGTTTTATTGGTAGAAGATTGGTCCAAAGGCTAATTGCAGGTTAGTGGTTATATTATGGAAAAGAGCGTTTACTATGTACTTAGTTATGCAGATTCGATGTTGAATATACTTTCGTCAATAGCTTGAATTTATATGGGTATGTTAGTTATAAAAATTCATAAAATTGCAAAGAACTTTCTTTGATCTTTAAATGGTAAGGAACCAGATGCAGCCTAAATTTGAACTTCTGTTGCCCTAATAGTTTGGCCATGGTCCACATATTGTGGGAATCAAAGTGGGATCCATGCACGTCATGGGTTTGGGCCTAGCTTGGTGATGGGCCTATTCCATGGCTGGATCATGGGCGCCTCTATTGGGCTATTACAATCTTCAAAATTTACCTCACAATTCAACGGAAGAATCCCTACCTTGCAATTAACATTAAAGGTGAAGGGCTCACTTGATTGGCCCACTACTATCAACTCCACCCCCCCACCCCACCCCAACTCTCTCGAATTAGCATTTAGGTTGGAAATTGCTTCAAAGCATCTTAATATTCCCGTCATCGGTGTCATCTTTGTCAGCATGATTGCTCATAACAAAATTGTATCACCTAGAGATTGCAAAAATGTGTCATTTCCAACACATCTCCCCTCACTTGGTAGCCATGTATTACTTCTAGCTAGTATTGAAAAGAAGCATTCCTAGGCCCTCCTCGCAATCTTGAATAAAATGGGTAGATAGAATAAACTTTTGTAAGCATCTACTTCCTTCAAATAAGCATGTGGGATGATCATTGACCAGAGTTGAAAAGGTGATGATGATCTGCACTTCAAAATCCATCCCTTTCATTTCTTTCAAAAACACATTCTCTCTACCATGTATGTAATCTACAATCTGTCGCTGAGCATGATCAGAAGCTTTTTAATTTTGAAAATGATTCTCTCTCTCTCTCTCTCTCTCTCTCTCTCTCTCTCTCTCTCTCTGTGGATCTCTCACTCTCTCTCTGAATGTATATATCTCATAGACCGTGGGATGGGTTATCTTTTTTCTAGAGTGGCTGAAACCTCCCTGCATTCTCCAGGGCTAAACCCACTTTCCTTCCTCACCCAGTGAGGAAGTTGATGTCCCTTACCACTTGAGTTAGCAGCTTAGGACAATGACCTCGGTTTTAGACTTTCTTTGAGAACCTAAGCCCAGGACGATATGATTTGTAGTAATGTCTTGGTTTGGTTGTAGGTGGGTTCTTTCAAACTTGATTGGTTAGCCTTCTTTGAGGGGTGGAAGTGAGGCATAAGAGTAAAATTGCAAGCATATGGGTTATTGATACTAGCATGTATTTTTATTTTTTAAAAGCTACAATGAAAATCTGAGTTTTTGTTTTACTTGACCTTCTGAACTTCCTACGTTTTATTTAATCTTCATTTGATTAAAATGTCGGTTATACTTAAATCATAATTTTTCTTTTACGTGCAGATAATCACAGTGTTCATGTTTTGACACGGTCTAGATCAAAGGCACAATTAGTTTTTCCTGGTAAGAAGGTAATGCATGCTTTTAATGATTCATGGATTTTAGTGTTTAATTTGAGTTGCCTAATTATAATTAACTTTCACATTTGGTTTTGA
This sequence comes from Litsea cubeba, assembly GCA_012931725.1. Taxonomy (NCBI): domain Eukaryota; kingdom Viridiplantae; phylum Streptophyta; class Magnoliopsida; order Laurales; family Lauraceae; genus Litsea; species Litsea cubeba. The sequence goes on along the minus strand of CM022945.1, from coordinate 93,191,082 downwards.
AAGGAATGGAATATGAGAATAATTTGGTAAAGGACCTAGAATGCATTTATTCATTCTTTTAAGCAAAAATGGTCTCTAGTTCCATTGTCTGCTTTTATCATCATGTTTCTTTATGTAGGACAAAAGAACGCACCCACAATTTGTTTCTCCCTTTATAAAGATTTTTGTTGTTAAAGTGCATACAGTACTTTTGAAATCGGTGGAAAAGTGGTTTTATTGTTGTAGATTTCTAGTTCTATTTCTTTCTTATCACTTTGCACATCTATCGTACCATCCATAGCATGTACCTTGTCTTCTTGCCGTTTCTTTCTTTTGCTATCATCTAGACTCACGTCTTATAAAATTATCCTTTTAATGAAAGTGGCACTCAATTATCACATGATACTCTCCTATTAAAGGGACACTCAATTATGACATGATACTCTCCTAGCTTATCTCCACTTTGCCAACCATCCACTAACCTTGTATGCAATATCCTTGCCAAGACCTCTGTTTTTTCCCCTTACAGTTGCTCCCAAGTATTGGTTAAAAAATGCACTGGCACTGAGTGGATTTCAATTTTGATTTGATTCTCCTCTCGTAGTCATTTTCACTTGTAATTCTATCCCTGCTAATTCTGTTTAGTGTTTACTAGGACATTTTCTTCCAGTTTATCTAGATAGTAACTTATTCATACTAGGAGCTGGGCAAACTTGAACAAGTAGGGGCTTCTGGCTTTGTAATTGTATTTCTTGTATGTGAAAGTGGTTTTTTGAACTGTAGAAATCCATTCAGCATATTATTGATTTATTCCCATGTCGAAAAGTACATTCTCAGAAACTATTAGCAATCGTGTGTTTCCCTTTTGGTGTTTATGCATTCTTTAACTTCTATTTTGTTTAGATCTGTGCTAACTAGATTTTCCAGTACCCATGCAGTCAAGGCCTTTCCTGGAATAACAATTGCAGAGGAGCCAGAATGGCATAAAAGCATTCAAGGCTCAAATGCTGTTGTCAACTTGGCTGGGATGCCCATAAGTACAAGATGGTCATCTGAGGTCTGAAGTAAAGTTCTATATTTTCTTTCATGATTTCATTTTTCATTAGAATGTTGCCAACTTACAGATACTTTGTTTTTCTGTGATGCTGCCTAGTGTCTTCACCGATCACTGCAACATGTGATTAGTCACACACTTGCACCTTTTGCATCAAGTCTTCAGACTCCTTACCGATGGAGACATACAGCAACATTGCTTTATACAATTGGGCTAAACGTATAAATCTCTCTCAGCAAATCTTTCTGTGAGCATGTTGCTCACCATCTTAGGGTGATGGCAACATGTGGGGCCCATCTTATGATCTATACAAACCGTCCACACACAGGACCCCACTAAATTACACCAAATCCCATGAATCGAGAGTCAGATTTTTTTTTATATAAAGCCGTTAAACTTGTAGGCCATGGATCAAGGGGTTAGAGGCATGAGATTGACCCCAAATTTGATATCTGGGCCCTACCCATTAGGATCTTTCCCTTTGTCCCATGATCTTTGGGGCCCTAGTTGGGCCTCACTAGGTGGTGTGCACGGTAAGCCTGTGAGCATTGTGCTCCTGGGAATATATCCCAATATATTTTATATATTCTGTTTTGATATAATTATCCAAAATATTCCAATCATTGACTTATCTGCAGTTCAATTATTTATCAAGAATATTCTGTTGTGTTTGCATGATTGTGGATTTCCATAATGGTTCAGATTCTCAGTTTTTGAGCATGTGGGTCTTATATGATGGGTTGTTGTTTGTTGTACTCCAGGTCAAGAAAGAAATCAAGCAAAGCAGGATCAGCACCACATCAAAGGTTAATATTGTCCGTGTTTTGCAAAATTGTAAAGGATTTACAGTATTAAAAAAAATGAAATAGATGATTGGGAAAAGGAAAAAAAAATCAAAATCTTTTTTTTTTTTGCTAGTTTGCTTGATTATTACAACTGGCTTGTGAAGGTTGTAGATATAATAAACCGCTCGAGCGATGATGTTCGGCCGAGGGTTTTGGTCAGTGCAACAGCCATTGGTTATTATGGTGAGTGTTACACAAACTAGTCATGTATTCTAATATACATATCCTCAGTTTGAATGTTGAGATGTGTAGTGGGATAGTTGTGGTGTTGTACACTATTCATGGAGCTTTAGTACAACTACTCTTATCTCATACAAAGAAAGGTTTTACTTATTCATGGTGCCAAAATTTGAAATTCGTGAATGAACTAGTAGATCAAATTTACTTATCTATATGTATTTTTTTTTATCAGTTTTCGTCCATACATATTATGTAAGGAATGTATTTGTTTCCACTATTATTCAGTGGCCGATATGGTATTTCCAATAATGGGTCGTTTGAAAAGCAATTTTTTTTTTTGCTAACTTCTGTTTCTTCCAAAAAAAAAGAAGCTTCTCATATGCTTTCCGTGGAGAGCTCCCACTCATTGAGGTTCACTAATTCAAATCTTCTTTACTTGTGCACGAAGGGCTGATAAGTCATATCCCAACAGTCTGTGCTTCCAATTTTGCCTTACCAGTACTATTAGGACAGTGGGATATTTCCTGGAATTGGTAATGAAACTTGAGGACGTACCATCGAAACTATGTTGTTAAATTTGTAACCCAGGATTCTTTATGGAAGTTCAGAAAACACTGTTGTTAAACACCGATCTTTTTTATCAGTAGATATGGAATCCAGTTAGTGGAGGTAATCAGGTGAATTTGTCTTGAAGCATATCCATAGATGATAGATCAAGAAACTCCAACGTCGGCTGGTTAGCAGAAGAATGGTAAAGGCTCTCACGCAGTCATACTCCATTCAACAAAGATGAGCGAAAGAATTTTCATGTATTCTATTTGCAGTATTTTGCTGAGTTCTTATATCTTGTTTAATTATTGTTTCCTTATCCAAACTTTGATGCCTGCACCTATACTTAATGAATTTTGGGAACAAAACTTTGCCATTTCAGGAAAAAGATTTTTTTTTATTTTATATATATAATGCAGCTATGTTATGACTTTCTACATTTATGTGTCATGGTAAATATCATAAGTTTGCTATGCTTTTTTTTTTTTTTCTAAGCACAGTCTGAGAATAGAAAAGGTACCATGTGATTGCTGATATGCAAATTTTCTAAGAAGGCATGTAAAGCTGCAGTTGCACTGAAAACAAACTTCTTCAGCTGTCCTTTATTCTTCTCTTTATTTATGTTCTTCCTGATACAACCAGGCACCAGTGAAACTCGAGTATTTGATGAACAAAGTCCTTCAGGAAATGACTACTTATCAGAGGTGACAATCATCAACTTGTTTTTTTGATGACTGAAGTCATGTGTGTCTTTCCATAAGTAACTTAGGAACCTAAATTCATTTTCTTTTCATTTTTCTTTACGATATCATTTTCATGGTCTGCTAGAAACCATCACTTTGTTTCCTATTGTCAGTCAGAATATCATCCTGATGTCATCACTAAAGTCCATAGTGTACTGGGCTCTGTTGAATAATTATCAGAAACTCTTAATCATGAAAGTAATCAGGCACGTAAAAACCTCCTTGTAGAGTGATGGACACGTCCTTCAAAACTTAATGCTCACTATTGCAACCTTTGAGGTTGTGGGTTCAAGTCATGTCCGTTACCAATCCAGAAAAAAAAAAAAAGAGTTATTCAATGTGATATAAACTACTTACATTTCAATTATTAGCCAGGCAATTTGAAGTTCCAAATAGTTTTCATGGTATTTCTGTATGCAGTGATTGATATAGATAGAACTTAAGAAGTATGCAACTTTGGCATCAATCAACTAAATCTATTGTATTGATTTGTATCTTTGTCCTCAAGTGCATTTCATATCCTAATAAATTATTAATTGGTGCAGCACACACTGACATTTAGTACTTCACAATCATGCAGCATTAGCCGGATAATAGGAGATTTGCAATATCTCTTTGTAGTATTCCCTGCTGTTGCTAACAGCCCCATCCAATCCCATAGTAAAAGTTCTTTATAAAAAAAGTAAGGGATAAAGCTTCAAGATGAAAATTAGTGGGCTGGAAGGTCTCTAGATTTATATTAATGGAGGAGAGTGATGCAAACAGGTCGGTTTTGATATGGTCCTTGGTGGACATGGACCTGGACACAGGCCTGATTGAATGTATATATTTGGACCTGGATCCGACTCTGATGGTCCCAATTGAACCCTGACCTGCCTTGAAGCCGGACTCAGAACCCATGTATATAATAAGTTTTAGCCAATGGTGCATGAACCCATAACCGCAAAATCGAGGGTGATACCTCAACCACCTGTGCTACAACCTTTCTTAGCCAATTGATCAATGCAATTGAAGTTCTACTCTATTTTTTAGCTTATATTTTGCATGATATATAATATTTTATACATATCATTGGGTAAGTGGATATTTGGATATGCTCCCGACTTAACCCAGACCTGGATCCCAATACCAATGGGGTCCAAAAGAGGGTCTGTACCCAAATTTTCAGATTGGAACTTGGAACCCTCTGGTAACCAAGCAATTGGAGGTCCATTGACATCCATAGTATACCAGCTTCAGGGATTCATGTCATTATGAGGGTCACTTCTGCACGCTTTAGCAAAATGGCTTTGGCTGGTCAATAATGAAGACGATAGTCTCTGATGATCTGGTATCACCTGGAAATATAATCTTGGTCATAATGGATGGATGATTCTGGTAGATCCTGCTTGTGCTCGAGTCTGTGAGGATCAATTACTCATGCTCTGGAGAGATTTCATTTCTAATATTGGTAGGATGTTGCGAATTGGTCATGTATTTGGTTTCGGGAATACCTATGGCTAAGTGAATTAATTGTTTGGTCTCTGGTTTTGGGATGATGATTGATGAGATTCTTTGGTGCCCAATTGCGGTTGTGTGCCTAGTTGGTTTTTGTTTAGGAGAGTGCAACTGGTTCTCCATGGAGGTGGCCAGATTCTAGGGAAGAACTTTCAGTGAAGTGCTTTCATGACACTATCATTAAGAGTAAAGAGGCATCTAATGAATTTGTTTGCTTGTGGCAAGTTTTCACCACCCTCAATTTCTGGCCTTTCCTTGCACACTGGCTTTAGATAAAATTTTGACCACTAGCCATAGGAGGAAGTGAGCCTGGAGTTGTTTTCTTGTGAATGCCTATTTTTTATGTTTGCAATGCGTGCAGGGTGTTTTTTTTCCCTTGTGATTTTTGCACACTGCCCCTCTAAAACTTCGGCTTGGGGTTCCTTTCTAAGTTTGTTGGGTAAATGGATTGATCACAGACAGTGTTCTCGCCTTTGGAGTCTTGGAGTTTTTTGGTTTCGAAATAGGAGAGGACATTTCTAATAGAGTTGTTCCCTTCTTTCTATTCTTTGCTCGGTCTGCCTCGAGGAAACAATCTTATTTCTAAAATAAACTGAACAACTCTGAGGGTTTTGCTGGTGAATGTCATTCATGGGCAATTTCTAGGAAAGAGGTAAAGCGGGAATAACGTTTCTGATTAATTGGGTGTTTTATGTATTATTTTGTGCTGTAATGGGCTTTTTAGGTTCGTGTTTTTCTGAATTTGTGTATGTGGCCTTTCCAAATAAAGTGAACACTTGCCATTTTACACAAAAGGAAAGAGACTTTTATATCATAATTTATAGTGCCTTGCTTGACATTAGTATCAAATGCCCAAAGAATTGTATCAAAGTGGCAGAAATGATGCTAGAAGTGTAGGAACAATTTTACATGCCACAAATAGATTATTATATGGTTGATGTATACTTTTATCAGCATGTTTTTGCATGGCTACTGTTACAACATACATGTATGAGTGAGGAATAAAGAATTTTTTTTATTAAGGTAAACTGTTGCCATTTTAAGTGAAGAAAAAAGGAGAGAACCTTTTTATATCAATTCTTAGTGTATTATGTGTCATTAGTATTAAATGTTCAAAAAAAAAAAAAAAAATGGAAGTGGCTAAACATATGCCAGCAAGCATAGGAGCCATTTTATATGCCATAGATAAGTTATTGAATGGTTGATGCTCTATCAATTTTTTTCCCCAAAAAAATATTTTGATAAGCATGCCTTCTTATCTTGATGCTATTCTTACCTTATACTAACATGAGTTTTCAGGTCTGTAGGGAATGGGAAGGAAGGGCGCTTGGTGTTAATAAGAATGTGAAGTTGGTTCTCATTCGCATAGGTGTTGTTCTTGGAAAAGATGGTGGTGCTTTAGGTATTGTGCTCTTCCATACCATGTGTTGTGACATTTGTTTCATGTACTCAATATTTTGGGATGTAAACCTTTCCCTTTTCATCTGTTCACCTCTCTGCTGTTAAAGTGTAAACTTGTATGATAATAGGCCCAGCCCACTTGTATGTTAATAGGCCCAGCCCACTTGTATATATGAGATCTAGTCAGAAAGATAACTACGTATATGCTAGGATGTCCTTCCATTTTTAGAGATCTAATTAGGTCTTGATTCCATGATTTGTAGCCTAAACTTAGGCAATGTAAAGTCTATATAAAGAAGAGAAATCCAAGAAGACAATACATCGAATGAGAATATTTTCACAAGACTCTTCCTCTATCGTGCTAGCATTCTTTCTAAAATGCCTCTGAATGTCATCCGCTACTATTATTATCATCATATAACATATTATTATTGTTGTTGTTGAATGTTGCCTATCTATCATTAATAATAGGGGCTGCATAGTATCTGGGAGCTATACTGGCTAAAATGAGGGCCTGATTAATAAATATGGATCCCTGTTATAGGATGTCTACAGCCATTTCAGTATTTATGAAATAGTCCAAGGACTAATATGTAATTAGTAGAATCAATAGGGGGTTTCCTGTAATTATTAATAAATTATTAATGATTTATATGAGGGCCGCCTAAGTCCCAACACTAGGTAACTCATCCACAGCAGCGACCTACCCCAATTCTCTCTTCTTTTTTCTTCATTCTTCTCTCGGGTTTTTCATATCTTGGGCCCGTTTGGTACTTTACTAGAATAGCAAAAGTCAAGTAAAGCCTCCATTTCTCAGACAAGAGGTCACATCAAAAGGACTTTAATTCAAAATTCCCTCCATCTTTTTAAAAAAAGTCAAAAAGCAACCACCTTTATTCACTAAAAGACAGAGAAAATTTCACTTTTCTATACAAAAAGTCAAAAAAGATTCCATACAAAACTACTAAAAACAAAATACCATCATAACCCACTTATATTTTATTCCCTCTTGATTTGATAATTTACTTCACTTCATTTCACTTGATTTTAAAAGTAAAATTACCAAACAAGGATGGAAAGACACTATGGGTCTTTGAATCCAAGATTATATCATCCCCTTCAAAAAATAAGAAAAGACACTAGGGGTCTTTTGAATCTAAGATTATATCATCCCCTTCAGAAAATAAGACCTATAACATGTAAGAAAACGAGCATGTAAACCCATGTTTGGTAGGTCATTGCTGAAAGTCATATGATGTTTTTTAACTCCTTGCTTAGCCAAATGTCTGCTTCCTCATAGTGATGTGTTTGACGTGGACAAGCGGTGCTTGAAGGAACTGGTCCAGGTCTCTTACAGTCTTACTTCCTCAGCTAATCTTCTAACATATGCAGTAATGAGCACTGGCCGCTTGCCCACTAGATTGCACAATAAGAGTCTCCTTTAACTATAATGTGGAAGAGATTAAGGTGCTTAGCTTCTTCCAATCAGGATCCACGGAGCCATCAGTTCAGTTGTATTCACTGACTGAATGCCTACAGGACTTTGAGAAGGAGGTGATAATTAATGTCGATCCATCTTGAATAACCCCTCCAACACTTCCCAGCCAATGATGCTGTAAACATTTAGTTTACTTTTGCAGAGTAGGTAGGTGGATGTGTGGTGGGGATGGGACCTTTGGGTACAGGTAAGAAGAAGTAATCTCATGCCAGGATCTAAGAAAGAATGCCTCGTAAAGCCTTGATGATGAGACCCATAAACCAAACCAAACCAAGCCTTTTCCCACTAGGTGGGGTCGGCTATATGGATTTGACGACGCCAATCAAATCTGTTTAGGGCCATGTCCTCCGTTAGATCCATGTAGGCAAGGTCATGTTTAATAGTTTCTTTCCAACTTCTCTTGGGTCTCCCTCTCCCCTCCTACTCCTGACAATCTCCATGCTTTCACACCTTTTAACAGGTGCCTCCGTTGGACGCCTTCTAACATGGCCGAACCATCTCAGTCGATTTTATCTCCAATCGGTGCTATTCCTACTTTGCCCCTAATCTCCTCATTCCTAATCCTATCTCTCCTTGTGGTCCCGCACATCCATCTTAGCATCCTCATCTCCGTAACTTCCATCTTCTTGACAAAATTATGCTTTACTGCCCAACACTCTAATCCATATAACAACGCTGGTCGTACCGCCACCTTATAATACTTTCCTTTAACCTTGAAGGGGACTTTCCGATCACACAAGACCCCCGAAGCACTCCTCCATTTGGTCCACCCGACCTGAATCCTGTGACTTACATCAGTATCAATCCCTCCATCCTGTTGCACCATAGATCCAAGGTACCTAAAGTTTTCTTTTTCTACAATCTTTTGTGTGCCCAAACTTACTTCTATGTTACCAGGTGTCCTACTTTGACTAAACTTGCATTCCATATATTCCGTTTTGCATCGACTTAGCTTAAACCCTTTTGTCTCTAATGTTTTCCGCCACAATTCTAGTTTAGCATTCACTCCCTCTCTCGTCTCATCCACTAAAACAATGTCATCTGCAAATAGCATACACCACGGCACCTCATCCTGGATATGTCTTGTAATCTCATCCATAACTAGGGTAAACAAGTACGGGCTTAACGTTGAGCCTTGGTGTAGACCAATCGTGATAGGAAACTCCTTAGTTTCGCCGCCAGTCGTCCTTATAGATGTAACGACTCTATCATACATATCCCTTATCGCCTCAATATATGCGACACACAACTCTTTTCTTTTCCAGAACTCTCCAAAGAATCTCCCTAGGAACCCGGTCATAGGCCTTCTCGAAGTCAATGAACACCATATGTAAATCTTTCTGACCTTCACTATATTGTTCCATTAACCTCCTCAGGAGAAAGATAGCCTCCATGGTTGATCTCCCAGGCATGAAACCAAATTGATTCTCTGAAACGTTTGTTGTTCTTCTTAGTCTTCTCCTTGATGAAGAGACCCATGATGCAACAAAAAGATTGATCTTTCTAGTAAAGTCTGTACCTCTAATGATTTCCCATTGATGAGAGTTTCTTTCCTTCCATAGCAGCCAGGTGAGGGCCATGAACATCGATGTCCACATAATCCTTCCTCTAGAGGCCCCCGCCCCGCCCCACCCTACACACCAGACTTCCAAGCCTTATCTAAATGATGAAGGTTATTCAGGAGGACCCAACTGCACTGAAACCACGATAGCACTAATAGTGATCTCTAAAGGAGCTGAGCAGCACTGCATGTTACACCAGAAGATGCTCTGATTCTTCATCTGCTAGGCACATTAGGCGACTGTTGTTATTCTCTTTTTACACCACAAATTGTCAGCGGTCAGAATTCTTCTGAGAGAAGTGCTGTCTACCAACCAAAAGTTAGCACCTTTGCTAGGGTAGGAAATCTCCATGGTGATGCCAACAGATAGGTGGTGTCTTTGACTTTCTCTTTTTCACTGCCTTCTTTATTCAATTACATCAACAATCTCCTCAGACATTTCAATACAATTGAAGGCCCTATCATTCGATTCTTCCCGTGCCAACCTCTTTATGAAGAGAGGTGTCATTTTCCATAGACTTTCCTCTTGATGTTCTTGCACCCAAGAAACATATAGTACTTTCAATGAACAAGCTTTGATCATAATGTTTCTATTGGTTGTTATTCCTAATGAGCCGTTACCTTGAGTTAGAATATGGTGATTATTGTGTATCTATGGGTCTTTTTGTGTCTGATTACATCATAGGCTATATTCCTCTAAGAGGTACCTCTCACAGCTTGCACGGTAGGAAACGTTTTTACCACGACATGGGACCCCCCGTGATTAATCCAATCCCCTCACACTCATTGAATCCCCATGAATTGGCACTCTCCCTGATTTGACTGTGAACTATACTCACCATTGGATTGGATTTCATGATAACTGTAATTTAAGAAACTGTTAAACTTCAAGGTCCCTACAATGGTTGTGATGGTCTGATTGAAATGATTTTTTCCAAAAATCATATTCACAGTGAATTTTTCTATCACTCTCATGATGCATCCAAGTGGGTCCCAGAATGGTCTTAGTTTTTGCCTCTCATGCAAGCTGTGAGAGGTACCTCCTAGCAGAATGCAACCTTACATCATAATGTTATTTTTGACTTAAAGGTTATAATTTAGGGTTCATGCTTGTGATTGACCTTTTGAAATACTTAACGGTTATAATTTAGGGTTCATGCTTCTGATTGACCTTTTGAACTCTATGCATTATACCACATGACAGTTGTTTAACTACACCAGTTTGTCATCGCATCTTCTTGAAATTCAGTTGATAACTTTGTTTAGATTTCAGTCAATTCTATGCCCCTTTTATGGATTCTGCTTTTGTTTTGATGCAGCAAAGATGATACCTCTGTTCATGTTGTTTGCTGGTGGACCTCTGGGCACTGGAAAACAATGGTGACTTTCCAAATTTCTGTGCTTCTATGCTTTTATATTTATGTTATACTAAAAGCTTTGTGGTTAGATTAGAAGATCTCGTTTTAATAGTATTGAAGGCTATGACTAATTGTTGGGTTTGGGTTTTATTTTGAGAAATGACTGGGTTACCATCTGTAGAGTAGATCTGCACTTTGGGTGTTGCACACTGGTGTAAACTATTGCATCAAAGCCTCCTGCTTTGATTTGTGACGTTGGATTTCACATTAGAGTGGTATATGCCTTTTGATTGAGTCAAGCTTGAACAATATCATGTCACCTGTGTGAGTTAATCACATAACTGCTTTAGTTCAATTCAATCACGAATAGCACTCTACCATCACCAAGAATCTGTGAAGCTTTTGATCCATGGGTTGACATTGATGAGAAGGAGCCTCACAGGTGAAATCTGCTGAACAATATGGCAAGTTACCATGAAGTCACACTCACCAGTATCGATTCTGTCTCTTTATTGTCTAAGGTTCTTTCGACTAATTTTTATTGATTTTTTTTTCAAAGCAGAGGAAGCCTCATTTTACTACTATGCCTCACTCTACTTTGCAAGATTATTTGTAGATTTGTCTCTTTTTTATTTATTTTTATTTTTTACTCTTATTGACTATCAAATATGCTGTATCAATATTTTAATTGCTTCATATTCGTTTTCTAGGCTAAAGTCCTGGTTCAAAATTCTACATGGTTGTTTGAGAGGGCCTCAGATTTAGTTTTGCATATTCATGTAATTTTTGTGCCTTTTTTTACACAAAATCATTCAGTACAGACTATTTATTTAATATTGTTTGAATATCCTGTGGACATTGCATTCATGCAAATGTTGAGGGAAAAAGGGAGAATTTATGTATGTTGTTTTATATATTTAGTTAAGGCATACCATAAGGTATTAAGACAATTAATTTAGCAGACACTGAAAAAGAATGCATCCCTAATGGTTATATCCATTACTTGATTTAATAATTATATATGACATGAAATGATAGTAACGAGTGTGAAAACTATGTGTGAGAAGATATTGAAATTCTCGGTTGGAGTTGGCTTGCACCAACATCTGCTTTTAGCCTTTTATTAGTTCACCTTGCAGGGAAGGTGAGTTGGTAAAATTGAAAATTACTTAATGCCATAGTGTGATAGATTTTAGTATCTACTAGCAACTATTAAGGGAAAAGTAACGACGAGCTAGTGGAGTGTTATGTGATTGTTCGATTGGAACTATAACAGGATTTTTTTGTAAGATGGCAGTTAAACTTGCTTTGTTGTAGGAGTTGGATGTTGGGCAACAAAGAAGCAAGAAACTAAGTTAATTTTGCTAAGATTATCTTATATCTTCTGCTATATACTTTGCCCTCCCTTTCAATGCACCTCACCTTTATGTTTTTGCTGCTCTCATGTTCCTCGGTAAAAGACCGAGTCTGCTGCTATGATATCTTACATATTCTTTGAGGATAGAAGGAGTTATTTATCATCTCATGCAAAAAGTGATATTGCAACTATGTTGGGATATACTATTTTATTTTCAAAAGTAATTGAAATCTGTCATGCAATTATTCTGATCCTAACATGGCTTTCAACATCTCTGATTTCAGAGAAATAATTATCGCTTTAATGATGCAGGTTTTCTTGGATTCATTTGGATGATCTGGTGAACCTGATAAGTGAAGCTTTGACGAATCCATCTTATAGAGGCAAGTATTCTATTTATTAGTATTTATAGCCCATTACTGTGAGAAAAACTGCTATGAATTTTAATGTCATTCGTTACTAATTCAAACCAATGAAATACTTATTAGAGTTGTTTTACATTCACAACTTCTTGCAAACTATAAATTCACTGATTAAGTTAAACCATGCATTGCCTTCAAAATCTTTCCTTTATTAAAGTCTTTTATTTTATTTTATTTTTAAATTTTCCATGTTTTTGTATTTCTTAATGCCTAACTTGCAAGAAACCCTAGGACCTTGTCTGACTTTTCATGGGTCAAATCAGTTTCAGCAAGACCAAGTCCAACAAAAGATTAATCCCAATCCACCAACCCCCCCAACTCCTTTTTCTCACTTCAAAAACCTCCCTACACCAACACCCTTCTCTTTGTTTATGATTTGATTTCTGATTTTATTGGAAAGCCTACTTATACTGTAGCCTGTAGAAACATTATCCTAAATCTTAAACATCTTTCCTTGATGCAAAAGATATGGAATTATATACGATATTAGTCTTGCACAATATTAGTAATCTTTTATCTTAGGAGAGCCCTGCTCATATATGCAAAAGATTGGCCAACAGTCCGCTCCATAGGTCATTGCTGATTTAATAGTCGTCTTGTAAAATTTTCCCTCAAATCTTCTTGGTACATGCTGATCACAAGGCACTCGAGAAGCAAGTCTCCAATTCAGCCGTAAGGTTTTATCCTATGTTCGACAGCTTTCTCAATCTCTCCATCCTTACTATAGAGCCAGGGTATCAGAAGAAATCTTTGTGGTACCTCTTGAGCTGAAATTCTCATAGGAGTTTAGTCTCTCTGCACATCCCAACATAGTTTGGAAAAGGGTAGGCTGTTGAGGACATGGATAGAAGTACAAAGGATAGATCCAAAAAAGCGCAACCGATCTTAGGATTTGGCTCAGGATAGATCGGAATGGAAAAAAAAAAATTCATGTAGCCGGCCCGACCCCATCATAGTTGGGGCACGGCTATAATGATGATGATGATGATGATGAAAATAAATCCTCACAGGAGCTTGTGACACAGGTGGTAGTTGCCTTTGTTCTAAATGCAAGGTCTCTGGTTCTTCGCCATATAATCTAATTTTAGATTTGTGTCAGGTGTGGGGTTGGGTCTAGGTTTAATTGATTCTAGCCAAGGTATATAAACTAATTCAGGTCTAGGTCAAGGTTTGAAAACTTGGCTGAATTCAACTTGACTCGGACATGGTCACTACAAAAGTAGGGTTGGCTCCAACTCGGACTCGACGAAGTCTTTTTTTTTCATTGAATGGGTTGGTTAAGTTTCAATTTAAAACCTCCATCCACAGATACACTATTTAAGTGGTTGTTTGGCTGTATTTGAAACTCCCTTCCACTTCCCAACCTCTATATTTAAAACCCCCTTAAGCTTCCCAACTTTTATTTTTAAAAATGCCTTCTTTTCATAACTTCTTCCACTTTCCAAGGGACACTTTATTTTTATTTTAAAATTTAAAGATTTTTTAGGGGTAAAAAATTGGCCCAAATCTGGAGCCAATCCGACTCAAGGGGGACCGAGTTTGTTTTTTTAATCCTTAGTCTGGGTCCACCATGGACCTGACCCATTTACATCCTCACATTGGTCCTGCACTTCCCAAGGGCAGTGTATAGTAGAGAAAATTGAGGTCATATGCAAAAGGCATGAAGTGTATGAGTAACAAACATTTGGAGGACTGTGTGGAGCATAAGGAGCTGAACTGTGGAGGACGTGCCAAACAGTGCATGGGGCTGCTTCTAGTGGAATTCTAGTATAATATTTATCGGTTTTAGTTGTTCTCAGCTGATATACTACTACCCAAAAAAATAAAAAAGGACGTGAACTCAGCTTACACAACAATGCAATAATTCTTGTATCATCTGAGCCATAACTGATTAACAATAACACTTTTGTAATAATCTTCATAATTTTACCTTAAGTCTGCAAATTTCTCAATTCTATGTAATAGATCAACTCGTCATAGCCTTGGGCTATGTAGGTCTGCTATCCTGATTCACGGTGCTCTTATCTGTTTTGAGTTTATACCCGGAATCTTGTCTATTCAAACAGGGTTAAAAAAAAAAAAACTCCTGTGTATTTTTCTGCAAATGGGAGTTTTTGGCAAGGCATTAACTGATCTGACATAAGATAGTTTCTCTTGAAAGTCTCTTATCCTTGTGGTTTATAATCTATGACATGACAGGAGTTATCAATGGAACTGCACCAAATCCAGTTCGGCTGGCGGAGATGTGCGAACATTTGGGGCAAGTCATGGGCCGCCCATCATGGTTGCCTGTTCCAGACTTTGCACTCAAGGCAGTCCTTGGTGAAGGTGCCTCTATTGTATGTGATCCTCTCAACATTCTCTCGTTGGCTCTGTGATCTTCTTCTCCTCCTCCTCCTCCTCCTCATTAGTTTTTTTTTGTGTGGAAATAGCTCATGTTCGCTCCACTGATAGATAGGAAAATGAAAATAATGCCCTTCTTTTGATCTTTCCTGAGCTGATTGCAGGTTTTGGATGGGCAAAGAGTGCTTCCTGTGAAAGCCAAAGAATTGGGTTTCTCATTTAGATATCCTTTTGTCAAAGAAGCACTCAGGGCCATTGTCTCAGAAAAGCCAAGTTAATGTCAGGTAGTTGTATTCTTTATTCTTTCATGAGAGGTGACCATGTTTCACCTAACTTAAAGCATCATGTATGCTCATAAGCTAATACTTCTTTTGATTGGATGCATGCTTTACATGAGTATGCTGCAGATTGATGAGAGAGCTGTTAGTCAGATTCAGCCAAGTGTTTTTGACACAATTACAATAATATCATAATAGGATCAAGAGAAGTGGTGGGTTTGATTTTGTAAAAGTCCAGTGCTAAGGATTCCAAAAGTGCCCTTTATATATATAATGCATGAAGCAAGAGGTGGATCGTATTGTCACATGAAAGCCTCACTACCTTTCCGGTGGTTATGGCGAATGGCCTTTGTGATTTCTAATATTGCCCAAATTTTTTGGGTGCTTCTTTTCGCATTCATGTTTTTCCTTCCTGTTGTTGTCTTGTTCTTCTTTTGGTGAAATAAAGTTTACTGTTAACAAAAAATATTGCCTAGTAAACTAAAATTACTTCAGAATGCGTAGAAATTTCCTACAGATAGACCCGAAATCAAAGAAGTTACTTGACATTGTTTTTTATTCCTCCATTTCCTCTTGTTAGACCTCTACAACTTTCAACCACATCTTCCTCTTTACAGGCGTAAACTTAAAAGAGTGAAAGAAAATAAGGTAAAAGAGAGAAAACCCTCGCACCCCCATTTTTTTCTGCATAAGGCCCACCTATCATTGATCTGAGCCCTTGTAAACGCACATATTCCCCTGGTAAACTGGCACTTGCCCTGATTTGTCATTGATCTAACTATTCTTCACCATTGGATTGGATCATGATAGCTTTTAGCCCCGAGCAAGAGCTAATAATATCTAGCTGGAGTGACACTTGACCATCATTGGCATGCATTTTTGTATGTAATTGTTAGCTTTGGGCATTTATTGAATCATTGTAGTTCTAGTATGAAATTGAGTTTTCATTTGGTTCATACAGTCTTAACAGGAGAATTTCTATCAAACTTGTAAAATAAACAATTTTTCCCCTATCATACTTTCTTTTATATTTCAAGCTGCAGTTGGACACAGGGTGTCGGTACTGGTCAGCAAAACTAGAAAACCTGTTGACGCATTGATTTGGATTTTGTTATTAAATCTCCTGCTTGTAGCCATCATACAAGTCTATATTTTATTTCTTCTATCTTTTGTGGGGCTCCATGTCTCTTTGAGCCTAAACATGGATACATCTCCTGTATATAAAATGCAATAAAGAGATTCAATTAGTTATGTGTCAGCATATAAAGACGAGGGACTATTGGCCATCATGATCATCAGAAGATGCAAAAGGAACGGATAAAGAACTAGAAGCCACCGACCCAATGGGATCCATGTTCTTATCAGGTGCTTCCCTCTAAGCAGCTATCATGACACCAACTTTGAAGGCCTTTTGAGGGAACAGACTTTCCACGAAAAACAAAACCATGCAGTGGAACCAACTACATTTTCCTCTTGTCCTCATGGCTACAATGTTACCATTCATTCAACTAAACATTCTCCTTGTCTCCAACTCTATAAAATCTCCTTCCAAGTCCTGCACCCCCAACGTATATATGTACTTCAAACGAGTCTTTCCTTGCCTTGTGAATGGGGCCTTTTCCCATCAACTCAGCATGGGATTTCTATAATTCTATATATGTGGTCTCAGGATTACTGAAGCTGGTTGTACTCCAAACTCACAGGATTATATATATATATTAACTCGTTTTGAGGGTCAGTGAGTCCTGTGAGTTGAGTGAATTTGACCAAGTACTCAAGCATGCTTCCCCTATTTGCCAAGCTGTTGTACTCCTAATTTGGGTAACACTTAATTTTTATCTTGCTCCTTTATGGTAGAAAGTGCTGACCTAATGTGAATTAATTTTTATTTTGCTCCCTGATGGTAAAAAGTGCTGACCTAATGTGAAGCCTAAAGGGATGCTCAGCAACCAATTGTAGTAAATTAATTGATAACATTATATGCTGGTAAAGGGCGACTCTCTTATCAGTCTAATCAAATTATTGGAATGCTCATGTTTGGGTAAGGTCCTTGGAGAGGAATTCTCTCTAGTTTTACTCGATTCCAACGAAGATCCACATTTAAGTGAAGAGAGGATTTTCCAAATCCTCCAAACCCTCTCTTCCACTAGTTCCTCAGTCTCTACCTCCTTATCGATTTAGGCAAATCCACAAAGGTAAAGACGCAACCTGAGTTACAAGGAGTGACTCCTTGGTATTTTCCAAATCTGAAATGTAGTGATTCCTCTCTTCATAAATCCTTAGAGAAGATAGCATGTTTCTAGGGGAATAAAGGGATCATCTAGATAAAAGATTCATTTTTGTTTATAAAGTGGCTATAAGTGGGAATTATGGAGCATTAGCCTTTTGGATTTAGGACAGATTTAGGACAAAAGTGAAAAAACTTTTTCACCGTGTAGAAAAGAGGGACTCTGCCCGCCTGCAATTGAACCAAAGTGATGGAGCTGGAACCGTCTTCTATTGTGTGTCAGGATTACAAAGGATCTTGCATTTGGATTGCTTGCTAGTATAGAAAGCTCAAGCCCCTGAATGAGTAAATTTTGGTTTATGTTTCTGTTAGATGAATGGGTAGGATCAACGCACCTTGGAGTTAGTGGAGCAGCGTTAAGGCATGGGTTTGTTCCCCCATGTCTTGTGTTTCAAATCCGCTCTAGATTTATCATGCGTTTGTGTGTGTTTAGCGGGTCCTCCCGCACCAAGGGACTAATCCTGTTTAAAAAAATGTTTAGGATCATTTTCAGAAAATTGAAAGAACACCATATTGTCTGGTGATGTACTTCTCCAATTATACCATTGATGGGATAGATAGGCTGCCATGTATTTCGACATTATGTACTTCTGTTTACCTATGGACAGTTCTCTTTTCTTAATTCCCAGGGGAAAGCAACATGGTAGTAATAGACACGAGATGGCCCATAACGAAAACTCAGTGTTTAGTGTACCATTACCATATCTTTTGGTGTCCACTCAGATGGACAACAAAATCTTGTGGAGTCAAGGGTGGGAATAGTTTTTTTTCCATCAAATGATGTTCTCTTATAAACTTAGAAGGCTTAAGAATTAAGCAATTTTTAAGTGAAATTATCTTTGGGGTTATATTGAACTTAATGGTGATTGCCAGTTAAATCAAAGTCAAATTAGAATGGCTGCCCAATTAATGAAGGTTTATATTGATCAGAGGTGAGTTCCTCTTCTGTTTTTCTTTTATTTAATGTGAACACAAACTTTCCCCTCCCAACTTGTTTGGCGTTGAGCTATTGTTAAGAATCTGTCAATATTTTATGGGTTCAATGCAAAACAGAGCAAACCAAATTTGCCCTGCCATTCGGCAATCTTTAAACTACTGAGTGGACCACTTTATGGTAGATCATGTGGATAACAGTGGGCATAGTTATTTCACTGGTGTTGGTTTGGTGAGGTGGATTGGGACAGGGAAAGTTTGGTAATGATCTGACCATCTTGGGTTCATCTACTGAACGTGATTTTGGGGTAGTACAATTAATTCTAAATTCCAGGGACCACCAACCACGTGTGCTATCTTATCTGTCCATTACCTTTGCTTATGTAGTATGTATTTTTTTTTAAAAGAAAATATATATATGTATGAATGAAAATTTTAAAATAAAATAATCGGTTCTATTTTGTAAAATGAGGCTTACTTCATCATCATGAAAGCCTTGTCCCAACTACGTTGGGTTCAGATTTGGCTATATGAATTTTGTTTCTCCATTTCGATTTCTGAGCAAAATACTTGAATAAGTTGAAATTCTTTAAATCTATTTTTACTATCTCCATCGACGTCCTCTTTGACCTATTCCTTGCCCTTGGTGGGCCATCAACTTGCATATCTCATTGAAGAGTCAAAATGAGGTTATCTTATTGATAAAGAAAACAAGGCTTGCTTATGAACAATAAATCTTCTTTGCAAAAAATATTGTGAATTGGAAATTGTCTGATCTGACTCTAATCTTATCATTTTCCGCTACTAGAATGGATCTGGATCATGATAACAAATACACTTATAAAACCTTTACAGGTCTACAATGAAGGTTATTGCTGTTTTTCATCATTGTAGTGAATCACAGTTTCATAAACATCTTGTTAAAAAAAAAAACATTTTGTGGTCTAAAATCAAGACTTGGTGTTATCACCTATCATTGGATTGAACCACAAAACAATATAACTTCATAAAGAGCTCAAAAGATCTAAATCCAAAGGTTGCCATTATCATACTCGGTGCACATTCAAAAATAGTCAAAGGTCTAAACTCAAGGGTAATTGGTAGGCGATAGAGGGACAAGTTGACAATGCTTAGGTCACATGATAGGTATAACTTTCTAATTATCATGTATTTAGGTGGGTCACATTTAAATTTGCGGTTCAAAATTGAACCTTGTGTTATAGTATCGATACCACTGAAATGTTCTATTTATCGCAGCTCACTTTTGCAACCTGATAATTCAAATCTTGGATAGGTTAAAAATAGAGTAAAGTGAAGTTAAAGTTTAAATTTTCAATCCTACCATATTTGGATGAGTTTGGCCAGACTCATCTATGTTAAGGTCTAAGTCCATTTCCAATTGAAGAGCCCATGGCTGGATCCACGTTTTACACGGGATCCCAAAGCCCAGATCTAAGTCAGTCTTTAGGGCACCCCAAATCTTCTCATTTAAGGCCCCTTAATACATTTCGAACTACATAGGGACCTTAAGGCCATCTATGAATCTACAAAAAATCAAAATAACAAAGGCAATCAAAGATTAAAAAAAAAAAAAAAACTCTTGTACTACATATAGATATTATGTTAACATTTTTATTAGGAATATACATAGTACTGAATCATACATAATACATATAAATGGGCCAAATGAGAGTCCGACCGACACGTAACCTAAGGTCCAACAGCCCATTAAAGGCTTTGGACCCTGAACATGGGCCCCAGCCCACCTTAATGGAGCCAAATTCAAGCCCAGTGACTACCATAGGTGCATGCATGGCAAGGAGCTATTATTAATGAAAAGAGAGAGAGAGAGAGAGATTTGAGAGGGAAAGCACAAGCCACTCCACTCACCAGTCGGCAGTCAGTCAGTCACCACTGTATTGATAAAGAAGAAAGAGAGAGAGAGGGAGAGTCAAAAAAGAAAGAAAACAGATGAGTGAACATTGGGTCAGCCAATTCGTCCGAGCGAATCACGGGTTGCGTTTCAAAAGCAGAAGCAAAGTGTAACAATAAGTGCCTCAAATCTCGTAGATGATGTGACCTTCTCTTCTACTTTTAGTTTTATGTCATTTGCCCTATAATTCCTTCTTTTTTCCTGAAAAAAGGGGGTCTTATGGTTTATGGTCCCCTTCCAATCCAACCCACTACTCCTTTCTCATCCTCCCAATGATGATTATGAATAAAACAAACGTGGCCCACATCCATGCCAATAGGACACCAATTAAGCAGTGGTCCTTTGTGGTTAAAAGATCATGATGGTAAAATAATTGTTACCATTTTATTAGGGTTCAACAGATGGATAAATAGATGATAAGATTGTAGAAATTGAACCAGCAATTCTCGAAGCGCACATGTGCACTGGCATAGGATGGTAGGAAGAAATAATCTCGACTTTTAGGGACCATTTAAATGTGTGGTGAATTAAAGTATGGTGAGGTGAAGCATCAAATCAAATCAAGAGATAATAAAATATAAGGTGTTATGATGGTGTTTTATTTTTAGTTGTTTGGCATGAAATCTTTTTGGTTTTTTTATGTAGAAAAGTAAAATTTTTTTATCTTTTAGTGGAAAAATGGTTGCTTTATTGACTTTTTTGTGGAAAAAGGGATTTTGATATGACCGATTGTACTTTATTGTCTGGATTCACCTCACTTCATTTTGACAAAGTAAAGTGCCAAACACGCCCTTAGTGGTTAGCATAGATTGAAAATCCCACATATGTGCACGGGCAGAATGCACTCCCGAGTCAAAGATTTTCCACATGTACACTAGCAGAACAATCGTTTGGCCTGAAAATTATAGCCTGATTTTCGGCCTGAAACCACCTGGACCTGGGATCTCCCTTTGACTAAGTGGTTTCAAGCCATTTAAACTTTGGCCATGATTTTCACCCTCAAGTTAAGATTTCCCTACTATAGCATGCTTCAATATTCAATGGAATGAAGTAATTAAGGATAAAAAGAAGAGAAAAGGAAAAAAAAAACAAATTTTTATGAAAAAAAAATCCTTTGAAGTCGAGAAAATGATGAAAGGCTTAACACTTAATAATGACGATATAGGGCTTTCCTCCGATTTTATATTTTTTACGAAACTTTGCCCTCATTCTATGATATCACGAGATATTGAACTATTCCTTGATAATGTAGAATGTCTTTTTTTTCTTGAAATTTGCATGTTTTGTTATTCCATGATCTCATATAATATTGGGTTAGTTGTTATAAAGTGCTTAGGCCTTCATATGTTTTTCTTTAGTTTAAAATATTTTTTTCATAAAAGTTAGAAAAAAAAATAAAGACAACCGGGTTTTTATCATCATTAAAGCTATGTTGAATCGGCTACACTAATTGTGTTTTTCCATTTCGATTTATCTTGAGCCAAATTCTCATGGAAGTCTTACTTCTTCATATTCATTTTTACCACCTCTATCTACGGTTTCTTTGTCCCATCTATTTTCTTTGGTGGGCCATCAACCAGGTTTTTATATGTACAGAAAACTCACACTGTGGCATGCACCATTAATAAAATAACATTGAACACCCTAAAGCAGTGCAGTCAACATATAACAGCTGTGCAAGAAATCTCAAGGCTCAAAGTACTTATTCAGTGGGGTCACACATTCTCCTCCTCTTATCACTCACTGTAAAAATGATAGAAACAAAAAGGGTCTCTCACTGATTTGGACATTTCAAATACACTTGTTGAGTCTCTTACTAATGTCCCGAAATCATTGTTCGGACACTTTGGCATCTTTGGCAGGGCCCATTGGCTTCACCCCAAAGGGATTTTTATTGGCTGAGCTGAGACATTTACCTAAAAGGTCAGCCCAGGGCAGAAAGCAATAGACACTAGAAAATAAGAAATGACCTTCTAAAAGAACCAGAAGAAATTGACCCACATTGCTCAGTGGCAAAGCCCTTTATTTAATGGGCTGTGGCCCACAAAGATGCCAGGTGTCTGCTTTTGGAAGATGATCGTCTGTCTTTGTGGGCTTTTGAGTATTACAGATTGGGGAAATGGCCATGGACCATATCCAATCAAAGGGTGGAAGGTCCTTTTAAGCTTGACAATCTCTTTTATGATTTTCAACTTTTTTGACTTTTGTTCATAGGGTGTGGCCCATCTTTTGTGGTGCTTGTCAACAATAACATCTCCTACAAGCAAAGCACCAGAACAAGGACAGAGGAATGCTACTAATATCCACTGGGATGATAAATATTAAGGTTTTTTTTTTTTTTTTTTTTAATTTCTTGGGCTTTTATAAAGTGGGAAAGATGGGCTACTAATAAAATGATTAAAGATGTAAAACAATAAGATAATATCTTAAAAAAATCTAAAGACAAATTCTCAAAAGCAATCCATTCTATTTTTTGTAAGGAGGGCTCACATATAATTAATCAAATTCCTTCTCCATGAATCAGCATGTCTCAAGTTGGCGATGATCGATCCGTTCTCACCAATGGTATTAAATCACTGAAAAAATCGCACTAGATAGCAGTTAAATTTCGTGGCTTAAAATTTAGGGTTAGAGTTATCTATACACTGAAATTAGGCGCAATTTTGTTTTGTGTCTTCATCCCTCTTCGATTGTCATGTATTTAGGTGGCCCTCACAAGAATCTACTTGCTTTTCTAGCTTTTTCCCTTCTTGCTTGCAAATGAATAATCTCAAGTAACATTTTAAGTAGGAGAAGCTCAGCTATGAACCAACCACAATTATTTAACCTGAAACCATTTTATGGGGTGTAAAGGTTTTATAGTTAAAAGTCAAGCCAGGTACTAGTATGGCCAATAGATTGTAACTATCCATTTAAAAGCTCCATAGTTTTATAAGTATTATAAGAGTGATGTAACCATTAAACTATAAGCCTATGGTCCCCACAAAGTGGTTAGCATAGTAATTGGATTCTCCTCTCAAGGTTGCATAAAAAAACCAACAGCCAAACTGAAAACACAGCTAAACTTCATATCTCATGTTGAAATTGCATGGTTAAGAACTTCTAATCTGAGTTATAATTTTGGCATTGTTCATCATCAAACCTTCAAACATAAGATGCCTCCTCAGGTACCAAAATAAATAAATGCTTGGGTTTGAACATCATGTACTATCTCTTTACAATTTAACAGCCTACAAATATTTATACTTTGATTGAGAAGTGGCACTGTGGCAGTACCCAGGACAGTGATATAAATAAGATATGAATTTACTGCTACCTTGGTTTTTACTATTAGCTAGAACTGGTGAAAATCATAGTTTTTCTTCTTCCATAAGGTTTGGAGGGAAATCATCCCTCGCCATTATGAATTCTGAAAACATGTGAAACCACCAGAATGAATTACTGAGCATTGTAAGGAATCCAATCAGATGGGGACCTACTTCTCTCATCTGCAGCACTAAAATATTGTGAATAATACAAAGTTACATACCCGTTCATTAACCCGCCTGTGGGCAAAGAAAGATTGCAACAGTGGATGCAGTGAAAAACACAATTTTGACCAATAAAAATCTTATAAAGGTAGGGGTAGAGACTAGTCTCCAAAGTAGCATTCTCTTGTTCTTTTGCGCCCTAATGTGGCCCGTGGGGCCTACGACAATCATAGAAAAGGTAGGGGATTGAAAGGCTGAGATAGGACTTACCCGTGTGCCAAGTTTTAAGTCTACGAAATCATACTAACCCATTGATCCATAACCCTAAATTTTTTTTATAATTTTTAATGACATTATTTTTTAGACTTTCAATGCAACGGGTGGAATAAATATAAAAACTTGGGGCCTATACCTGGAGGTAGTGGGTGGTGTGACTGTTGAATAGATTATAGGAGGGCCGGGTTGGGCTCACAAGGAAGGCTAGCTGCATGCATGAGCCCTCTTCATGGTGCCATCTGTTTCGGGAGTGAATACATCGTACAACTCTCTTTTTTAAGGCATGTGCAGACCCTATCATATGCTCACTAACCCTTAAATTTGACACTCTGGTATAACTGTTCCTCATAGCTGGATTGAAATCCTAAAAGCAACGATGACTTCTAAAACAATCAAATATTACATGTGATGGATCAAGATGTTAGGGCCAATTTTGTAATTTACTATTAAAATAAAAGTGATGTAAAGTATTAAATCAAGAGAGAATAAAATATAAGAAGATTATGATGATATTTTGTCGTTAGTAGATTGGTAGAGAATCTTTTTTACTTTTTCTATAAAAAACGAGTGTTTTTTTGTCATTTAGTAAATAAAGAAGGTTGATTTTTTTACTTTTTTTTTTTGAAAAAAATTAATGAAAATTTGAATGTGTGTACTTTTGTGACCCCTTGTATGAAAAAAAAAAAATGAAACTTTACATTATTTTTACTAACATAATAAATTACCAAATGGACAAGATCATTTAATGAAGTAAAATTTTTAAGCACGTATAGGGATCTAGATTTTTTTATTCCACCTTTCCTATTATTGGCATGACCCCAAATGCCCCCACACCACAAGAGATCGAGTCTGTGTGGATGGTCCATCCATATGAGCGACATATGACCAGTGCATAGCACATTAAGTATGGTCGATGCTCAAATGGGGTCATCTCTCACAAGAGCTTATCAGTTATAACTGATTTTTTTTTTCCAGTTACTCCCAATCAAATGATCAATATTCTCATAATGGACAAAGTTTTGATCATCCACCAAACCATGTATGACAGTTCAAATGGACGGTTAGGCTGTGCACACATAGCCTCCATTACACTACTGCAACAATTGGTCCATCCAACCTAGGTCTAGATTGCACCATGCACCAAATCCAACCCCATGAATGAATGCCTCTTGCAAATTTTAGATGGTCCAACCATGGTGCTGCGAATCAGACAATTGATGAGCATCACGAGAGTGGATCCATCAATCAAGTCCATTAATCATGCCAGCATGCGTGTAGGGCATACCAACTTCCAATACTAAGGACAATGACCGATTAAAATAAGAGTGGCAAACCCCACATCTCACCTGGTTGTCCAGAACTTGATCCCATGTGTGTGGGCCACCTCGTGTGGGCTCTCTCTTGGCCTTAGCCCCATTGGCTGTGGAAAAAATTGGTCAACTTATGTTTGGGCAGTTGGCAACAGTGTCAATTGCATGTTACTGTGCATGAGCAAGGCATTAAATTGGACATGGTACACAATAGGAGGGGACCATCTCCCAACATCAGGCCAGTTGGGACGACCTTAAATGCGTGCCCTAATTTGAGAACAGAAATGGACGATCAG
The DNA here is from genome assembly GCA_012931725.1 of Litsea cubeba. Taxonomy (NCBI): domain Eukaryota; kingdom Viridiplantae; phylum Streptophyta; class Magnoliopsida; order Laurales; family Lauraceae; genus Litsea; species Litsea cubeba. The sequence continues at coordinate 93,165,512 of CM022945.1, read as the reverse complement.
AAAGTGAAGTTGGGGTCGTTGGAATTCTCCACTTCACTCGATTTGGATTACTGTTACATTGATGACGGCTACAAGCCTACAACTAATGTGTGGCTTCAATCTCTTCCATATGTGGCCTACTTAGACTTTTGCTGGTACTGGGTCTGGAGGTAATAGATCAGGTCACCAATAACGTTTTATGGGGTCATCTGTCTGCATTAATATCATCAATGTACAGAAGTTGAGAGATTATATCTATATCTATTTGAGATTGGATTGAAGGAAAAAATGAGAATAGGATTCAAGTGATACTTGTTAGCATTTCCATTTCTCAACACAGGAAAGATTTAAGAACTAACCATATAAAAAATGAGTCCCTATTGCCTGAACCTTGAGAAATCCTAAGTAAAAGGAGTGAAATTTTACAGTGGTTCCTCAAAATGTATAGCTTTTTTGTACATGGGATATCCACAAATTTTACTACAATAATTGTCGATCCCACCGAATGATTCATCAATTTTTTCTTTGGTTAAAAAGAAAAGAGATTCATCATTTAACTAATAATAAATTAACAAATATTTATAAATCACAGTCATCAATCAGGTTATCAATCTTTGGTCAAATCTTATAGCGGGACCAACTCTTATTTGAGTAAGTTTTGTGGATACTTTTGGAAGTGAGTTTGTTTTAAGCATCTTGAATTTTTAATTGGTGAGTTTGACTTTAGAGTTCAACCTCTCAACTTAGAATTTCTCCAGGTCAAGGAGGATATGCACTAATGAAAAATAGATATTACTTTACAGGAAGTTCTCCTATGAGCAGACTGCATATAGCTTATATGCAATCTAGCTTGCCGGGCCTACTTAGAAGCAAGGTTATCAATTGGACGGGGTTAAATGAAAAGGTCTTCTCAAGGACAAGGGGATCTAAAAAAATCAACCCCTCCAAACTTCCTAGCATTTGAATTAACCACCTTTGAAGTTTAATAGCATCTTAATTTAAGATTTTCTTGAGATTTAATCCAATGGTGAGTAAAGATTCAATGAGTGTAAAACTGGCTCTTCCGCCAAATTAAGGGATAAAAAAGTATCAAAGAGGTAGCACTGATGAAAGGTGGGCCCAAGTAGGCCCTCCAATGAAGGACTGCACTTGCAGTAGTGGGAGGGCATTTTCCATTAGTTTATTCATGCTTTTTATATAGTAGAGCTAACAACATCCAAGTTAATATATTTATTATAGACAACCTTGTTTTTTTTTTTTTTTTTGGTAGAAATAGACAACCTTGTGTTAAAGGCCTGCATGGAAACTACTGCACCAAGAAAAACAGATGATTCACCTTTGACTCAAGCAGTCATGCTCATGCAGCTGACCTTTCTTTTTCTTTATCTAAGCTATTTATATCAAACACCGTGATTGAATAAATAAGTAGCAAATTAGGGCATCACATAGACACATACTCTATTTTTAATTCGAGAACCTATGCACCCGAGATAGAATGTGGAAAAGTAAACCCAATACCAAAAAAAATAAATAAAAAAATACTAATTTACCAGACACTCTTCCTCCCTTTGCTCAATCACTTTTACTATGCCACACAAGTAAATAATCACTCCCTAATTAGGTGTTTGATCTAATTTAGAGCCTGCAGTTTGAATGACTTGCAGGGCCACATGGGTCAAACTAACCCTTCCACATGAGAAAGCACATTATCATTTTACATTACATATTACTAATCTTTACAAACTCCCCCACATGATTTTATTCCGACTGTGGGGCCTATTGCAAAAAGCCTGGTTAGTCTTTTTTTTTTCTTTGCTAACGGAGGGTTGTCAATCCTTTAAGCCGGACTAATCCTTCCGAGCCCAGAGAGAATCCGGATAAAACCCTTGTGGCCCCTAAGTGTTAGCATAAATGGATTCAATCTTTAGTTTCGAAAGAGAGGGAAAGAAATCCGCGGTCTGATACCAAGACCTCTAGGTCTAGAAGAGAAATAAACTTATGATCTTGACCCCTTGGCCAACCTCTTGGGGACGGTCTTAAACTGATGTAAAACAGATTGATGGCTACTCACCCAACCTTTTCTCAAAACATTGATGGGTCCACAACAATGACCCACCCTATGGACTATCATCATCTTTCCCATAGCATAGGCATCACTTTTTACTTCGAAAAATCAACATACCCCCCCTCATATCCTCCTCACCCAGCAGATGTCAAGCTCAACAAGTTCAAAAAAGCATCCACAGAAAGTGACGGAAAAAATAAACACAAAAGCTCATCAGAAAAAGTGAAACGCTCTTGTAAGTAGACAGTAACTCCCCATGGTGAATGAATGTAAATGATCCATCACCCGTTGCAGCTTGTTAAAAAGGCTCAAGAAATGAAAGCGATGTAGAAAAGGTCCACCAGACAAATTCAAGCTTCCAACAACAAAAGTACACTTTTTTTTTTCAAAGGCCTCTGGAGAGAGGGGAGAAGGAGAAGAAGAACAACAACACCAGAAAAAACCTATCTCCATCTCCAACAGCTTCTTCATAGAATAGAAGAGAGAGAGAGATTAGAGAACATACATTTCTTTCTTTTTTCAGACATGAAGAGAAAGAACCCAAGTGAAGAAAAACACACCAAAAGTTAACCCCTCGATGGCCATGTCTCCATTCTTCTTCATCTTCTTCCTCCTCCTCCCACTCTTTTTCTGCGCATCCCAGCGCACCCCAGAAACCCAAGCAGAGATTGAAGCTCTCACATCAATCAAGCTCAGCCTCGACGACCCCCTCGGCGCCCTCACTGGCTGGGATCCCACCACCCCATCCGCCCCCTGCGACTGGCGAGGCGTCGTCTGCTCCGCCTCCGACGGCCGAGTCTACGAAATCCGCCTCCCCCGCCTTCGTCTGTCTGGCCTTCTCAACCCCAGCATCTCTAACTTGCGCCAGCTGCGCAAGTTAAGCCTCCGCTCCAACAACTTCAACGGCTCTCTCCCTCTCTCCCTCTCCAACCTCTCCCGCCTCCGCGCCCTCTTCCTCCAATCCAACGGATTCTCCGGGGACGTCCCGCCGCAGCTACTCTCCAATCTCACCAATCTCCAAGTCCTCAACCTCGCCCAGAACCTCCTCTCCGGCGACATTGACGGCCGCCTCTCGCCCAATCTCCGCTACCTCGATCTCTCCTCGAACTCTTTCTCCGGCGCAATTCCCCCCAACTTCACCTCCTCCGCCGCGGGGCTCCAGCTGATCAACCTCTCCTTCAACCGCTTCCGCGGCGAGATCCCGCCCGGCCTCGGAGCGCTGCAACAGCTTCAGTATCTATGGCTGGATTGGAATTTATTCGACGGAACTGTCCCTTCGGCTCTCGCCAATTGCTCTTCGCTCTTGCATTTGAGTTTGCAGGGCAATGCGCTTCGTGGGGTTCTTCCGGCAGCCATTGGAGAGCTTCCAGGTCTTCAAGTTCTCTCGCTATCCCACAATAATCTATCTGGGTTTGTTCCATCTTCGGTTCTTTACAATGTGTCTGGTAATCCGCCTTCTTTGCGGATTCTGCATCTGGGGTTTAATGCATTTTCGGGTATTGTGAGCCCGGAGAGAGCTCAAGTTTTCAGTGCATTGCAGGTTCTTGATCTTCAAGAGAATCAGATTCGAGGCGATTTCCCGTCTTGGGTGGCCAATATCTCCACTCTTACTACCTTGGGTCTCTCTTCGAACTCATTTTCCGGATCTCTGCCAGCTGAGATTGGAGATCTCTCCTTCCTGGAAGAGCTGAGGGTTGATGGGAATCTGATGACGGGGAAGATTCCGGAGGAGATTAGAAAGTGTGTTTCTTTGCAGGTTCTTGACCTCGAAGAGAATTCCTTATCTGGGGTGGTTCCAGATTTTCTTGCAGAGTTGAGGGACTTGAGAACTCTGTCTCTTGGTGGAAATCTTTTCACAGGTTTGATTCCTGCGACGTTCGCCAATCTTTCTAGGGTTGAAGTTCTTTCCCTCGGAGGGAATCGATTGACTGGAAACTTGCCGGAAGAGCTGCTGCAAATGAGCAATTTGACTGTTTTGAATGTCAGCAACAACAGACTTTCTGGTGAGATTTCTCCCAGAATTGGGGAGTTTCAGCAATTGCAGAGTTTGAATTTAAGCGGGAATGGTTTCATGGGTCGGATCCCACCCAGCATTGGCAATCTGCTGAAGCTGAGGTCGTTGGATTTGAGCAGGATGAATCTCACGGGCGAGCCGCCCATGGAGCTCGCCGGCTTGCCGAACCTGCAGGTCCTCTCTCTGTCGGGAAACTCATTTTCCGGCAATATCCCAGAAGGTTTCAGCAGCTTGTTGAGCTTACAGTATCTCAATCTGTCATCCAATGCCTTCCATGGCAACATTCCGGCAACCTATGGATATCTCCGATCATTGGTCGTCCTCTCTCTCTCAAATAACAACATATCCGGTTCTATCCCAGAAGAACTTGGCAACTGTTCCGATCTCGCAATTCTTCAGCTCCGTTCCAACAGTTTAACAGGTCACATTCCTTCAGCTCTCTCCCGTCTCACCCACTTGCGCGAACTCGACCTTGGCCAAAATTCTCTAACTGGAATGCTTCCACCAGAAATCTCAAATTGCTCATCTCTAACAATTCTCCAGTTGGAAAGGAACCACCTTTCGGGTTCTATCCCCGAATCACTATCCAATCTCTCAAACCTGCAAAGACTCGATCTTTCTGCAAACAACTTCACAGGCGCCATCCCTCCAAGCCTGACCCGCCTCTCCGCATTGAGCTACTTGAATGTATCATACAACAATCTGGAAGGAGAAATTCCTACAATGCTGGGTTCACGCTTCAATGATCCTAGACTGTTTGCCATGAATCGGAATCTATGTGGCAGTCCATTGGCGGCGAAATGCCGTGAAGTGAAGGGAAGAGGAGGCGGGAGGAGGAAGAGGATGCAAAGGTGGATAATTTGGGTGATAATTGCAGTTGGGGTACCCTGCATTGTGGCATTATGCGGCTTCTGCTGCATCTTCGCCCTTATCCAATGGCGGAGACGGGTCCGAGAAGGCAACGGCGAGAAGAAGAGGAGCCCGTCTCGGGTGAGCGCAGGGACGGAGAGAAGCAGCGTCGAGAACGGCGGCCCCAAGCTGGTGATGTTCAACAACAAGATCACCTACGCAGAGACGGTGGAGGCGACGCGCCAATTCGACGAAGAGAACGTACTCAGCCGAAGCCGCCATGGGCTTGTCTTCAAGGCCTGCTTCCAGGACGGAACAGTCCTCTCCATCCGCCGCCTCCCCGACGGGGCTGTGGAGGAGGCGGCATTTAGGAAGGAAGCGGAGTCGCTCGGAAAAGTGAAGCACCGCAACCTGACCGTCCTCCGCGGCTACTTCGCCGGCCCGCCGCCGGGAGTTCGGCTTCTGGTCTACGACTACATGCCCAACGGCAACCTCGCCACCCTCCTCCAGGAAGCATCGCACCAGGACGGCCACGTCCTCAATTGGCCGATGCGCCACCTCATCGCCCTCGGCGTCGCCCGGGGGCTAGCCTATCTTCACAGCTGCTCCGTGGTCCACGGCGACGTGAAGCCGCTGAACGTGCTGTTCGACGCCGACTTCGAAGCGCATTTATCTGACTTTGGGCTGGATAGGCTGGCGGTAGCGGCGGCGGGGGAGGCAGCGGCGTCGACGTCGGCGATGGCGGTGGGGTCTCTGGGGTACGTGTCGCCGGAGGCGGCGCTGACTGGGCAGGCGAGCAAGGAGGCGGATGTTTATAGCTTTGGGATAGTGCTGCTGGAGCTTCTCACTGGGAGGAGGCCGGTGATGTTCGCGGCGGCGGCGGGGGAGGGGGAGGGTGAGGAGGAGGAGGATATAGTGAAGTGGGTGAAGAGGCAGTTGCAGAGGGGTCAGATAGCTGAGTTGCTGGAGCCGGGTTTGCTCGAGTTGGACCCGGAATCGTCCGAGTGGGAGGAGTTCTTGTTGGGTGTGAAAGTCGGGTTGCTCTGTACCACGCCCGACCCGGCGGATCGTCCATCCATGACCGATATCGTCTTCATGCTCGAAGGTTGTCGGGTCGGACCCGATATGCCCTCCTCTGCCGATCCCACTTCCCAACCTTCTCCCTCCTCCTGATTCCGTTACGTTACGATACGTAGCGTTTCCGTTCCGATTCCTCCCTGTTATTTTAATTATTGATTTCGGGCGAGATACTGATCCCGTTCTCTTCCACTTCCACGTGACGTTTTTTCCCCCTTGTCCTTTTATCTTCCTATCCTTTTTCTATATATTTATTTTATCTGGGATGGCGGAGGTGGGCCCGGAGATTCGTAATCCACTAGACGACATGGTTCTCCCGCCAAAAACACTAACACAGCCTTTATTTTAGCCACGTGGCGATTGAGAAAAGTAGCCGTTATATTGCCACTGCTGACTGCATCCAGAAAGAAGAGATTTTATGAAGATTTTATTTTGTATCTTTATTTTACTTTTGTTGTCATGGGAGAATGGGAAGTTGGATGTATTGATACAGAGTCTTGAAATGATCTTGACTCTGATGCAAAAAGGATGTCCTACACTGATCTGAATCCTGGCTCAAGCCCCAGTAGCACCTGCTACTGCACTGCCATAGTTTTCAGAATCCCACTAGGGGAAACAGGAAACTAATGGAAAGGGACCCATATATATATCTATATCTGATGTGCAGTGCTGCTTTTTCTTTGAAATTCATGGTCTTTGGGGGAGTCAATAGAGCAACAAGACAAAACTGTGGCTGACAACTTGCATGGCAACAATGGTCGAGAAGCTATTGCCATTTACATCATCAATTCACCAATGGGCAATAGGCCAGTCCACTAACTATTTTCCAGACGCTCTTGCTTCCAGATGAGGGTATCGAAAATAGTAGTATCCAAGACCAAGACATATGACCGTTAGCATACTGGACATCAGAATTTCTTCTGCTCTTCTTCTTTGATCATCTTATTATTTTAATAGGGACCTTTGTCCCGCACTCACTCGAGGGCAGAACCCATGGCTCGAACATTTGGACTGTCTTGGCATGGAACCCACAATTCACAGTGTTAAAAAATTCATCTCAACGTACATTGGGAGGAGCCCAACTCTTCAATCAAAATGGCTTATAGATGAATGGTTGATAATAGAATAATAGGTAGGTAAAAGCTCATTCCAACCAGGGAGAGTTTCCTTGGACGGCAAATTGCACATTTAAATCAAAAGGTCTAGATTTCATGAGTGGCACATGTAACTTGAACAGAATTTTACTTAAAACAAAAACCAAAAGCAAATTAATAGCAACTGATTTTATTTTATTTTTTTTTCAAATTTTGCATTTCACAATAATATGCAGTTTGAATTTTAGTACTGTACACCATGCCATACACAAGGCTACAAGCCTACAACAGAATGAGCACTATTAAATTAAGTGACAATACAGTTCTGCATACATAATGGCAAAGGCTTGACAGGTGAAGAGACCAGTATTGTGGATGCAGATTGGATGTTATGCATGTCTTAAGCAGCGCTGAGGCCTTCAGGAAGAGATTGAGCCTCATCTGGGAAAAGAAAGTTGCGACAAGCATAGAATATGGCCGAATGGAAGGCCGATGGATTGTCTATGAATACAAAGTGTCCGGCCTGCAATCCCAAAAGAAAAGGACATTTCAGCACCCAACAAATGGCCTGCATAGAGACCTATTTTCTATTTTCCTAGTCTGCCATTACCCGCTAACATGTTACTCAAATGCACCATGATTTTCTACCAAAAAAAAATGCACCATGATTTAGAGGTTAGACCAACCATTCATAAATAAATAAAAAATCCCAGGCTGATGATCCCAGCCATCTGATATATGGATTGTTTGGCCATTAATTGGATGGTCCTTACTCCATTGCCTCGTCTATTTGGTTAAGTTCTCTTGTAATATAAGACCCTTGACAATGATCCAGAAAATGAATATTCGTTGGCATGTTTGGCACTTTTTTTACCTATTGATGGAGAGGGGTTCAGCGATGGGGCACCGGAGGCATGGCTACTTAAAACATGCAAGTATATGATTAATTTTTGGGTTTTATGTTTACAAAAGGGCCTTGATATTATCCAACAACCTAAAAAAGGCCCTTGAATTATTATTGGTTTTCAAAAAATCCTCTCTTGACTAATGGTTTGATTGATCAATCTCTCTTGACTAATTCACAATTTGAATCCAAGTTATTTACAACTGAAAGATCATGACACCAAATAGTTGAGTAGCTGTCCTCCTTTTATTATTGTATCTCTCAGATTAATGTAATATCAGGTTGGTAAAAGCATGTGATCAAGAAAGATAGGATCAAGTTTGTACATGAGCAGTCTATGTTATGAATTACCTAACCATTCAAAAGATGTCAAACTCATGTTTACCTATGTGGATCCATGATTCATTTCAATGATCACCATTTGGTCTAAACCAAATTTTCTAGAGAGCTGCCTATAGCGCATGTTAATCAGATTTTCCTAATAAACTTTAACTCAGATTTTTCATATATGGGGCTCATATAACTTGGATCCAAACTGTGAAACCAATTCCCTCTCCCTGCATTGATACACACACCAACATTCCTAGTCAATGAGTATACTGACTAGTCAATATGTATACTGACTGATGGATTGGATGGCTAAATTGTCCAGTCGAACCGTGAATGTCTTGTGCATCCAATGGACAGTCTGAATGACTAAAATGTGGGACCCATTGTGTGCAAAATCTTATGATAAATTATTATTAAGTAGTGTTTAATCCCGCTTCCCTTCAATCCAACAGTTAATTTCCTTTTTTTCTGAGAAGCTTCCATGTGTGCACATGTGCGTGCGTGCGTGTGTGAGAGAGAGAGAGAGAGAGAGAGAGAGAGAGAGAGAGAGAGAGAGAGAGAGAGAGAGACCTGAGGAACTCTTATGATTTCACATGGGACCTTCATATGCTTGCGTGCTTCTTGAGCCCCCATATAGTTCATCCAATCTTGATATCCATAGATAAAAGTGGTAGGAACTTTCCATTCTGATGCACTGCAAAGTATGGGATACAAACACCATTAAAAACCAATGATATGATGATATATAAATAAAGTTTTGCACCCTTTCCATTTGACCAGATTGGACCAGTTACATGATAAAAGACAGCACTAGGGGCAAGTTAGGGAATTCCTATTGAATTTACAAAAGAGTGCTGCTACCTACACACTACAAAATACTTTCCACATACTGCATTTAAAAAAATAATAAAAAAAATTCCTAAACTACCCTTATCCCTCTCCTTCCCTCTCTCTTCCTCTCCCTGCTCCGGCAACTCCATCAGCCGCTGCCTTACGCCGACCCATCTCCCTCTCTTCCTCTCCTGCTCTGGCAGCCCCACCCGCCCTCATCCCCATCCCGAGCCCTAGCCCTCCCTCTGGTCTCTCTCTTTCTCCCCCCCTCCCCGGCAACCCCACCCGCCCTCATCTCCAGCCCACCCCCAGCCCTCTCTTCCTCTCCCTGCTCCGGCAGCCCCATCTCCCCCGCCAGCCGCCGCCCTTCCCTCTCTTCCTCTCCTCTCCTCTCATCTCCCGCTCCTTCTCCAGCTCTGCTTCTTATTTCCCTCTCTCTCGTCTCTCTCGATCTTCTGCAATGCTAGGACTCCGTCCCCTCACGGCCATTATGGAACTTCGTCGACGCCCCTAAGGGATTGGCCTTCGATGTTTCTTGATGCACCTTGCGACGTCGTCTTTGAAAGACCCATCACCGAATTGGAGCAACCGCCGTCCCAAAGAAACAATTTTGCTTGATGGATGCGATTTTGAACATTGGATGGTCGTTGTGGAGCCACCAGAGGGTAATCCAACGAGAGATGAGAGCAGGTGGTGGGTGTGGGCAGAGAGGATGGTGGGGGGAGGGCTGGGGATGAGGGCGGGTGGGGGTTGCCGGGGAGAGGGGGAGAAAGAGAGAGACTAGAGGGAGGGAGAGGGCTGGGGATGGAGATGAGGGCGGGTGCGGCTACCGGAGCAGGAGAGGAAGAGAGGGAGATGGGTCGGCATAGGGCGGCGACTGGCAGAGTTACCAGAGCAGGGTCGTCGGAGAAGGGAGAGGAAGAGGGAGAAGGAGACAGATAAGGGTAGTTTAGGAATTTTTTTTTTAATTTTTTTAAATGCAGTGTGTAAAGAGGTAATCGCAATGTGTAGATAGCCACTCTCCCCTTTCCATTTGACCAGATTGGACCAGTTACATGATAAAAGACAGCACTAGGGGCAAGTTAGGGAATTCCTACCGAATTTACAGAAAAGGGGCTCTTAGTGGTGAAAGTGAAAAAATAAACAGGGGGGCTGGTTTGGTGGTTGGGGTTATCAAGGGCGGAGACCTACATAGCCCATCAACTTCAACAGTGAACAATCGTTTGCTATTGTGTAAGAGGGTACCCTCTAATGGCTCCTTGTAGATCTCCACATTTGATCCTTCACTCCTTGACTCACTGACAGAAGCAATTTCTATTAGCTCAGTAGGAATCAGGCAAAGGGCCCTACAGAGAGGGATAGGCCGGGGTAACACTTACGAAACCCAATGAGGTACGTCTTTGACAGTGATGGTAATGACTGGGGTTTGCCGCTTTGACCTTCCAGACAGTACAAATTGGATCAGCCAAGGGCACCGGTCCACCAGCCAGTTGGTCCAGTTATAAAGCTCTACCTCTAGACAGTTTGAATTTGTTTTTGATTGATTTTATTATTGGAGGAGGCACTCCAATCCTGACTTCTTTCATTGCCATCAAACATTTTCCTTTCTGTGCGGTTTCAGTTTTTCTATTAGTTATTTGTTTATTTTGGGGAAGGTGTTTGGCATTGTTTGAAACTTGCAACTCTTTCAAGTTAAAATGGAAAAACTTCAACACAGTTTTCCAAACAAAAAAAAAAAAATCCTCAGAATAAAATATCCATATCATCTTTGCACCTCGAAGCTATAAGACATGCTACCGTGTTTTAGAACTCAAGGGCAACATGGGACTTGGTGAAAGGAGTACCACATTCACCTTGTTCTTTTTTCTATTTTAATCAGTATTTGAGGTGTCACATTCAACATTTCCAACGCTTCCAAACTCAGGTACTGACTAGTTTTTGCAAAAAACAGTAAATGCTCTGTTTTGAAGCTAAACAATATGACAAGTGTGGTGTTAAAAGTAGATGACAGAAAATTTATTTTATTTAATTTTTTATCAGTATAGAAAATTTATTTTATCATCATAAACATTTAAGCCCTATCCTATCAATAGACAATTACTCAATATTTGATAAGCCAGGAGAGTATTTCTGTTGAAAATGATCTTTTTATTAAAGATTTGAAGAAATTGAAATGAGTCAACAGATCAAAGCAGTTTATTTCTTAAAGAAAAAAAATTTAGGGTATCAGATATAGTCATTAACACTGCATTATTTTTATCATTGTTGTTATTATTTTGTAAAGGTGATGCAAATGAAAAAGTATTGAGAAGAAAATAATCTCTGATACCAATTAGTGGCACCAAACCTAAAACAGGGAAAAATAAGGAAGCGCAACAATTTCTTGTGGAAGCAAGTATTTCTGTTAATCACAAAGCTAGAAAAACATGAACAAACACCAACCTGTGCAGAAGGGGCAGCCGTGCAAATGCTCCGAAAGAAAAGATATACTTCAGGCATAATTCTCCACTCGCTTTCGCAGCCAAAGTGTGATATACATAATCTATCATAGGCACAGCAGACAAACATTCAGAAAAATATTGTCACAAGGTCTCGCACATTGATGCCACATTAAATACTACCTGTTAGCAATTGGGACTCTTCTTCAGTCAATCCATCAGTTGTATGCATGCTAAATCTAGCAGTAGTATACTTTCGAACCAAACCTGGACCCCAAGGTCCTACACCTCTGCAAGATAGAGATAACAAAGCCGCAATATGAGAAAACTATTGTGCAATGAAAGCTTCATTTAATGTTAAAAACTGTAGCCGATGATTGTATAAATAGTGATGGAAATTATTCTTTATGATGAGGGACAAAAATTGTTTAATAATACAGTCTAGCATTTCACACCAGTGTTGCGAACCAAAGCCTCCAAAGCTGTTTTTTTTTTTTTGGATCGCTATGAATGCTATTCATAAAGGATGAGCTATACACTACACAGAAAGCGATGCCAAAACATGAGGGACCCAGTTACTGAAAAAACCAAGAATGTAAATAGAGAAAAAGGTTGGGCCTTTAAAAGCATTGTTGTCAAGTTCGGTTCATTTCGGACTGAACTCCCGATTTATTTCGGTACAGCAAGGAATCCGAACAGAACATACTATCTGAAGGCATTCGGTTCCACTATCGTTTGATTTCGGCCAAAATCATGCGTTTCAGTCCAAGATCCCCAATTTCGGACGAATCGCAACCGAATCTCTCAATTCGGGCGAATTGAGGTAGGATCGTGAAAAGAAGAAAGAATTGATTATAAATCTTGCATTTGGGCAAGCACTCGTTTCACACATAGTTTTCAAAATCGGAATCACATCGCAAATTGTTCATAGCCATGAATCGAATCGAATCGCAAATCGTAGGATTTTTTATTTTTCTAATCAAAATAAAAAATATTTAAAAACTAAAAGAAAAGGAAAGAAGTAATTATTCATATCCATCCATTTTCCCATTTATAGCAATATAAATATAACAAGAAGTCTATCATACAATCATATCAAGAACATCACGACATATTTATTTATATATATAGCACTTTCTAACGCAAGAAAAACAAAGTCCCTAGATGTTTATATCTCAAGGTGACTAATTAAGTCTCTCTTTAGGCCTAGTTGCCTTAGACATGATTTGACTTCTTGCAAACATCACAATTTAAGGAATTTCAAGAATTGAACATACTAAAGAAGGAAAGAGACAGAAGCCTAACTGAAAATGACAACTAGAGCACTCCCCTAAAAGCCTGCCAATGAGACCCATTCTCCTCGCGCTTCTATAAAGGGAAGCACTTCATCTCACTACACTTGAAGTACCTTATGGGAAGTTCCCAAGGGGTGTTTTCATAGGAATCTTTTTCGTTCAAGAGCTCAATTGAGTCTTCAAAAGGGATCCGCAAGTAAAAATAAGTTTTTTTGGACTTTTTCTTCCCACTTCATTCATTCCAGCGACTCCTCTGCTTCCATCTCATTCTCTAGTCGCATAAGGGAAGCCCGTCTCTCAAAGCACCTAGCTTAGATGATGAAGCAAGTGATCCAATGGAGTAAAGGAGTGTTCGAAATATATATATATATGAAATAAATGATGTGTAAATAGTTAAATAAGTTTAAAGTATCAATATATTTTTTTTCTTATATTTAAATCAAAATATAAAAATTAAAATAAAATCTAAACCATCAATCTTACACGGATGGGTTTCTCGGAAGTAAAGAAAGTGTTCATAAACAAAAAGCCAAAAAATAGATTGCAAAATTAAAAAAGAAGAAGAGATAGACAAGCACGTTACGTATAGTCGAATGCTTTAATTAAATGCATGTTCTTTATTCATCTTTAAAACCTTATCAAAGCCACAAAAATTCTTAGGAGATTTCATTAACCACTAAATAGCTTTTTAAAAATGAAAGCGCAAAAAGAACGAAAGAATAAAGAAAGAAAAAAGGTAAAAGATTATTAATATTAACTTATTGGCTGTAGCTATTCCCGCTTAGCTGAATCGCTTGAATCGTAGGATTCGATGAAACAAGTATCGAATCATATGATTCACACATGAATCCTAAGATTCATTTGTAAATGAGATTCATTGTATAGATACGAATCGGTTTCGTTAAGATTCAAGGTACGAATTGGGATTCAGGATACGAATTGTGGGATTTTAATAACTATGCCTTTTTCCCTTTGCCCTATTTTGAAATTCTTCCCTTGCCTAAGCATGAGATGGAACCTTTGCACTCGCCGAGAACTTTTCGTGGCAAAAAGTCGAGATCCCTCCCTCGTCGAAGTTCCTTGCCGCTGCCAAAGCAACACTCCATCACCAAATCCCCTGCCAAGAGATCTAGGTATGCTCGATTCTCTACTCCTTTCTCGTCTTCTTCTATTTTTTGCTTCCTTTTTTCATTTGTTTTTTTTCTTTTTATATTTCAGTCATGCGTTCCTTTATATAAGAAACGGCATGATGAGATATGATGTATTTCAAAGCACTCTTATTTCAGTCGTTAATTAATACTGATGTGATTCGTGGGGCCGACTTATTTCTGTGTGGATGAATCTTGGGATTTTCTGCTGCCAGAATTCAACAGGTGAAGCGAGCACTGTCACTATAGCTTTAGGCCCACCCTCATACAATATGTACAGTCATTTTGATTTTGTTAGAAATCATTAATCTGAAGTGGTCCATTTAGTTTGCGTAAATTAGTAAAGTTAAATAAGTACTATTCTATGCAAAATTAATCAATTTTGATTTCTCATAATTGGGCCCACTGAAAATTTTGAATTCTTGGCCACCATCAGAAAATTTGTATGGTAGTATTTGATTTAATAAAAAAATTAAAAAAATATTTTATAAATTATCAATCTGAAGTAGGCAGCATGAAAATTTCTATATTTTTTCAGTATATATTTTAATTTTTTATATTTTCCAAAACGAATTTCCGAATTGAAAATCAAAATGCCGAAATCAGCTCAAATGTTTCACTTTGGAGCCAAACTGAAATGGGGTCAGAAGCGAACTTGACAACTATGCTTTAAAGGGGAATAACTGGATCCAAACACTTCTTCCACTGTGCCACTATTGACATGAAAGGAAAGAGGCATGGAGACGTCAAGCGATGCCAAACACTTCTTTCACCATGTCGCTAGCCCGCAAGGGGGATGACATTGGCCAATGGCCCATTCGATAGCACATGACAAGTTGCTCTCCACCATACTTAAGATGGGTTCAAGCTAAAGGCCTCATGAAGGCCAATCTTTACATCCTTACTGCCATCATCATCAACAGACTTTATATCCACTGGGCATGATAAGTGATAGCCCTGGCCGCACCATCTTAAGTATGACGGAGAGCAACTTGAAGGCCTCATGAAGGCCAATCTTTACATCCTTACTGCCATCATCATCAACAAGCTTTATATCCAATGGACCTGATGATCCCACCCACTGTTGCTAGACCTGGATTCCCCCACCAGTCACCACTGCCACTGAAATTGAGTTTTAAGGCAGCTCAGCAGTGGGAGCAACCACCTAGGGATCATAGGCACAGAAGTTGAAGAAGAGAAAGCCACCACATCTTATGATCATAGCAATGCGTAAGTCATGGAAAGCAAGTGAGAGACCCAATGACCCATGTTAAAGCTTAGAACTTGATGCTGGCGGCTAGCATTTCTTGGTGAAACAATCCAACCACATGGAATTTGTGTGAACCATGATAAAACCTAAAACTTGGTGTTGGCGGCTAGCATTTCTTGGTGAAACGATCCATCTACAAAGCATCACAAATTCCATTTTTTCTTTCCAGAAAGACAAAATAACTGACATAAAGGAGACCTTCCAAATAACTCTACCCCTCAGAGATTTGACATCTAAATTCCAAGGCTTGAAGTGGAGAGACAAGGGACTTGGTAACAGCTCACTACAATCAAACCACCAAAAAACCAAATCCAGAGAAATTGTGTTATCCTACAATGAAGCAGGAGGTGATTATCCTTTTTCATGTCTGCTAAGCACATGGGCCAGGAATGGACAATTAGAACCAAAGACCAAGACTCTAGGAGGGACCTTGATGTGCCAGATGAATAAACCCCCTTACACCCCAGAGAAAATATGCAATCGAGAAGCTTCCCTCCATGGCATTTGTCACTCTTCTTTTAAGAAGAATAAGCATGGATTAGAACTGAGCTTAATCTGTCTCTCATATCCTCAACTCCTAGAGTCCTCTCCTTAACCTGATAAACAACTGGGGGCTCTTGAATGAAAGAACCACTACTTACTACTACATATTTCAATGAGAGGATCTGCTTCCACAAGCACTTAGATTTTTCCCCAAACCTCTATAGCCACTTGCTATGATGGTCTGATTCTTAAGCATCTTTCGTCCTTGGGCTTACAAACAATTGCCCCATCTACAAAGTGATAATTCTTCTCTCTCTCCACACCCTGCCATAGGAAGTCAAGTTGAAGAAGCCTTTCTAGCTGCTTAGACATTGCCACTGGCCATTTTAAGGCCATTATGAAATAGACTGCTAGGATGAATAGCACTGCCTTGATTAAGGTGATGCATCCTCCCAATGAAAAATACTTGGATTTCCATCTGGAGGGTTTATTTTTTATTCTCACAATGATTGAGTTCTAAAGAGATTTTGAGAGCACACCGACAGGGAGGGGAAGACCAAGGTAGCTGGCCGGCAATGCACCAGCTTTACACCCCATCAACTCTGCTAAAGCTTCACCTTCTACCATTTGACCCCAATCAAGTATCTCTTGGAAATATATTTCTAGACCAGGTACTGCTTCAAAATAGAGGATAGTAGCCTCAAAATTTATTTTATTTGGCATCCCTCTCATCCATGAACTTTCTGAGAGGATGAATTAGTCTATCTTGTTCAGGGCCATCATTAACAGGAACTCACCAAGGTGCATGACACCTCCTTTGAGCCTTTAGTAAATTAGTCCTACTCTTTGCTGCTATCTTCTAACTCAAAGCTTCACTGATGAAGACGAAGAGAAATGGGGAGAAAGGGTCCCTTTGTCTCAACCTCCTTGAAACCGTAAAAGAGGCCTTTCTTGGCCTTCCTGGTCCCCCCTGTTTATCCTATTTGGAACTAGTTAGGTGATATCCTCTCAGCTTTTTGAGGATGTGGAAAAGTTTTTCATGAAGGATTAGACAAGGTTCTAAAAATAGGACCTGGGAGATGTCTTGGTCACCATCCAATTGAACTGATTCCACCTTAGAGCTCACTAATCTTAAAAAAAATCCATGAAAAATATATAAAAAAAATCTAACTAATTTTCTCTGAGTCTAGAATTCTAAGACGTGTTTTATTTATTAGTAATGAGTTAAAGTTTCTATGGGCAGTTGGACACCCATGTTTAAAGTCGTTTGCCTTTCACACATGGGATATGAAAATAGGTTTTATTTATGTAAAGGATTCATATGTAACTTTTTCATATGCAAATGTAACATATGTGGAACACATTAACATGTTTTTCAAAATCATCATTTTCACATGAGTAAATGAGGACATCAAATGGTTTTAGATGAGTCTTGTGGTTTTCACATGAATCTCAAAACCTGTGAGGATTTATTACATAAAATTAAACATATTGACGCGCATCATTAAGATGAGAATATTGAACATCTTGTATCACGAATTGGGGGCCCACAAAAGAGCAGAAAATCAGATCTATAGGTTAGGATTTTTTGGACATCTTTCACAATTTCCTCAAAATCTATGAAGATTGAAGATGTGAAATTATATTGCTTTGGGTTTTTTAGACCTATAAAGAAGATGAATGGCTCAGATTACCAACTTGAAGATGGTTGAAGGGGTTCAAACCCATAATCTGTACCAGGCAGACGCCCTATCATATTGTTACTACCAGGCTTCTCCCCATTTACACATGTATCGGTTTGCCATCTCATATATGTAAATCATCATCATTAAAGCCTTGTCCCTGATGGGGCCGGCTACATAAATTCTCCAAAGGAAAGTCTCCTCTTCAATCATACCACTCTTATCGTATGTTAGATATCTTCCTTAATCTCTCTATCCCTACTAATTATCGAGCTTAAGGTATCGTAATGAATCTATGTGTTATCTCTTGAGCTTCAATTCTCGTAGTAGTTTCAGCTTTTTGCACATCCCCATTGAAGTTGCATACACACATTTTGTTTTAGTATGACTTAAACCCTTGGATTCTAAAGCTTCTAGTCATCTCTCAAGTTTCACAATCACAACATCTCTCAATTCATCCACCGACATTATATCATCTGTAAACAATATGCTCCAAGGTACCTTCTCTTGAATATGAGTAGACTCGTCTGTAATTAATACAACAAGATAAGGGCTTAAAGTTGACTCCTAATGCAAGCCTATGACCAATAGAAACTCACATGCTTCTCCACAAGTAGTTCTCACATTCGTTACCACTCCCTCGTACATGTCTTCAATGATGTCAATATAACCTTTTGAGACACTCCTTTTATCTAAAACCAACCAAATCAAACCCCAAGGTATCTTGTCATGGGCTTTCTCTAGATCAATGAAGACTATATGAACTATTTCCTCCTCTCGATATTTTTTTATTAATTACCTAAGCGAGAAAATAGCTTTCATAGTTGATCTTCCTGGCATGAAACCAAATCAATTTTCAGATATCTTGGTTTTTTGTCTAAATCTTTGCTCCATTACTCTCTCAATAGTTTCATAGTGTGACTCATAAGTTTAATCCCATGATAGTTGGTGCAACTTTGTATGTCTATTTTGTGCTTGCATGTAAGTATTACAACATTTCTTCTCCATTCATCTGACCTTTTTTTGTCCTTAATATCTTATCGAAAAGCCTAGTTAACCAAATCCATCCAATATCTTTTAAGAATTCCCAAGCCTCTATTGGAATGTCATCTAGCCCCGCAGCCATTCATGTCTTCATTAGTGCCAATACTTTCTTCACTTTTACTACTCTTATCATACAGTAAAAGGTATATCCCACTAACGAAGTATGCTCTCTCGTTCTTAAGCCTCCTACAATCTTCATTTAAAAGTTTGTTAAAGTATTCTCTCCATCTTTCTCTAATATCATTATCCTTCACTAAAACCTTTTAATCGTCGCTCTTTATACATTTAACATGATCTAAGTCCTTATTTTTCCTTTCCCTCATTTTTGCAAGTTAGAAACCCTCTCTCTCCCCTCTTGTTCCAAACTTATTATATATGTCATTATATACTTTGGACATTGCATCACTTACTGCTTTTCTAACTTCTTTCCCTCCTCATATATGTAAATGATTTTTGGGCCTCATTTACACGACATTTTTAAACCCCATTTACACATGCGATGCGAAAATGAGCGCAAACAAGTGCGATTATATGCAAGTGTTGCATATGTGCATCATTTACATATTTAATGAGTGGAAACAAATGCTCAAACAAATAGTAACTCAGATTTTAAATGTTTAGATCTTCCAAGAAAGTGGCTTTGATCTTTCGGAATCAGTGCAAACTGTCCCTAAGAGATCCAACAGCTTCTTCCACCACAACAATTGGATGGTAAGCGAGATTGGGGACCAAAAACATAGGACTCGGCCAACTAACCGACTAGGGGGATCCCGACTCAGCACCTGTCAATCCTGAGTTGGCACGGCCAAGTTTTATAACCAGCTGATTAGGTGTATTAAGATTGGTCTTTTTTAAAGTCATCTCTTCGAGCTATCCTTTGGTCATTGTGGAAGGGAAGAAACAATTGTAAACTAAAGAGGAAGATTTCGATGTGATGGAAAATGACTTAATGATAAAAAAGAAAAGATTCAAAAAGAAAGTTTACAAAAGACAATTAATGATGAATGCAGAGACATTTGACAAATGAAGTTCTTTCAGTTAATACAATCAGCAATATAGAAAAGTACCTGATTAACTTTTGTGGAGTAAAATTAGATTCCCACAAATGGTTCAAAACAGCGCCTTTCCATGTTGCCCTAAATTTGGTCAGCCACTCTGACTTACCATCTGACTCAGGTGAAAATCCCGCAGGACCCACCAAAATTAAGTGCTGAACGTGTTCAGGATGCTGCAACATAGAACGGCCACATAAAAAACAGGCCAATTTAAATACAAGCTTTCACCACATGGAAAGAAGATACCTTGAGAGCATATTTTGAAGCAACATATCCACCAAAAGAATGTCCAAGTAAAATAAAATTACTGAGATTTTTTGCTTTACGCCATTCCTCGAAAGAATCGATGAACCATGCCTCCGTTTCTGCAATATGCAATTGGAGATTAGATGAATACAACCAAAATCCCACACTCACAGGTGCATGGTGCACCCACCAAAAAACACTCAATCTCTAAATCACAGGTTTCAAATATAACACTGAAAAATTAGGTTGTGGGGTGGGACTTGGGAGTGGTGAAGAACACAAAATTATTGCATCTGAACTTCAGACTGCAACTTGTACATGCTCTCTTCCAAATTGGTTCTAAACTCCCATACAATGAACATGACAGAAGGTTGAATGAATACTGGCATTTAGCTGGTGCACATAACCTTCAATGCAAAAGCAAATGTAGTTCCACAACAACCAGAAACAAGAAGTAGCAATGAACACTGATAAAGAGACAGGTAGAGGTACAGGTACAGTGATGCAACTTCAAAGCAAGTCAACAACTCATTTTTTTTTTTTTAATTTACAATATTATGTTTACAATAGAACATTAAAATACTAAGGAAATTCATAAAATTTAAGGATCGTTAATTATATGTAAACTAAAGGGTAACTAGTAAATATGAGGGTTTCTAGAACATTAAAGGTCCCATATTTAGCAGAAAGCATCATCCACTTGGAAGAAAATGCATTATCCTAGATTTAATCACAAGGTAGCAACTCATAAACTAACAATATTTTAAGTCAACTATTATCTAAATATATGATTGGTTGCAAGTTGCAACAAGTAAATTCAGTCAATCCTTGGTCCAAGAAAGCTCTTGTACGTCTCAGAGCCACAAGGCCAAATGATGTGTTACAATCTTTAGATGCTGGGACGTAACTTCCTAAAAGGGGGAGTGATTTCCAAAAATTTGGAATAAGGATGGATGATTTCAGTGAGATCAAGCTGAGACATTGTCCATAAATTGGGTCAAAGAAGTTAAAGCAGGTTAAATTTTGGTCTCTAGATCATACTGACAAAGAACCCTCTAAAACTGTCCCCTGCAAGCATTTCAACCTTTTTTTAACAGTGACAATAAAATTTTATTAAAAAGAGGTTTAAAAAAAAGTTCAGATATAGAGCATACGAAAAACATCTCAAAGGCGTACCGGTACAAGAGAGATATACCAGCCACCCACCACAACTACATTACATGAGAACTTAAATTACAAGACTGGTCTACTCCTTGCTTAGCTAAACAATCTTCCATACTGTTTGCAGATCTATTTACATGCTGAAAAAAGACCTGCAACTGAGAGATTAGAAGACTAACACCCAAGATATGGCATTAACGGAGTCACTTTCCACAATAAGATAATGTTGATATGATGAGTGACAAATAAGTAGAGCTTCCAAAATGGCCAGAACTCCCACTTCATTAGAGTCTTTAAACCCAACATGTTTAGAAAATATATACAAAACTCTCCCTTTGTGATTTCTTAGTACACCTCTGATGCAAGCCAACCCCGGTTTTCTCCTCGCTACTCCATCCACATTAAACTTTAGAACTCTGCATGGTGGTGAGCACCAAGAAGTTTTCCTTTTCTCCTTTAAGACTCCCATCTTTAAACAAGCTCCCCAACTTGACATGAAGTTGTCTATCTTAACATCCTAGAATTTTTTTATAGCACAAACCCATTTAGCGATCCTCAATAGCACACCTGACAGAAGACACTCCCAAGATAATTCTTTTCTACTGAAATTTCTATCATTTCTCTCTTTCCAAATAGACCAAAGAATAGAAAGAGGAATGATCCTCCATAATAACATTCCATTACCAACCAACGGAGACCCCCTCCAAGCCTCAAACAACAACGATAATGAACTTGGAAAACACCAACTCACACCACATTCTTTTAGGAAAGACCCCCAAATAGACGGCACTACATTACAGTGAATGAACAAACGGTCTATAGACTTCATCTTGGTCCCACATAAGCAACACATGTCTACAATGGAATCTGACACCAAACCCCTTCTTAAATTATTTACAGTTGAGATCTTACCGCCACTACCAACCAACAAAAAGTCTCCACTCTAGGAGGGGCAAGTCCCATGCAAACTAATGCACATGGAGACCGAACTGAGTTAAAAGTCCCCACCCCCTCCCATTCAACCATTTTTTTTACATTGCATACTGTGCTTCATGAGCGTCCATTGTGTTTATCAATTTTGTTTCTGAAAAAAAAAAATTGTGGGATGTATAGTGGTGGCAACTTAATTTGAAAACACACTAAGGTTTGAATGTGATGCTAATGGTTTTAATACTTCCTCATGAAAAACTTCTTTGTTTTGATTCTTCCTGGCGCTCCACAACTTCTCTTAAAGGGTTGGACTTGGGAGTTCTACAACTTCATGGCTGCAACAATTTGGGTAGGAGGAGTCCTCTACCAGTCTACCTGATCAGTTCCCTAGTCTTTTTCAGCATGCCAAGGATCAGCATTGCATGGCTGGCAGTTGTATGGCTAGATCAGGAGGCTTAGTTGTTTGGGGTCCTATCTTCAGTTATGGATATTGGTTAGTATGTCTCTGCTTCCTTCTCTTCTCTCACATTAAAAGAGATATAAATGCAGAGGCAGATGTTCTGGCCAGGGAGGGAGTTAGTAGTCAAAGCCTCCTGATTTCGTCTTAAAGGGACTTGCTTTCTTGGCTTCTCCCATGGGATCCTAGTCTTCTTTGGTTTTTTGCTTTCTTTTTTTGTCTTTTGGGTCATCAGTGTATTTCTCATACACTGCATTTCACTCTTTTTAGCAATAAAGTTACCACTAAAAAAAAATCTAAAAGAAACAATAGAGCTAGTTTTGAGAATCAAGACAACTAACCCTCAGTGCTTTTACATGTAAAATCAGGCCTGCTTGATCCGCCCCAGCTGCAAGAAGAAAGGGATAAAAACTGTAAGGAGATGACCTCCCATTGCAATAGATCTAAAAAATCACAAATCAGACTCTTACAAATTGCTCAACTGCAAGGTAGGATTGGAGCAAAATGAACTCACCCGAGCTGATCAATGGCAATGACCTTAAAACGACTGGCAAGAGCATCAAAATTCCGGAAGAAGAAGCCCTGAGAAGCTCCATAACCATGAACCATAACTAGAGTAGGAGAGCCTTCTTTACTATCAAAGGTAACCGTGTTGATAAATCTAGGCTGGTCACTGGTAGACCTGAACCATCTCACGTTTGAGCCAGGTGGCCGCGAGCCTATATTTACTTGTTCTTGAACATAAGCAGTTCTGAAAACCAAGGAATTCATCCAAATCAACAAATAATCAATGAACCCCAATTTAAAAAAAAAAATAGAACAAGAATTGCATAAAAAGACTACTTGAGGCCTGAGGCCTGAGGGGTTTCAGCTCCTGGCTTCAGATTGGAAATAAATATGAATTGGCTGCTGAAATTGAGATGACTATATCAGGGTGTTTCACCTTTTGCTGTGTGGATTGGAATTTGGATGCCCTGTCCCTTCTCTTTCTTCCTGAATAGGTGCCATTCCAGGAAGAAAGAAAAAGACCCACCTTTTCTATCATGAAAGGTGGTGGGATGCATACCTGAAGTTCCATGAACTTGCAAACGATCAGCGAGTTTGGGGCACTACCAAACGGCACCCAACAACAAAAAGTGGTCGGAGCTTGGGTCTCTGACACGTGTGGCATCTCAATTTTCTCCCCAAAACTGTTAGGGCAGTTCTGTTATTGAATTCCTAGGATTTCCAAGCAATGCCATTCTATCAAAAGAGCATGGACCCCCCAAAAAGAGTCCATCAAATCATCAATACCCTTTTGTATTAAATTCGATAGGACGCAGGCAAAAACAAGACCCCTCTGAAGGGAATTGTGAGAGAGACTCGAAAGCAATGAATAGAAATGGCAGAATTAGGTGAGGAGAATTCTTCCCTGGTAATTGGGAATTGCATGCCTTAAATATGAATTTTCAAATGTGTAGTTTGGGTTTGGGGGATTACTTGACGAGGGAGAGAAGGCGCTTTTCAGCAGCGATGATGTGATCCGTCGAGGTGGGGATCCAGCGAAGAACAGATGGCCAGAGAGACCTGGAAGAGGAGGAGGAGGAGGAGGAGGAGGAGGAGTCCTTGGAGGGGATTGCAACAGACTCGATGTTGACCTTGGTGGTGGAGCTGCTGCTGCTGCTGATCTCTTCGGCTTCAGCCATTGTTAATCTAAATCTCCTCCTCGCGACGCTGCTTGTGCTCAACCACCGCCTGAACATTCAAATCACGTCTTCTTTTCTTCTTCTTTGTTTCGACGCGTTTATTAAAGAGAATGGTGCGGTTTTTTGGAACCATTAATCTTATTTGGAAGGAAAAGGAAGGCGATGCGAAGGTGGGAGACAACTTGGGATTGACGTAGCTGATTACGCATGCATCCGTTTACCGCCACACCAATGAGACCAGCCTCTTGTTGTTCCACATGTTTTTTGACATCGAAAAGTCTTACGGCCTATTTGGATGTACGGTAAAAGTATATATGTATTTAAATTTATGTATGGTGTGGTGAAATAACAAAATAAAAAAGAGAATAAAATGTAAGTTGTTATGATGATATTTTATTTTTAATTATTTGATATGAATTTTTTTTACTTTTTATATAAAAAAGTAGAGTTTTTTTTTTTTTGTTTTTTAGTAGAGAAAGAAGATTGTTTTTTTTTTTTTACTTTTTTTGAAAAATTCCGAGGAAATTTTGAAATTATTTACTTTTGATATGATCCCTTGTCATTTCTTGTCTGGATTCACTTTACTTTACTTTAACTATTTAATTGCCAAACACGCAAGAATTGAACAGGGAGAAATCTATAGTATAGAGCGGAACCCACCTATTAAAATCAATTAAAATGAACAAAATCCATAGTATGTATCTATGGAATTCTCTTTTTTTTCTCCTCTCTAGTAATAGGAGATTTTTTTCCCTTGTAAAGCCAACAAGAGTCAGTTCCATGGTAAGAGTGATCATTTGATTAAAAATATAATTATTCATCATTTAATTTGAAATAAAATCGTGTTTTTTAATTAAGTTCTCAATCTAATGGTGAGACCAACTCTATAGAAATAAAATTAAGGGACATTGCATATACCAGGTTGGGTGTGTTCATTTTAAGCTGATTGGATTCTTAATAAATAGACCTAGTGTAGGTTTCCACTCCCTTCCACTTAAAATGGCCCGTTTCTTTGCTGGAATTTCTGAATTTTCAGACAAAGTGAAATTCCTGAATGCCCCTTTGGACTTGAGCATCCAGGAATTCCACAAAAATGCTAGGGAGTGGAATTCCTGAATTTCCAAAGGTCAAAAGGTGGTTGAAATCCAGAAATGTCAGTAAAGAAACATGAAATTCAAAAATTCCAGTAGATAGCTTGTCACATCATGTTCAGAATTCCTAACATGGTAAATTCCTGACAAAAATTCCACTAAGGAAACAAAGCCTAAAATTCAGCTGCCCACCCAGGGATTTCCACCTTGTGAGCTTCTCTTTTACCTTGTATGGTCTCTCTTTTATACAATGCAGGCTTCTTCTTTCCACTTGCCAGAGCTTTCTCGGGTCCCAGCCCCAATGCGGGGTGCCAAAATGATGAAGAAAAAAAAAATCGAAGGATTTTTCCAGGTCAAAGCCTCAAGGATCGGGCCTCATTTGTCGGGCTATGCGTGCAAATACTGGTACAAGATTCCTGATTCGTAAGTCACTGGGGCTGCCGTTTTAATTCTTTTCTTAAGCATACCCACAAGTAAGGGTCGGACGATTGATTATTAACTACTTGCTTGGCCGCTCTCAATAATGAGAGTTTAGAATAGAAGAGAAGCCCTTCAGAGGCCCACTTATTTCCATGTGTGAATGAGAGGTATGTGAAAACATAGTTCCGTTTGTCATCATTAGCAAGTTCTTCTCAACATAAAAAATATAGATCATTGAGACAGAAAACTAATTTTGCTGGGATCAAATGACCTGATCCATCCTTACTTGAATATATTTTTTCCCATTTCTCCAACAAAATTTACAGAACTATAAAGTCAAAGACAGATTTGCGGCCCAACTCCAGTTTGTAGGAGCTTCTCTTGAGAGGTCCACGTTGTAACTTATATGTAATAAATTCTGCAGCAACCCAAAATTGATTGGGTGAAGCGACGATGGAGATGATAGATGACAGAGAGAAGATATACAATATGAAAGAGCACTACAAATTTTGATATAAATTTGGCCCAATTGAAGATTATAACTCCTCTGAGACTCTGGCAATATCCAAATTCCAAGCACAAATTACTCCCACACAAATTTAAGGTGTGAAATAACCCCTTAGTACCCCTCCAAATTCTAAAACTTCGAGAATGTCACTGTATTCAGCAAATTTTATGATAAAGATCTAGCTTTGCTTTAACCAAAAAAAAAAAAAAAAAAACCACATTTGCCTCTTCATGAAAAATGTGCGGCACCATCTGCGCCTACAAAATAAAACAAGCTTTTATGTCAAGCTACAGATAACATAGGAAGCTAGAAGAGCCGCAAACAGTTACTGCTCATGATCCACCAAAGATGACCCAACTAAATAAATTCTGTCAGACTCTCTCTCTCTCTGCAACATACTGAAGCTCTTGTATACGTTAATCCTAGGACTTCACCCTAATGGGAGAATGCATTAACCTCAGGATAACATGGGATCAACTCTCAATTGACAACTGTTAAATTATTCATTCTTCCTACTACTTTGAAGCCAGTTTCAGACTCGATAAGAAAAACCATTTCAGCAAGCATTCGATTTCGGTAGGTAACTCTGTAACTCACCTGTTCCCTATACAGGAGGAGGCTCGGCTTCAAGCTTACAATAGAGCTGCCCAAAGAAAAAAGGCAGTGGTTCTGGCTAATCAAGAAAATGAAATCCCAAGAATTATCCTTAATGCCAACAAACTTTCTTAAGCTCTAGTTCTAAAGGTGCTTGTAAGATAGCGCAAGAAACCTACGGAAGTATCATTTCTTTCTTCCTCCTCTTTTTTCTTTATCTTTGTTTTGGAAAAAAAGGAAGGGCAATAAGATGGGGAAGTAAAAGCTGCCATAATTTTTGGCAGTCAGTTCTATTGCTGCAGAATGAGGTGAGGTCCACATGCTTTGCCAAAGGCTCAATGCATAATAGTTCTCTGCAGAAGCTCCTACCTTGCTATTTTGACAAGAAAATAGTGAGAAATAGAATAAAATAAAGTCCAACGTTCATTCAAATTAACAGTTCAACAACATCTAAACTTACATCTGCAAAATACAAGTCAAAGATTACCACCAGCTTAGGAAGCCTTATTTCCAAGACGACCCACTCCTACAAGCAGCTCATTACAACTACATAAAAATGGGGTGTTGTCCACAACAAAGAATTTATGAGAATAGAGGAAGCAGTAGGAAATGAAGCTTGATCGTTACCAACAAACCACACAACAGTAACAGCAAAACCCTTTTACTAGTCTGCTCTTGATTGGCCTGCTCGAGAAGAAAGGATAATACCAACGATGAGGCCGTACAGGGCCAGAGCTTCAGCAAAAATGAGGATGAGGATCATTCCAACAAAGAGTTTTGGCTGCTGTGCATTGGCTCTGCAAGATGCAGTCCGATCCTTAGAAGGTAGTCACTTCAATAAAAACACTAGAATCCAGATATATGCACACAACCCAAGCCATCAAAAATATTTTGATGAGCCAATCCACGTAAAGTAGTTCTCATTCAGAAGAGGGATACAAGAAATAGAAAACATAGACAACACAACATAATCCATCAACAACGGTGTTGTTGTTGTTGTTGTTGTTATTATTATTATTATTATTATTTTCATTGGTAACAAATGGAAAGATGGGCCTCAAAGGTATAAAAGCATTATACCAGAAAACATAGAAAAACCAAAAAACTACACAGGAACTACAAAAAAAGGTGAAATTCTGTCCACCCCTATTTTTGCCAAAGAGCCCACTAGAGCATTATCAACAGCATTATTTATACAGCAACGATAATTTGCAATAATGCTGTTCTAATATAGAAGGATTCTAGCACAAATAAGAAGGGTTATTCATTTAGTTATTCATTTAATTTTGCCACATTTATTCAAAACATTAAAAAAATAAAAACTGCTAGCCACATTCAGGAATTATCTAGAACGGTCTGTCCAATTTGGACAAAAGACCGCCCACCTTGTAGGGCCCATATGAGCCCCACAATGATCTACCCTACCTCTTCACTACAGTTGCCTCTTAGGTGTCGTCTAACAGCTCTTTCAAAGGATTTTCAATAGACCAGATTGTTAGAAATTGGAGTGAAGCGGCATGCCTTTTATTGTTTTTTAGTTGGTTGCGCTCCCGTGGTGTGGTGTGGTGTGGTGTGGTGTGGTGATCAGTATAATTCTCTTATACTGTTTTTCTCTCTTTTAATGAAAGATACCATTCAAAAAAAGAATCTAGGTGTTAAATCTAGCTTTAGAAACGTGGAATGATCATTAAACTGATAAGAACAGATACTACACTTGACCTTAAGCCTAAAGAACGCAAAATCTGGAATAAATCTAGTATTAGAAACTGAGAATGATCATATGATCACCACTTCTTGTAAACACCTAGGTCAGATATGGACATCTTCTGCCCACCCCCATGATAGGCATGCATCCAAGTGGACCTATGCCACTCCCAGTGCTTCTATATGGTGTTTTTTTTTTTTTAATATTGTAAGATTTTGATTTGAGAATCTATGCCATTCCCAGTGTCCAATGGGAAAAGACCTCTTTGTACTTTGGAGCTACTTTTCTGTCCTTGGCATAAGGCTAGGGTGTCTATTGTCCTTCCTCGCCGTTCATACTAGGCATTTTGCAACTGATCAATGAAAACAGCACAAAATGTACCGGTCAAACATTAAAATAAAAATACGGGAAGACAATAGGGAGGAAATTGTAACTATTTAAAAAATGAAACAAGCTGAATGGTTGGCACTGTTCAGGAGGTGCTATTTTGGGGCCCAAATAGATTTTTTGGAGCATCATAACTATTGGTTCCATCTAGGTTGGTGAGTCCATGGTCAGTTAGCCAGGACCAGTTACAATAAACAGAAAAAAGAGAGAACTTTTCTAAGTGACACATTCCAACCTAGGAAGCACGGACACCTCTCCGGAGCCGGCATGTCAATGTTTGACACGTGTTGATGTCCAACTCGCCAAAAATGGTGTCCAGGTTATTTTTTTTATATTTTATTTCCCGGACACGCCGGGGACACGCTTACTGTTTTAGTTGGAGAAAAGTATTAAACTTATGATAATAAAAAAAAAGAGAAGGGGGCCGTTTGTAAAAAAATCTCTTTTAGTTGGAAGAAAAGTATTACTTCATTTTATCCTTACATCGTAAATCGTAATACATAGTTTTTTTATTATCAAGTAAATTTGAAATCCTTCTTTCTTTTGTGAAAGGTATTATAGCAACGAATGGCTTCAAGAGGACCCGAGTCGAGTGGTACACTGGTACTTGAATTTTTATTTATTTGATTGCTAAATTGATTACAAAGTTAAAATAATATTAACTTTTAGTATATGATTAGATATATTATTATTATTTAATATTATTATTAAATATTAACATATCTCCGACGTGTCCGTATCCTACTTTTTTGAGAAATGTCGTGTCGGCGTGTCCTGTATTCGTGTCCGTGCTGCTTTATTTCCAACACCTTAGGTCCCTCAAAAACCGAACTCTCAAGTCATCACATCACAAACCAAAAATCATAGCTCTATGTGAAAAAGATCTTTTCTACTAACAATTTCCTTCCATGTACCAAGTGCATGATAAGCAAGAGAAGAAATATGATTTACTGCCAAAGACCATATATCCCTGCCTTCCTAACCACCAAATCCATTTTTCTCAACGGAGCAAAATTCACATATAGTAGGTTTTCATAGCTGCCTTTACTTAATCAATGATGATCTAATGCCATAGACCCTCCTCCTTCCTTCCTAACCATAATCAAATAGTAATTTCTTCTTCTTCCAAGTGTCATTCCGTGAAAATCGCATTTAAATCCATTCAATTCACTTTAAAACACTGACTATGAAACATAAAAAAGATAAGAAGTAAATAGGTAATATCGCCAGCATAGGTTTCAACAAAATAATCTTTCCACCAAACAAGAGATATCTACTAGTCCATGTAGATAAAAGAATACCGTAGTTCCCCAAGCAACCCCTCAGTCAGCACTTCACTCCTCATGGCGCCAAGTGTTCCTCCCATCACCATCAATAATGACTTAAAACCATTAAAAAATGAATTTTATATCAAAAGTGCATTAAATGACATATCTATGTCAAACTATGCATTTAACATCTTAATATTATATTTCTCCATCTCATTTGTATGAGAAATCACAAATCAATAAAATAAATGTAAGGATGACTAAAAAGTCCACATTTGTAGGTCCTTCACCATATGGTGCTCCACATGCCTATGCAAATCATGCCAAAGTGTGTAATGCCTTCTGTACTTCAATAATCAACAATTGCGGCTACAGTCATGCAAATTATACAGCTATAGTAATACCGCATGCAACAGCTACAGTAATGCAAATTATATCATTAAGAGCTTTGAATCTCCTATTGTCTTTCTTGACGATAGAATTTATGCAAACCTCACCATTGACCAAATCCTCACAAAAATATTCCGACCAAATAGCCATTTTGCCCCTAAAGCTCCCAATATCTCCCACAAATATTATGAAGCTATTTTGGATCAATCCAAAAGTGCAATCATCACTCATCAAGACTGCGATGGTGAACATGCCTTTTCAAAAATGAAGATACTGCATATCCATTCTCCCACTGAATGGGCAGACAATTTATCATTACCAAAGTCTGTGGTAAGTCACATAGGAAGTTCTTGGTCCTATGATTATTGGGATTATATGAATGCTTGGGAATAAACTTTGTTGTATCAAAATTCTAAAAAATCTCATTCATGGTACATCAGTTTTTCATCAAAATGCAATCAAACTATTCCCTGTTGGTTCTGGAATAATTGGTGGAATCTTGCATACTCCCAGAAGCCCTATTAAGCAATTATCAATTATTTGAATCCCATACCAAATTTGAAATCCCTGATCCGTTATACTCTTTCTTTAAATTTATCTTTTCCTCCACTATCCCATTGGGAATATGGTAAATCTCAGACAATAAAGCCAGCATGGCTTGTTCGTATTCTTATATAAAATGGTGGGATAAATTTGACATCCCGAGTTTTCACAATAAATCTCATCATTCCTCCCCTCAAGCTTCTCTCATCATACGACCCCATACTGCAAATCCTCAATCCAAAAAGCAAGCAGCCTTTAATACAATTTTGCCAAAAAGCTTTAAAGAAGTTGTTCATGGCGAATCATCGTCGCCAGCTGCCCCTATCAATACTCAGCAGCATATGGATCTTCTTCAAGAAATGCAGCGAATGAAAGATGAAATAGCTGGATGAGCCGTCTCTGTGTCCTTTCGAAAATATCAAGAGACGATGCATCTTTGAATTTTTCAAGGATGTCATCAAGAATTGTATGGCCTTATCTAAAGGGATCACTATACGAAAGTGTCGTCTGCAAGGTCTTCATCTAGACATATAACACGACAACCATCGCTCCAGATTCCCTTCAAATGCGGGCAAATTCTTTGATACCAAATTTGTGGACCGAAATCGACCAAAGGACTCTCGCTAGACTAAACCAAAAGAATGTGAAAAGCGGAAGGCTAAAATTTTTGGTTGTGTGAGACAAGGGCTCACAATCCCTATTTATAGACATTTACAGACTTAATTACATTTGAAATCCATTTGAAATCCGCCATCGGATTCTACTGCATTAAAGTATGTACAGTATCTAGATAAAATGTACACGTCATTTGTACTGTATCATTTGATATAATTTGCATTATTGTAGCTGTTGCATGCGGTATTGTTGTAGATGTATTATTTGCATAACTGTAGCCGCAATTGTTGACTATTGAAGTATCGGAGGTATTACACTTTAACATGAGTTGCATAGGCACGTGGAGCACCATATGGTGAAGGACCACCATAGCCTACAAATGTGGACTTTTAGTCACCTTTACATTTATTTTATTGATTTGTGATTTCTCATACGAATGAGATGGGGAAATATAATATTAAGATTTAAATGCATGGTTTGACATAGATGTCATTTAATGCACTTTTGATATAAAATTCATTTTTGAATGGTTTTAAGCCATTATTGATGGTGAGGGATAGATTTATTACGGGACACTTGTCGCCATGGGGAAAACCTTACTGACTGCATGGAGAACTGGGGTACTCTGCATTAGAGACATCTGGATAGATGAAATAATTCTGCATTGGAATTTGCGCGAGATGCATTTGGAATTGCTTTGGCATTGCTGTATGTCAGCAAGTTTGATGATAATTGCTGCATTTGCTGAATTTTTAGGAATCATCAATGATGTATTCATCTGGATCTTCAGGACTAAGGGTCCATACGCCATAATCAATTTCTCTTTGAAATAGCTGGATGAGCTGTCTCTATGTCCTTTCAATAATATCAAGAGACGATGCATCTTTGAATTTATCAAGGATGTCATCAAGAATTGTATGGCTTGATCTAAGGGGATCCTAATACACTAAGGTGTCATCTGCAAGGTCTTCATCTAGACATAACACGACGACCATCACTCCAGATTCCCTTAAAAGTGCGGGCAAATTCAAGATGTCTTTTTCAATTGATGAACCTTGGATTTTGATATGCTTGAATATTGTAGAATTGTAGACACTCCAAGCTGTAACTGAGGGTTGCAGCATTTGAAGATTCATAGCTGTCTGTTTGATTCCAGTTTCTGTCTGGAAGATGTTCATAGTCATTGATAGGAATACTGTATTTTTGACAGAGCAAATCTCCATCTTCATAATTCATGAGGGTCCATAATTGATGTCGCTGATAAAATCTGAATTCATCTCTTTCTTCAAGTGTAGAAGAGATCGTTATGAGAATATTTCACTTGGTGATACCGAGGCAACTGAGAGCACATTTGACAATTGCAGGCAACTGTCGCAATATTGCAAGATTATCTCTGTCAGGAATAAATCGATGAACTAGGCCTTGTTCAATTTAAGAAATATCGAACTCTTCCGCTGGTAAGAACATTTTTGGAAAACTAGTGGCCCAGCTGAGGTAGTATGCTTGATGTATTAAACGCTCCATTATCTGACAAGATACAGTTTCTTCTCTAATTCTTGCGGCTTTCTTCAAATGCTGACAAGATAGATTTCCGACCAAATAGCAATTTTGCCCCCAAAGCTCCCGATATCTCCCACAAATATTATGAAGCTATTTTGAATCAATCCAAAAGTGCAATCATTACTCATCAAGACCGCGATGGTGAACATGCATTTTCAAAAATGAAGATACTACATATCCATTCTCCCACTGTATTGGGCAGACAATTTATCATTACCAAAGTCTGTGGTAAGTCCCATAGGAAGTTCTTGGCCCTATGATTATTGGGATTATATGAATGCTTGGGAATACACTTTGCTGTATCAAAATTCTAAAAAATCTCATTCATGGTATATCAGTTTTTCATCAAAATGCAATCAAACTATTCCCTGTGGATCCCTTTTGGACCACAATCTTGCATATTCCCAGAAGCCCTATTAAGCAATTATCAATCATTTGAAACCCATACCAAATTTGAAATCCCCTCCACTATCCCATGGATTCTCCAATGGGAATATGATAAATCTCAGACAATAAAGCCAGTGTGCCTTGTTCGTATTTCTTATATAAAATGGTGGAATAAATTTGACATCCCGAGTTTTCTCAATAAATCTCATCGTTCCTCCCCTCAAGCTTCTCTCATCATACAAACCCATACTGCAAATCCTCAATCCAAAAAGCAAGCAGCCTTTAATACAATTTTGCCAAAAAGTTTTAATGAAGATGTTCATGGCGAATCATCATCGCCAGCTGCCCCTAGAGTGATAGCTTCATAGGCACTGAGATCATGAAGTGATACTGTAAAATTAGGAAAGCAATTAAAAAAGGCAGGGCCATCATGAACACTGGCTTCTACCATCCATATTAGGGAATCTCTAAATGATTCACGTCTTTTATCACGAACATAAGCGAGACAAGATGTATTCAAACCAACTCTGGTTAATGGCTTTATTGCAACTTGAATAAGTCCTATATACATGTATTTATATTTTGATTTATGCATGTCAATTCTTTCCAAAGGAATTAAATGTAGACTTTCTTCATTTTGTTGTATTAAGATGGTTTCTTCAACCGTCTCGATTACATAATCTGATTTTATTTTGAAAGTTCCTTCTTTATAGATTTCTCTTAAAGAGACTCTAGGAATTGTCCAATCTTGGATTGATTTTTCTATATCATCAAAATTTATTTCTTCTAAATTTCTAATTGAAATTTTATTTATTGTTGGCATGATGGATGATGATGCAGAAAAAGAAGTTGAAACTGTGTTAGAAGATGAATTTCTTTTTAATGATCTAAAGATTCTAGACATTGTTAATTAATAGTTATCACTAATCAGAATGATTGGTGGCTTGTCAACGGTTTACGCCACAAAAGCCCTAAACGCTCTCCTATCTAACGGGCAACAAAGGCTACACGACAAGAGGCCTCGAACCCAAACCAGTCCTTTTAGCAACAACAATTAATTAACTCTATCGAGTCTTAACAGATCAAAAATCTAAAATGAATCTAACTAACATAGGTTCGATTCAACTAAGCAATCAACAAACAAATAAACAACGAAAGAAAGTGACATGATGCATGCAATTTTGCAAATGTATTAAAAGCTATACTTCATTGATAATGAAATATCTTACAAGGAGAGAAGATTGGTGTGGCTTTGATACCAAATTAGGGACCGAGATTGACCAGAGGACTCTTGCTAGACTAAACTAAAAGAATGTGAAAAGTAGAAGGCTATACCGGATGGATGAAGAGATGGTGATTTCGGGATAGATTTATGAAAGGAGGAAGTGGTTGATCTATAAGATCCAACTTCCGATGGGATTGATCTTTTTGTGGATGAAAAATATGATCTTGAAATGATAACACCAATCACTATAGGATTTATTCAAGTTGCAATAAAGTCATTAACCAGAGTTGGTTTGAATACAATGAATTCAGATTCTATCAGCCATATCAATTATGGACCCTCATGAATTATGAAGATGGAGATTTCGGGATAGATTTATGAAAGGAGGAAGTGGTTGATCTATAAGATCCAGCTTCCGAAGGGATTGATCTTTTTGTGGATGGAAAGCATGATCTCGTATTAGCAAAATTTATTGTTACTTTTCCATCTGGATGTTCTGTAATTGACTCAACATCATCTTGAAGTTGAGGGGTTTTTGGTTGAGCGTCTTCGAGCTCCCATCTGCCAGAAAGATTCATATCTTCCCAAGCTATGGATTTAGGTGTGGTGACTTTATTTTTGAAATTTGTAAGGAATAAAGTATCAGGCAGATTAATAACAGAAAACACCGGAGTCAGCTCCATTTAGAAGAAATTGACGATACAACATGATACAAACACACATGCACACATGAAAATTGTATTATTAAAACTAGTTCTTGGGCTAAAAATGTCAATCTTCCACCCTCATACTCAATGATCCCATGAATTGGTACCCACACCAATTTGACACTCATCCAACTGTTATTCACAGTTGAATTAAAAAGTCACGAAATTAGAATCTTCCCTTTGAAATGGAGATGAAACAACAACAGGTTTAAGTTCCATAACTTGCTCATTACCATGATATAGTAAATCCAGCTTCTAAGAACTGTAAACTGCAAGCCTAAGATTTCTTATGCCTAGACATGAACAGAGGCAGATATTAGGAGGGAGGAGTACAACATGACATTGGCAATTCCTAGAATCTAAGGAACAGACAAAGAGACAACAATCCTATATAATAGTTCAATATAAAGAAAAATAAAAATTCTAATGGTTTAGAAATAAGAACAGTTATGGTAGAAAATATATTATTTAACAATCCATGCAACACCACTGACCAATATGTTCATCTACATAACTTGACACTGCTAGCACGAGCACGTGTAGGTATAGTTCTTTTTTTTTCTTTGCTTTTGTTTCTTTTTAATAGTATGATATATTCCTTCCTAATAGCTAGTCTTGAAATGGAGTAATTATCCTTTTGTCCGGCTAAAGGGACAAAAACGTCACTCATGAGACATTTAATCAAGGATGAACCAATATAGAACACCCTTACTTCTATGAGATTAATCCCAATCATCGAAAAACTCAAATGAATGTGCAATTATTACTCCAGGATGCTGTCATAAACAACTCTCTCTTTCTGAATTCTCATTATCTTTATTTTCTATGTACATGTTTGAATCGTATTACAACAACACGCAGTTTGTCTTCAAATGATCAACAAGCCTATATGGCTCTATAACATTCAAATCATAAATCCAAGCCCTTCACTAGCTTCATTTCAGTATTTTATCTAAAAGAATGTAAACACATAACCACTGAACAATCAAGCATCAGATCCACATACTTCACATTAATGCCTGACAAAAACAGATCTGACAAAGAACAACAACAAAATCCAGAGAATCACACTATCAGCCCTAACAAGAATTTCATTATCACGTTACTCCACAAACAAAGCATCAACAACTGCAGATCAGAATCATAAACAAAAAAAGAAAGAGAGAGAGCACCTGACACCGGCGTCACCGACTATTCCGATCGCCATTCCAGCGGCAAGTCCGGCGAGGCCGCAGGAGAGACCAGAGGAGAGATGAGCATAGCCGTCAAAGAGATAATATGATTTCGCCTTAGGATTAATACCAGTACTGATGATGACGGCGATGATCAGACCGTAAATTCCCAAAACTCCGGCCATGACGACAGGGACGATCGATTTCATCACGAGCTCCGGTCTCATGACTCCCATCGACGCCACGCCGACGCCGCTCTTCGCCGTCCCGTACGCCGCTCCCATGCCTGAGACATAGAAAACAACCTCAGATCCAAAACCAAAACCCTAAGAAAGAACATCAGATCCAAATCAAAACCCTAGAAAAAAGAGGGATCGCTACTTACATGAGAAAACTAGGGCTGCTGCAGCACCGAGGAAGCCGAAGAAGGGAGCAGTTTCATCGCCGCTGAAAGCAACCATGGCTGCGATTTGGATCTGGAGAGATCTGGAAAGAGTAAAAATCTTGCTTGTGCAGTGGAGGTTGAAGAGAGATGAAAAGGTCTTTCTTTTTCTCTCTCTCTCTCTCACTTCTCGATCAGATCTGGGATTTTAGAGGACTGGATGGCTTCGTGTTTCAGTTATAGGGCGAAGCCGAGTCCGGATGCTATGATGCGGCTCATGCAAGGGGTCGCGAGAGAAAATGGCTGAGCCCATAGACCTATGCAATCACATGGGCATTCATCATATAAGGCCACTGATTTTGAATGGAATTCGAACCTATGGATTTAATTTGGTTGTTTGTTTGCATGGAATTAGATATATGAGAAATTATTTTTTTAATAAATTTTTTTTTCTTCTTCAAATCCAAAAAAGAGGGTTGAGAGTTGAGAGTTGAGAGTTGAGAGTTGGAACGAACGTATAACAAGAATACTTAAAAGTCCAAGGGATTCTTTATTAGCCCTGAACTAATGTGTTTTACAATCCGAAAGAATTTTGGGAGGGGTCAGTTTTTTGATCCGGAAAAGACCGAATAGGTTCAAGAGATGAGAGAATTAAAAATAGCTACGAGAAAGACTAATCCAATCCATAACGATGTACCAGAAAAGACAACATTTTCAATTAGGCCTTGCTCTAGCCTCTTTAGGGGTTATTACTTCCTTGGTACCTCAACACATGTACTCTTTACCGGCATATGGATTTATAGCACAAGACTTTACTTTGAATATTTTTCACGGTTTGATAGATAATTTGATAAGCCAATGATTTTTTTTCCATGTTTCAGAATACGGTTAACCAACATGATAACTAATTGATTACGAAAAATTGGATTGGATTTTGCAGTTTTTTCATCTGCAGTACATCGACGTGACATGAGCGTAAAAGAGCCTCAAGAATCCGTTTTCTTTTTATAAGGGCTAAAAATGAATCACTTGTCAAAATGAGTTTATTTGTTTTGCATGGAATTGGATTACATAGGAATTCAATGATGGATAGGCCGGTTTGTTTACATGAAAATTAGAATATGTATAAAGTAATTGACTCTAATGACTTTTTGCACAAACTGAAATATACAGGAAGTAGTTGATTTAGGTTAGACTAATTGGGCATGGAAATTAATAGTTTTAAATGGGCTTGTCTGTTTGCATGAATTGAAATATATGTGGGAAGTAGTTGATGTAGATTAGCGTGTTTGACAAAGAAACTACTTGTTTTCAAATGGGCTGCTCGTTCTTGCATGACACTGGAATACATCATTGTCAAATGGGTTTGTTTGTGGAATGACCTTTGTTTTATTTGCATGAAATGTGAATACATAAGAAGTATTTGATTCAAATAAGTCTATTTGTTTGCATGCAGAATTTTACTTGGCACCTCAATTAAGGGGGCCGGGACCTAAAAAAGAATTCATACAAATGAAAAGGCAGCATACCCAAAGATTAATTCCTAAGAAGTCAAGTGAGAGGCAAGGTTTTATTCTCATTTGCATGAAACTGAAATACATACGAATTCGTTGTTAAATGGGCTTGCGAACTGATTACACATGTAGTTGAAAAATATATGTATTTGGTTTAATAAAGTTATAAAAAATAAATTCTTATATCAACACACATGTATATGTGTGTATAGGCAAATCTTCCTGGGTAAACTCATCTCACTATCTTATGACCATGGCAACATAATAAGGTCTACCTTTATGATCCATTTGAATCGTTCCTGCACTGGACCTCCCAAGATAGTCACCAGATACCACAGTTTTTACCCACCAAATGGACTATGCCGATTGATCGACGGCCATTTTTTAAAAATATAAAGACATTAAACTTGTGGGGCTATGGATAAAGAGATTAGAGGAATGAGATTGACTATAATTTAGATATGTAGGTCCATTCTGAGTGAATCTCTCCATTCCCCTATGTCCTATGATCTGTGGGGCCCCAGGTGGGCCCTGACAGCCAGTATGGACAGTAAGATCAAACGGCACGCACAGGCACACGAACATACATGTTATATTATTATTACTTGACAAAAGGCTGGGCAGAATTGGGTCTTTCCCAGTGCAGCCCTAAATATTGTGGTAGCTTTTTCAAAATCAGGCCCTATGCTATCCATAAGCTTTTGGATAAGAAACATAGCCTTCATTCTTGTGGTGTTTGAGGGCCTAGAGCTCTCATAAGAGGGAGGACTGACAAGCCTACTAGTAGGCTACTATGCAAGATTTTCGGTCTCCCACTTTTAATCCATAGGGTTTTCAATTTCGTGAACGGCAAGGATTGGAAATCCCACACTGTGTGGGGCTCCAGTTTATGAAAGTTCAATAACTATAGTTTTAGTATTACCACTTAAAAAACTTAAAAGCATGCCAATGAAGTAGGTTTAGAGTTACATGAATGAAATTTTCTTACATGGTGATTGGGATGGTTTTTTTTTTTTTCTTCTTTCATCTCACGGTTTTGAATTTGATTGATAGAATGTGTAAGTGCGAAAAATATAACTCACAAGAAGAGGGGAGTGCCTGCACGGACTTATCCAAAGAGATTATGAACACCGATGCCTGCGCCTGAAGCCTGAGAAAAGGAAGAAGAATAGTAGGTCAGAGGACCCTGGCTTGGGCAGCGCATGGCTCTTCGATGCCTAAGTCAGTTTAAGAACTGAACGGTAGGATGGAGATTTTTGGGGAAGAAGATGGCGTACCAGCATGTGGTGTATTTGTTGGCCATGCCTTACTCTGGAGCTGGGACTGAACTTATTTAGAAGAAGAGAGGGGGCAAGGAGGTAGGAACTTGTCCCATCATACCCCTCCTTGTCAGGTACTTAGGAGGTACTGTCCTATCGTAGCCCACTTGTCATTAATTGTAGTCTCATCACAGCCCACTATGTCCCATCGGGCCACACCTTGATGCACGGGGGTTGCCACTCTTTCAGGGATGTCAGAAATATGGGTGGTGGAGCAATAAATGCCTTTGTGTAAAGTGTCTGAGTTGCCGTGGCGGGACAGCTGTTAGTTGTTGTCCTGGTCAGCATTCGGGGACACATGACCGACGCCGAGATGGGCCCTGACCGAGGTGAGGCGCCAGGTTGCCGAGAAGATTAGGGGTGAGGCATCAGTCTGCCGAGCTGGAACATGACCGAGGTGAGGCATCAGTCCGCCGGGCTCGAGGAGCTGGTCGAGATGAGGATGCTTCTGACCGACCTCGAGATTGGGACAAGCACGTGATGTTTATAAATAAAGTAATGCAAAGTTTTGTCAAACCCTTGCATGTTGGATTTCTTTAATACTTTTTGCCACCAAAAGCCTCCCTGCTACTACCCATGAGTTCTGTGAGGCCGAGGTGATGGTGTCTTTTGTCAGGTGTCGAGACCAAGGAAAATTTTGCCGAGACCGAGGCCTAGGGACCGAGACCCAGTGTAAGTCCTGCCGAAGTGGATAGTCGGAGGAAATATCCCCCACATAGAATGTTTCTCTAAGAATTTTGTATATTTCAAGTTGTATCTTTTTACTTGTCTCAAGCCTTATTATCGAAATTAGTTTGATACAGGTGTGATATTGTGATGGGCAGATGGGTGATGGAATGAGTCAATTTCCAATTTCTAGCCACATGGGTCATCAACAAAACCAACCCATGTAGCACCAAAGGACCTGGGCTTATCATTGAAAATGCTAAGTAGCAGACAATTTCGAGAACGAATACATTACTCTGTTTCACAAAGTGGCCACCCCCCACAGTGATGAAAATCGTTCATCTAGAGGGCCCATTTGCAGATGGACGACTCAGAGAAGAGATAAGAGGACAATAATGAACCATAACAAACACTTTTTTCTGCTGAAACCATGACAAGATTTTGGTACTATGTTAATAATGAGATTAATGATCTTTTCCTGAAGGGACTCTTGCCCCTAAACTTTCCTCATGGTGACAAATCAAATGTCATTTGTTCATGATAAGAAAAGACTAATACAGTTTTCCTGTGAGCAGGGGATGTTCCTGGGCTGAAATGAGCCCGGCCAGACTTTAGAAACGCAGGCTTGTATCCAGCTAAGTTGGACACAGACCGTAAATGTCACCCAAGCCCACCTACTTTGTCAATTGGGAACCGGGCTTTTTATCAGTTGTATGGGCTTTCTAGCAATTGTTTGGACAACATTCCTTATTCGGGCTAGGCCGGGATGGGCTCTCTGCTTTCCATCACTTAGTCCAAGCACTGCCCAAACTCATTACTGGCCAAGATTATATATTCAGGCTGGGAGTGGCCTGGGCCAAAATCTGGCCCGAGCTGTCGGGGCAGATGAACACTTCTAGGCTAGGACTGTCAAAATGTCACACAATCCGTTAACACGACACGAACTCACATGATATTAACGAGTTCGGGTGGGCTCTTAATGGGTTCGGATCGTTAATGGGTCCAACCTGTTAACACGTTAAGTTAATGGGTCGTGTACGAATTAAACCAGTAACCCGTTAACAACCCGCTTCACCCGTTAAAATTTTTTTAGTCCCTAAGTGTAGCTAGAATTAATTTATATTCTAAAAAAAAATTAAAATTTATTGTTTTATAGTGGGGATTTAGGTGGGATTCACTTGAGATCCTCACTAATAGTTTCATGTAGCTTATATATTTTTCTCCTTATAAATTTTTGTATGGATTCTCTTTTAATTTTCGAAATGATTTAATTATTTAACGGGTTAACCGGTTAGGTCGTGTAACCCGTTAAATTAACGGGTCGTGTTTGGGTTGGATTTTTTGACCCGTAAAATTAACGGGTCGTGTACGGATTGAAGTGATTTTAATACGAATACGTTAACCCGTAACCGAAATTCATTAACAGGATACGATTAACGGCCCTACTCTAGGCTGAAGAATATCCAACAGAAGCAACTGCCGAAGAATATCCAACAGAAGCAACTGCCAATCAGAAAAATAGAACAGTTGATAAACTTTGGGAAGGCCCGCCGACATTATATATTTTACACTAAAAACAATTAAATGAGTCAAACTGAGCTACCCTCTCCCCAAAAGGCAAACAAGATGGCCTCCATAGTCGCCTGGCAAGTTTAACACAATGGGGAATTTACGATGCTAAATGGAACATGGTGATAACAAGTGCCCTTTTCCAGCCCTATCCAGTAGGCCTAAAACTCAGTCTTAACCTAGTCTGATTGCTCCGCCTATTTTCAATCTCACACCACATCCTATAAAAGCTGTTAAACATGTCCAAAGAAGTGAAAATAGGGCGGGTCAAATTGGGTATTGATCGACCCAAGCCCAACCTAAATTGGATGTATATAAACCAAAGCCCAAGTCCGACCCAAACTTCACATCGATTGTAAATTCCCCGACCAAGTGCGATTTGGGTCGACTTCAATCGGGTTAGATATTCAAATCTTTTCGGTTTGGTTTGATTTTCACAGGCTGTGAAATTTAAAAATGTGAATGTTTGTAGATGTCTGGTACCCAATACCCGAGTCCAAAACTGACCCCCAATTTCACGCAGGTCTTAAGCCCTGACGATTTTAAATGTAAATTTCATAATTATGAACTTTACATATGATGATTTCTTCCCTTTTTAAGTCTTTTTTGAAATTCTTATTTTAAAACTTATTATTGATGATTATGATGTCATGATTTCAACCAGATTGAGCCGCATATTGAACCATGTTCTATCGGACCTTACCTTCACCAATTTGAAACTCGGTCTGGTTTTCAAAACATTTGAATCATACAACAGAACATGAAAAAAATGAATAGTTTGTGCCCCAAAGATGGAAAGGAACAAGAGTAAAGACCACTGAGTGCAGCTTCTCATGCTAACTTCGTGGAACTCATTCACCATCCGTTGTATGCCAATTTCGTTTGGAATATTTGAGAACATTTGTAGGTGGGATGGCCCAAAAATTCTCTCCTCCATTGATGGTTTATCAGTGGCCTTGAGAGGCAGCTGAATTCTACTGAAGGAGCATATTTGATAACATTTGTAGTGGGGATGACCCAAACATTGTCACCTTCGTTTATGGTCTTATCAGTGGCCTTAAGAATTAAGACAGCTCAATTCTACTAAAGGAACATATTTGATAATATTTGTAGGGGGGATGACCCAAAAAATTCTCACCTTCATTGATGGTCTATGACTATGATCAGTAGCCTTAAGGAGACAGCTCAATTCAAGGAGCATATTTGAGAACATTTGTAGTGAGGAATGAGGATGACCCAAAAATTCTAATCTCCATTGATGGTCTGTTAGTGGCCTTAAGAAGTACAGCTGAATTCTACTGAAGGTTACAATATTATCATCATCTGCACTGG
Organism: Litsea cubeba; assembly: GCA_012931725.1. Classification (NCBI taxonomy): domain Eukaryota; kingdom Viridiplantae; phylum Streptophyta; class Magnoliopsida; order Laurales; family Lauraceae; genus Litsea; species Litsea cubeba. Next base: position 93,122,121 of record CM022945.1, on the reverse strand, counting down.
CCTCCATTAAGATCCTCTTAAATTGGTCTACCTGTATCCAAAGTTACATGTGATTCTACGATCCGTAAGTTGCAAGGCAAAGAACAAAACAGCTTTATTTAATTATAAGAATTTTCCCAAACACATAATTACCCTCATTTATGCATCAAAGAAGTTAACTCATGGTTTAAGAAGATGAAATTGGCCCCTAGGAATTGAATTTATCTCAAGTAGATGTAGACAGCAAAGAGACTTGTTAGGCCTCCATCAGATACAATGGGCTGCCATGGCACTATCCTATGATATTCAATGAATGAATGGCTTATTCTAAACGGTGAAGGGTTGTTCGTCAAGAGCAAAAATCAGAAGGCAAGATAATTCATATGTGGATTATCCAAACTTTACACCATATAAATGTAAGTATATTTATGTGACGAGGATTTCATAATAGAGCGGAAGATTATTTTACGTTTTCATGCAATCCTCTATTCAGTTGTTTGTTGCGATAAACTTTCCTTTCGAAAAAGGAACTAATGTTCCTCAAAACAGAGGATTTTGGTTTCTAATGAAAAGAGTAGGAAAGCATATATATAACTCCTCTCTCTCATGGAAACATAAATTTGTTGAGTGTAGAATTCTCTCTTGTACAGTCAAGTACTTAGACTTTAAATGTGCTTATTTTTCAAGTCCTGATCTGACGTACACAAGCTTAGAAACTCATCTTAGACTCTTCCAAAGCAGGTTAAGGAAAATGATGTATTATAAGTCTTGGTTTAATTGATCAAGGGTAGACCCACCATCCCAAAATGAGGAATAGCAACCAGCTTATTTGATGGTGGTCCTCTCTCTCTCTCTCACACACAATTTTTAACGACTTGAATGGATCCATTTTGCAGTCCACAAGGGAGGCTTACTGGGTTGGTAAATGGAGATCAGTCTAGACTCTAGACACTAAATTCTGGAGCAGGTAATGCATGCCCATCCATCAGCATCTTTGAACACTTATGTGAAGCCGCCTACGTGAATGAGGATATTCATCCACCATCCTCCTCTAAATGCCGTAATGCTTGATGTACCAATGGGCGCCAATGGGACTATGAAGCTGAAAAGCCAGCATGACTACGTTATGTGGACTGGTTTAGTCACATCTCCAATGATGACATAGATGCCTATTGTATGACCATAGACAATAGAAAATAATAACTAAGATGATTGTGGTGGACAGTAAATATTTTCACCAGAAGCAGGTGCTCGTTGCTGGACAATGAAATGCATCTAGAAGAATGCTGTAATGCATTAAATAGAGAAGTAGGTAGGAAGGAAAAAGGTTAGAGAAATTTATGAGTAAAAAGAAGTTAGGCCTGCATTATATACTCCCTAAAAAGTCTTTAAGTAACATTGACTAGAGGAAATTATGAGTAAAATGAAGTTAGGCCTTCAGTAAAATGACTCCTTACACATTTGTTTGCTTTGAGTTTCCAAAATGAAAAGTTCATCATTGTTAACACGGATGAATCCTTGGGTGTTTTAGCGAGACTAAAGGCCATGTTTGTGTACATGCAGCGGCAAACTGGTTCCACGGAAATCTTCTTCTTTTATGTACGAAAAAAGAAAATTTCCAACTCCACCTCAGTCCCCATACAGGAATTTATCTTCCGGGGAATGGTGGGAAATTTAGCCCAGTTTAACGCTTTTTGTGAGAAAAAAATGGCCACAAAATATAAATTTAATTTACTGTAACACGAAAAATTAACTCAATGCTCACTTTTTTCGTGTAAAATCAGCTACACAAATGTGTCCTATGAGCAACCCCACCGAGGTACCAGTGTGTTGGCCCTTTCAAGTTTTACTCTATTTTCAATGCAAAACTTTAGTTTTCTTAATGTTTTTTCTTTGGTAAATATGCACACACCCCTACACATACACACACATACTCAACTAGGTCCCTTCACCATCAACACTGAACACAAGAATATTCACTCAACTTTGGTAAATATTCACACCCTAGTTATTTTTGTGGAAGGGAGGTGTTTCATCATTGAGCTACCAGTAAATTGGTAAGTAAAACTCTAGTAAATGCACACTTCCATTTTTTTGGAAAAAAAGAGAAGTAGAGAAAACATATGCAACACAAAATATCACATGAGGATTTATCTTGAAACAGATACTTCCCACACAAGCATTGGAAATATCATGTTCATGTCTCCGGTTTTTGCACCTGCTTTCCTGTTTCTTATGCCTCAATCCCTGTCCTTAATTCAGCATTAATTTCTCATTCCATGAAAATGATGAGAAACTTCCTCATATTTAATATTACCCCTATCTAGAGAAAGAAGAAAGAAGTTGCAGATGGATATGCACTTGCGTAAGGCAATGTACTGATTCCAACGTATAATAATGCTCTCTCACATTTGGTACTTTTTTAACGAGGCAAAAGTCATATTAGAGCTAACCTCATTCATTTGGAATTACGTATTTGATGCAATTCTCACCAAAAGGGAAAGTACTAGTTTTAGGGTAAAATATTATTTATAGGTTGTTGGGCAATCACCTTGTGATGTTGCTGTGAGGTGAAAGTTGCATGGGCAGGTATGAGAATAAACATCACAATAGTTAAATATTTGGGATTTTTCTAAAATTACCTTCCAGGTTCATGTTAGTTTCGAAAAACACCCTGAACGTTAAAATTACTAGAAACCCAAGCTTAGAAATTTTTTAAAGAAATACTATTTTCAATAGGTGTTTTATTTTCACCTACCAAGGAGTTTTGGACCCATGAGAGAACCCAATCAGAGAAAAGAAGCATATTTTCGTAGAAAGAAAACCCTAAGCAATTAGATAAGAAATGACGTACCAATTCAATTGGGCAATTCCTTGTTATCTTTAATATGGAGCTTCATGACTATTTTCTCCTGCTATTTTAAATGACTAACACAATAAAATGCTCCTTATATTAAATCCGAAACCTAATTTAACCTAAATAACATATCCTAACATAATTTTCATGTAACACCATTCTCTAACGTAAGATAAGCAAATACCAAATTCCTTTTCAAGATGGCCATCATAAGGCACACCAATAGGAGTTAGAATGAAGATATTTGGGTCAGGTCACAGTCATGAGCTTGCAGTAAGATATATTTCTATTTCGATCTTAAAGGTACGTAGGAAGAAAATGTGTTTGTAAAAAGTTGTTTTGAAGCCAGAATTTTTTTAAATGTTAGTGTGGTTTTTTTTTTTAATTGAGAAAATCCCAAATGAGAACTTACAACATGTCCTATCTACATAATAGTAGGATAAATTTATCATGCAAAATCTTTTCTCTATGATCAATGAAAGGAAATTCGTTTGTCCTTCTCTATATATCATGTTTCCTTTTAACCGTCCATTAAAAGCCAAATTATGAGATGGATCTCATTGCTGGTGGATGAGTCTTTTCCTGCGTCACCTTCCATTAATTGTGGGTCCTAACATGTTAACAATATGGACCAATATTGGCTGATGTTTTATCTAACTATTGAAACATTTAGTATAAAAGGGCCCATTAGTGCAGTGGAATTTTTGTTGAGAAGGCATGAAAATTTTGAACGCGAATTTTTTTTTTTTTTAAATTTGATACAGCTGTTTTTTCATGAAAAAAAAACACAAGTTAGGTGGAAATGAATTTTGAAAGGAGTTGGGAAAAGAAAAGGTTCAAGCAAAAGAGGCAATGTGCCCTAATGGCAATTAATGTAATGATAACGATAACTGTAGTGGTGTTAGATTTCAGAAACTTGAAGGAAAAGAAATAAATTTTGGTTGAATATGGACATTGGGTATTTATGCTCAAATTGGACACAAAGATTAAATAATGCACTGGAGCACGTGCAAGGATTCTTTCTACTTGTTAACGTTTGATTGAGATTTGCAAGCAATCATTTTTATAGGATCTTACATTCATTTGAGCTATCATTTATCCCTAAATCAATTGGTGATAGGAAATGGTACAACAATCGTTTTATGGTGAGGGCAAGGGCTCAACTACGATTATGATTGCTCAAGAGCGAGAGTGAACGTTGACCTCAACAATCACTTCCTCAACGACACACCCACCGCGACTCCTGCTGTGAAATCGCAAAACGCGTGTTCCTGTCCTACCAGACTCTGATACCACTTGTAGGATCTGACACCCATTTAAACTACCACTTATCCAAAAATTAATTGGTGATAAGAAACGGCACAATAATAATTTTATGGTGAAGGCGATGGCTCGACCATAATTATGACCTCTCAAGAGCGAGGATAAATATTGACATCAACAGTTTTTCAAATAAAGGAAAAACCAAAAAAAAAAAAAAGAGGAGCACCCGGCCCCAATTGCCAACCTTTGAGCTGAGAGGGATGGTTCATGTCCCCACATCTGGTTGTCATTTCCCAACCCTCTTCTTGTTGCAGTACGTCAACTACCTGTGTTAATTGTAATACAGAGGTGTCCCTTAATTGGAAAACAAATGTGGGTCCCACTGTGGATTGGACAAACATCAATTGAAAATATGGGGCCCATTGTGAATTGGATATTACTGATAACAAAAGAAAGAGCCAGCGCTCTGAACTCTGCTTGTGTAAATGGCAGCTTAGGTGGGTTAAAACCCCGCGGTGAGACCCGATTTTGTTTGATCCAACTTATTGATATCACAAGATTTTTGGATTGAAGCAATTAGGTGAATCTTACTTTACTTTTGGAGCCATCTTTAACATCACATTTACCATGATCGATTTAGAAATAATTGATTTTTTAAGGATATATATTATTTAACTTAAACAATATATATCATTTTAGTTGGTGTGAGAGATTTGGGCAAATTTTTGGTGTGTATTTGAATGGAAAGGCTTTGATGGAGCAAATGTTGTCCCCATCGTAGGTGGAAACGAATGCAAAGGGTGAGAATCTTACATCTGTCACCGACATCCAAAATCAGAATAAAGTAACCACCAGCCACTGTTTAGTCCTTTTTTATTGCATAGATGGAAGAGAACATAGTACTATTTTGTGAAAGATGGAAGAGAACAACTTCGTGCCTTTTTTGTGTGAGTGGGGGAGAGAGAGTTCAAATTATCCAAGCATACATATCTAGCAGCAGCTTCTTTTCAATTTTCAAATAATATGATCTGTTAACAGAATGTCAAAGTTCTATTGGTGTTCAGATGCGTATTCTGATTCATGAATGTAGCAAATATATATTCCTGGTTCATGCCATGTGGACAAACATGTAGGTGTGTTTCAATGGCACCAGGAACCAAGCTCAAGGGCTTATTTGCTATTTAGATCTAGGACGATGAAGATGGACAAAGAATCAGGAAAAAGGGCCCGAATAGGAGTTGATATGCTAAAATTCCTTCCCCACTTGAAACCTGATGCATATATATATCATCACAAGCTGGTGGTTCTTTTTCAGCTTTCTCTACTAATTAAAAGGTTAAACAATTTTCCAAAGAATCATCTCTTAGACAGGGAATAAGACATCTTGTCAAAAAGAAGGTTCGAAGTGTTAGCCAACTGGTATTCTGGTAACGACTCTAGCTACTCAAAGAAATTCGAAAAGGGAAGCCAGGATTAGCTAGGCAAAACAATTAGAGTTAATTGGTTCAAAATAAGGAATTTGATAAAATTTCAGCAGCACTCCAAGCTCCTGTTAAGTTCTGAAGCCAAAATGTATTTTCCTCTCTCGTCCATATATAATTAAAGGTTGTCCTATTTTTCACAGGCATTGTTAAAAAATATTTCAGGAGCCTCTACTAATGCCTTGATTTTTCGGTAAGGATTGGTTAGCTAAGAAAATTTCATATGGTATCAAAATCAATCGGTCGATGACTGGATTACACCTAGAGGGTGAGTGTTGAAAAGTATCTACCCATGTGCAATCAAATAAGTGTCATTTTTGCCCCAAAGGACTTTGATAATTTGACTTAGTCAATTTCTTTGGCATATAGAGGTGCTTTTTTTCTTATGATAAGTTGGAGTACCGGTCAAGAGTGTGATGCTTTAAATTTGGAGACCTATGGATTGATTCCTAAGCATGTAAGTGATAATAAAAGGTGACAACATCACTCAATCATCTGTTGGCGGCATAGAGGTGTCTTTACTCTATCTTGTAGGCACTATTTTTGTATCATGCTAAGTTTGTCACAAATCACTTGGACGCCAAACCTGTAAAATCCTCAATCGTTGAAATGTGCAACAATATATTCAAATATAATGACGTTGCTCTTCCTATTGAGACCGAATTTTGGAGCGTTGTTGAATGACTCCAATATCTTACTCTCACTAGCCCATGCAGTTATGCCTAGTTCATGCATTCCCCTATACACTGCCTGTGTTTAGATCTAACCCATTTCATTGAGTGCCCAAAGGCAACCAGCATTTCTGAACTCTTCCATTGATGAGTGCTGACGTTTGGATATCCAGCCGTTGCTCATACTGCTGCCGAATTGGTTTGGATGCAATATCTCATCAAGGTTTATAAAATGTTTATACTTGGAACTACCCTCGAGTAATGTTATGGTAACATTGTTGGTCTCGTGCTCAAATGGCCCATAACTTTGCCTATCTAATATTCTAAGAAGAAGAAGAAAAAGTTGACCGTTTGAGACACAGTAATACATGTACATCATGAGCTCATTAAGATTCACAGAACCTCAAGATCATGACAAATGATACAAAATTAGTCACTACTCTGACTTTAACATGTTTTTAATTCTAAGCACATATGTATATTTTCAATACCAACCAGATATACAATCTCTCAACATCAAAGAAAACTAATAACCAAAACAGATCTTTCTAGTTTTTTGAATTCCTACAAAGAAAAAACCTAACTACGCCTCTCATTGTTGGTGTTTGGACAGCCGCTGTTTTCCATGCTGTCAATTGACTCAATTTCCTTGCTGAAAGCCCCTTTCCTCTCTCCTTTCTCTTTACTTACAAGTTACAAAGCGTGTGGGAATGGAATTTCATGGATAAGAAATCTAGTAACGGAACTGCTTTCTTGTAAGCCATTTTCTTGCACGTGTTTCCAAAGCCCAAACTCACCATCACCAACATATAAAAGGCCCTCTCTATCACATCTCTTGTTCACTCCCTCTCTTCCCTTTCTTCACTCCTTAAACATATATAGAAGGAATAATTGATAGAGCCATGGCTCGAGTACTTTCTTTCTTCGTCTTCCACCTGCTCCTTCTTGCCGGAATTCTCAACCGGAATCTGACCCATGCCGCCGGAGGCAAGTGGGAGCTCTTACAGAAAAGCATAGGCGTCTCCGCCATGCACATGCAGCTCCTTAACAATGACCGTGTCATCATCTTCGACCGCACCGACTTCGGCGCTTCCAACCTCTCATTGCCGGCCGGAAAATGCAGAGAGGACCCCACCGAAATGGTGATGAAAGTGGACTGCTCCGCCCACTCTGCCGAGTACGACGTCGCCACCAACACCTTTAGGCCGCTCATGATCCTCACTGACACATGGTGCTCCTCCGGCACCGTCGCACCCGACGGCCGCCTTATTCAGACCGGTGGGTTCAATGATGGTGACCGCGCGGTTCGAATTATCGAACCTTGCGGCGGGTGTGATTGGGAGGAGATTAGGACTGGATTAGCTGCTCGGAGGTGGTATGCCACCAATCAGATACTACCTGATGGACGGGCTATTGTAATTGGTGGACGGAGGCAATTCAATTACGAATACTATCCGAAAACGAGCGGTGGAGGTGGATTGTATAGACTACCATTTCTACAGCAAACGAGTGATCGTGAAGAGAATAATCTCTACCCTTTTGTTCACCTCAACGTGGATGGGAATCTGTTTATCTTTGCCAACAATCGAGCAATCTTGTTTGATTATGGCAAGAACGTGGTGGTGCGAACGTACCCGAAAATGCCAGGAGGCGAGCCGCGTAACTACCCGAGCTCGGGCTCTTCGGTTCTGCTCCCACTGAAGAACTTGGAGAAGCCGGAAGCTGAGGTTCTGGTCTGTGGCGGGGCGCCCGTCGGATCCTACAACCAGGCCAACAGCAAGAACTTCGTGGAAGCTCTTAACACGTGTGGGAGGATCAAAATCACAGACTCGGCGCCTGAGTGGAAGATGGAGACAATGCCGGTGGCGAGAGTGATGGGAGACATGGTCTTGCTCCCGTCCGGCGAAGTGCTTATCATCAACGGCGCATCGGCGGGCACCGCAGGATGGGAGTTGGGTCGTAATCCGGCGTTGAGTCCGGTCATTTACCAGCCGGACAACACACCCGAAGCTCGATTTGAGGTGCAGAACCCTTCCACAATCCCACGAATGTACCACTCCACCGCCATCTTGCTTCGCGATGGCCGGGTTCTCGTCGGAGGAAGCAACCCACATGTATACTACAATTTCACCGGTGTTCTTTACCCGACGGAGCTGAGCTTGGAGGCGTTTTCGCCTTCTTACATGGTTTCGAATTTGAGGCCGAATATCAAAACACCAACATCGCCTGCAAAATTGAGTTATGGCGGGAAGTTTGTGATTCGGTTTCAAGTTGGTACTGGAGGGTTAAGCCCAAAGGGAGTTGCAGTGACATTGATAGCTCCTTCATTTGCTACTCACTCCTTCTCCATGAATCAGAGACTCTTGTTTTTGACGAGTGGGAAAGCTACTACTGTGTCAAGTTCGACTTTTGAAGTCGAGGTGAAGGCACCCAGTTCAGGTGTATTAGCACCATCTGGTTACTATCTTTTGTTTGTGGTAAATGGAGGAATCCCAAGCGAAGGGATTTGGGTTCAAATACAGTGAAATTGGTAGTTCATAAGTTCATATACTTTTTTTTTTCTTTTTTTATATTGGGGTTGGTGTATGAGTGGATATTGGTTTCATTTATGAAAGAAATGAAAACTCAATAAAAGAGATGAGAACTTGTTCGATTGGTTCTTGTTACTTGTAATCTCTTGAAGGGTAAAAGTTGAGGATTTTCACAGGGAAGAGGAACTGTCGGGTAGAGAGTCGCAGAAAGTGGAAAAAAAATAATTGTGGAGGTCATGTAATTTCATTGGAAGCAGTGTATATTCCCTATCACAACAACAAGTGTTAGATAAGTTGTTCTGTGTCTTTTATCTCTTCCTGTTATAGTTTATTACTTGTACTGCTGTTATGTGATCTTTTTTTTCGTTCTTTGTTTTCACTTTCTTGTTTCTTTTTCTCTATATTCCTGCTTCAAGGAAAAAAATGCTATGAAGTCGACATCCATATAGCTGTTGTATGAATCCAGTTCTTAGAAGGGCCAAAGTCAATTAATTTAGTCTTTAGATGATGGTTATCAGATTCTAATAAAAATATTGAAAACCTCGGATGGGTAGGTCTGTTCCTGTTGGGCTTGCATTGTTCATGCATGGTGGGTCAACCAGATGAAGTGTCTGTTTTTTTTTTTTTTTTTTTTTTACGACTCTGCTATCTATTAGGAAGACTTTTTTTTAAAACCAAAACAAAGCTACTCTACTAGTCTACTCTCATTTTAGAGAGATTTATTATGATCTCATGAAAGTCATTGAACTTTTACAAGACCATAGTAGTGCAACTGTTAGAAAAGATGTGGATAATCAAGTCATTTACGACACCTCTCTTTTTTTATCGGTTTGTAGTGATGGACATCCAGTGTCACGGGTAAAGGACCATAAGATTCAACACTCACGGGTCACGGGTCTGGTTTTTTCTCTGTTCGTGGCCATTTTCACTCATTAAATTCTAAGCTAAAGTTCTTTTGGCCTTTTCCTTCCTGGCTGCCTGTGCCATTGTTATCCATTTGCACTTTACAGTTTACACTAAATCCAAATGAGGTGTAACTATTATTATACTCAAAGCAGTATTTCTTGCGTGCGTGCAAGGCATCTCTATAGAAACAGGACGCTGTTTTTCGGTGCAGGCATCATCAAATTATCTGCGCTCAAAGTGCAAATCCATCAGTGGGATCCACTAAAATAATAAGCTGATGTGAACCCCACTTTGTGTTTGTGGTGCTGGCCCTGCAGGGCTCACGGAGTTATAGTACTGGTATTTGGTTCCATCCCCTCGGCTACGTCGAAACTTCGTCTGCTTTTTGTAGAATAGTTGGCAAATCCTGACCGTCTGGTAAAGTAGAAAGCCAGTGGTGAGATAGAGTAATGCATGCAAAATCTTTTTTTTTTTTTCTATCGGAGGATTCCAATCCTTTTTTACTGGACTAATCCCTCTGCACAAGTGGGAAGCCAGGTAAACAGTACCCTTATGACTTCAATGTGGTAGCACTAGTGAATTCTGATGATGCCAAAATAGGGTTTCGGACACCACCGGTCAAGTAATAAATGCAGTAAATGCAATAATTAAATAAGAGAGAGAAGGGATTATAGTGGTTCGGTCAAAATGACCTACGTCCATTGCTGAAAGGCAGAGATTGCCTGTGGTGTTTTACTTCCTCAATGATTTCGGATTACAAACTAGAGGAATACAAGAGTCGAAGTGAATGGGAAGATCTTAGTTTTTTCCAAGTGCTGGTGGGGCTCTTGACTTATAGTCTACCCTAACAGACGGGGACGCTCCTCTGCAACATTCGCCCTTGGAACCCTCGAACTGCCCTCGCGCTGGACGAAGCAGGTGAGGAACTCTCCGCAGGACCTGGTAGGAGCGGAACTGTTTCCGAAGCAACGTGGCTGCCCTGACTTGGTCTCTCCGTGGGCTTGGACCTGAGCTTCATCCTCATGGGTTGGGTCATTTGGGCCTGACTCATCAAATTCAACTTTCGATTCCTAAAAAAGGGGGAATCGAGGCCGATACCAAAACCTCAAGCTTCTAAAGGGTTATAATGCAAGACAGATAGGTTCTATGGTTTTGTGGTTTTTTTTTTTAATAATGAATGATAATTTAAAATCCTAAATTTAAAACCCTTGGACTGTTTGATAATCTCACATGTAAAATAAAGTGTAGTAAATTATTAAATCAAGAGAAAATAAAATATAATAAAGTTTTGATAGTATTTTATTTTTAGTTATTTGGTAGGAAGTATTTTTGACATGTTGAATAGAAAAGTGGAGCTTTTTTATCTATTAGTGGAGAAAGGAGATTGATTTTTTACCCTTTTTTTTTAAAGAATAAAGGAAATTTTGAATTAAAGTGTCATTGATGTAATCCCTTTTTAAAAAAAATGAAGGCTTTATTAGATTTTTACTAATTTATTCAAGTGTCGGACCTAAATTTAAAAATATAATAAAGTAAATAGTGGTGTTTTAGTACATTTCCCAACTACGTAAATCCTTGTATCTCTTTTTGCATTGGAAGTTCCCCCAAAACTGGTTCCCAAACAAAACAGCCAAACCAAAACAAAACCCATTTCATATTGCAGCAGCACTGCATCATTCTTTGGTTTCCCTTGAGATAGCCTGCATATAATCTCCTGCTTCTCCTTCCATCGATTATAGATAGGTTCCCTGTTGATGCAGCAGATAAGTACGCCGTTGCAGTCACATCCGAGTAAGACATTAGGACGTCATGTAACTGCGAAGTTAAAAGAGACATGTTCGAACGCGGCCATGTGAGAGGCTGTGGTTGTCAGCCATACAGCTTGTGAAGTATGGCTGCATGTGGTAGTCAGCCATAATACAGCTTGAGTCCAGACCCTATGAGCCTTTGACTTTGAGGACACCCTTTTTTTTTTTTTTGGCAACCTGGCCAGAGTCTCGAGGAAGGAGCCGAGGTGGTGGAAGTGTAACCTTTTATTAAAAATTTCAAACGCTTAACTTCTCAACTTATGAAGTATTCTCAAATTTTGGCCAAAATGATGTTTAGTGCCACCATAAGATTCACCATTTCACTAAAAAAATAGTGACTAACCATAAGATTCACCATTTCACTAAAAAAATAGTGACTAATGAATATGCTCGGATTTTCAGAAGGTATGGCCCATTGTATAGTTCCATTCCTTCAGCGTCACATGTCAAAATCCTCATAAGACCGGGCTTATTGAGGTCAGGCTACCGTGCTATTAGGATTCTTGGAACTTGTCTTTTTTTTTTTTTTTTTTGTAATTTACTTTAGGTAAAGATGCGACAAAACTACATTAAATTTTACATGGGGCTGGAATTATTCAAAACACCCGAGCCTTCATTTACAAGCACATCAATTTACCAAGGATCGAGATGAGGAACCCATGTTTCCCCAACTTATGACTAAGGTTATTTAAGGACACATTTGTGTAACACAATTTTAAATCAGCTTTGTTGAATGTCCTTTTCACTTATGGCAAAAGAAAGTATGTGCTTTTGTTTATCAGACCTTCAAAAGCGGTTTTCCATATAATCACAAAATATATAGTTCGTTAACATATCAAATATGTAATTTTCAATGTGGTAAACATTTTATTTATACTTTTCATGCTTTTTTAGTTAAAAAAATAGTTGGTGTACAAACATGCCCTAAATCTAATATCTTCACTTTTAGACCTTGCTTCAAACATGTCCAAGTGGAGAATTGAAATTTTTCATCAGAATAATGAAAGGTGAGATATGTTGTTGATGTTGTTACAAGAAAAATATAAAGAAAGAGAAGTAGGATGCTTCCTATTGCTTGTTCGGATGTTTTCGTTGTCTGTCTTCCTGTCCAAATCCTAACCTAACTACATCATGTTTGAATGTGGATTTAGCATGCATTCTCCTTCATAAATTAAAATAAAGAAATGATCAATTAAAACCGTTGGAGAAGTCATTGTCCACACGTCTCCATTCTAGTCATTGTTAAAGAAAAAATAAACACATGGTAGGACTCCATTCAATGGTCCAAAATGTTGACATGATGATCCAAAGCAAGTGAGACAATGTCATCCCCTCTGTATATAACTTGTGGCTACTACCTTCCAATTTAGAATAAAGATGACCATTGATGTGTCATCAATGATGGGGTCCATCGTTTTGACAATTCATTTCCTTGATTTATATAGAACATGCACTGCACAATTATTTTGGTGACAGCTGCTCGCTGCTGTTTCTTGCAAAGAGATTTTTGGGGAATGATCATGAGATCGAACATGTCTCAATCCGACTGACCTCAACGTGGAAGGAATGTGAACAAGGATTTGATTCGAGTTGTTAAACAAGTTATTATATTATTATTAGGGGGGCCTACTGTGGATTTTTTGATCACATGTTGCTATCAAATAAGGCTGGAAAGGATAAATATGTGATGTTGATGAATGGCAAAAGGTTTTAATTTTAAGAAGTTCCAAATGACAGAAACTACTAGTAATTCAGCGCTAGCTAGGCATCTCCTTGTATATAGAGATGGGACTGTTGAGGTCAGTTTCAGGTTTTGGCCAACCCAAATTCGACCCGTGACATATACCTGACCTCAAATGGATTTTCATCATTATTGTTCGTATTATTTTCTAAGTATGGAACTTATATGGAAAGAGAACACAAGAGAACATAAATGTACAAAGGAAAAGAGGAAGCTGTCCAAGCACTAAGAACCTACTAAAGCTGCCTAACTTAACCAATATATATACATAACAAAAGAATTGAGTTCAAAGCAGTTTAAGTTACATCTGATGTGTTGTCAAAACTAGCAAAAGAAGTATCAAAAGAAGTCCCCGTGCAATCCTCTTTACATCGGGTTTGGTATTGTCAATTTTACATTAAAAAATTAGGAAATATATGAAGGGCAGGGCTCAATGGGCAGGCACATCCCCTCCATAAAAATAATTAATAGGCATCGATTTTGGTTGCAGCACTGATGGATAGAAATTGAGTAAAGTGTGCGGGTGTGTGAGCATTTACCAGAAAAAAATAAGGGATAGGGGTCGAACCTCTGTGTCTACGACTGAACCAGCTCAAACGCAAGGGACCCATTACAGAACCTGCAGCCCTCAATTAGTATGGTCCACATTGGAAATAGGGATTGGCATATCAGCCATTTGGGTGTGGTTCTGTTTTAACTAAATATAAAAAAATCTAGTGTATAGTAGTGGCAATATCAATAATGTATGTGGGTCCTTTTCAACTAATATGGACCATATCCACCAGGCATATGCTCGTAGAACATAGTCCCATATGCTCGTAGCCGTAGGAGAACATTAGTCCCAGGCTAATGGAGAATGTTCTCCAACGAGCTACTGCATGTGAAGTCTAGCTCTATAAATCCCATTTGATTTCGCCTTTGATTAAATGCAGCTTCTTCTATATTTTTGTCATCTGATCATGATCTGGCATCATGACCAATTTTTCACTTATTGATGATGTTCATTAAAAATTTCTAGTGAAGACGTCATTAAACTTTAAGGCCGACAACATGCCACCTGGCTACTCAGGGTATGCCACTCTTCCACATTTGTGGAATGCGCCTTTTTCCACATGTGTGGGCTGACTTGTAGGGGTGTTCATGGGCCTGGCCAGCCCGATTCGGGCCTAGCCCACTTTGATTCTGGCTTGGATATGTCATTAGGGCCCGATTAATAATTGGTCCGGGCTTATATTAAGTGATAGAAAACCCATAGGCTGGCCCGGCCCAATAAGAGTAATGAATGCATGTAATTTAATTTAATTAGTGCTCAAATGCCCACAAAGTGATAAAAAACTAGGTTCGGCCCAGCCTGATTGATTAAATGGACGGACTCGGGCCTAACTTTTATGGCCCGTGTCAGGCTTGAGCCGGGGCTAGGCCAGTGTTACTAAAGTCAGGCATGACCTGGATATACCTTAGCCCGGCTCATGAACACCCCAACTAACTTGGTTCACAACTCCCTTGAAGGAGAAAGAAAAGCGCTGATGAACCAATGGCTAGGATAATCTAGCGGGCTATTTTTTTTTGGCTTCCTGTTAAAGAGGGCCCCCTCACGAAAACCCAAACCAATAGACATGTATCGAAGTGGGCCCTATGAGCTGGTCTGCAATTTAGCAATATACCGTCTGCTCGTAGAAAAACATTGCATTGTCCTTGACACTAATACTTTACCATTCTCCCAAAAATCATAAACCGGATACTAACTAATAATGAAATCATTTTGAAAATTTGATTAGACCAGGAAGCTCACTAAGCCGAGAAACTAGGTTGAGTCTTAACAGAGTGCTTCGTCACACTTGTTGGTTGTTTCTCAACTTAGTGACCTATTGAGTCAAGTCGGTGAGTCAACATGATGACTTTAAATATTGGTGTAGTATCTTCTATATTGTCTTTTTCAAAAATGGATACATATTGGACTTGTCACATTATGTGTCGGGTGCATGATTGCATCAGCTTATGGGTCTGATTTAAAAATGATATCAAAAATTCAAAAAAAAAAAAGTAATCTAAAAAATAGGGAAAATGAAATTTGTAGAATTTATGGATTTTAGAGATTAAGGAAACATCTGGTAACAAATGAGCAATCCATGAGGAATCCGTAGATTTGACGATTCCTCAGTGCCCCTGTAGTATGAGTTTCTCATTGATGATTTTTTTTATTGATGAGGATTCTACATCGATATCAGTGTATACAAATGCATATAAATACATAAATTGCAGATTTCCAATTTTTGGAGGTGGGCTGAGGTTTGAACCTGAATTATCAAAAATGAGATTTTCTACTAACCCAAATCTAGGCCTGTACGTTTGACACTTTACGAGATTAGTAAAAGTGAAGTAAAGCCTTCATTTTTCAGACAAGGAGTCACATCTGTAGCACTTTAATTCAAAATCTCGTCCATCATTTTCTAAAAACGTGAAAAAGCAACATCCTTTCTCCACTAACATACAAAAAAAGCTCCACTTTTCTATATAAAATGTCAAAAATATTTCATACCAAACAACTAAAAACAAGATATCATGATAACCTCATTATATTTTATTATCTCTTTATTTGATGCTAAACTACACTTTATTTTACATGTAAAATTATCAAACGGGCTATAAGGGATTTACAATTACCAAGCGAGAGTTCCAATTTGATTGCCAAACTAATCCCAATTTGTGTAAGTCCTTAAACTACTAGAAGATGCTCTTTTCGACATCGATTTTGTATAATTTTAATTCTATAAGATAATCCTTTTCTAGCAATTAAAATAAGTTGGTTTTACTTGTTTTTAAAGCACATCAGCTATGAATTTTGTTTATTTATATATAGTTGCATTGTTTTGTATATGACTGCTTTCAATATTGTGTGTGTATTCTCACAACCATATGCAAATATTTTATTTTTATTTCTTCTGAGTCTGTAAATTAGAATATCTGAATTTTCATATAAATGTAATTATCTTATTTAAAATAATTTATCAATTATTATATCAACCGTAAAATCATTTATTCATACTATGAAAGTTGGATCTCACATGTAGAACTCCAAACAATGAATTATTTGAATTTGTCACTTTCCGTGGAAACCACCTGGATGCATGATAATCAAGTAAAATATAGAGATTGATAAGTTTAGTGGATAAATTAGGGGAAATTTGAATATCAATCCAATATTCAGATGAACCTAGCCCTTGTTTTCACTCCTCAAAGTTAAAGAGTTTCATATCATGTAATTTTTTGCAATAAAATCCAGTGGTTATTTGTATCCAGATTAATGTAAAACTATGACTACTGTCGATTCAAGGAGGGCACCTCTTCATTAGGGCATTGGATCGTTCAAAAGTGTGCTGCCATGATAATTGGAAGTTAAGGTGCGACTATGATGAGAATACACAAATATATCTATGGATATAGGAGTATAGGACTCTCGTTCTCACCATACCTTCTAGGGATCGATATGGGCAATGAATTGGGTTAGGTAGTCTCGCTCGGCCACTAAGCCAAGTTAGCCAAAAACGGGAGAGAAAAAATATTTGGTGTGTTGGTCATTTATTTTAGTTTGTAATTGTTGTCAATCCTAGGGTGTTGGCATGGTGTTGGAAAGCAGTATGATGAAGGTTGCAAGCATTCAAAGTGAAACTGGGCAACTGCATGTCCAGGTCATGTCAGTTAAGCATATTGTTATGCTTATATCTTCACATCTAGCACCTGAATTAAAAAGTGGTCAACATGACTTTTGTGCATCAGTGAGAGGGCTTGATTTTTGGTTTTGGAATCAGGTCGATCCGACTTCAGGTTTTAAAGTTATGGCCCAAACAGTGGGACAACTCTGCCTCTCTCAGGTTGCTGTTTTTCTCAGACCAGTCAGCTTCGAGGTGATTTTACACTACCTTCCATTCAATCTGGGTTAAATCTCAAAGCATGAAAGTTGTAGCCCTCTGATAAATCTTTTATTTGGCTCAAGAATCATGTCGTTTCGAGCTCGGAAGAGGAAGTTATGAATTTTCTAGTGGAGACAAATTCTGCAGTTTTTCTGCACTGCGAGATTAATTCTTCTTCTTGGTACCTTGTTGTGGGTCCCATTATGTGTTGGGATGTAATCAGCAGATGGCCCATCAGTTTCATCTGATTCAAATGGTAGGTCAGTCCATGTGCATAAGTCTTCATTCAAATGCAAAAGTCTTTTGCATTATAACAAAAGTCTTTTGCATAATGCAAAAGTCTTAATGGAAGAGCCTACAATTGTTGAGTGTGCACTTATTTTCAATTAGAAAAATGGGGTTTATTCATTTTTCTTCATAGAGTGCAAAAATCTTGTGCAAAAGTCATTCTATCAAGTCAAGGTTCAAATATTTAATTGATTCCTACATCTTGTTGGGATCAATTTTCTTCCCCTTGGTGTGTTTCTTTGAAACAAGCTCTTTGAAATCATCATCGATGCTACAACACAACATATCCATCAATTGAAGTGATCTTTATTCTATTCCTGAGAGAGTTGCAGAGATATACTGAAGGCTGAAAAACCCAAAGTCCCGGTGCAAGCAAGAGAGTTTCAAAATCTGATATTCACTCTTGAGATCGTACGTGCCTATCACCATCTCTCACTCAGAGTCCTGATTAATATGTTCTTCAGTACATGATGATCTGTTCTTCATCTGTGGTATGGTCATTCTGCCCTCTACTTCATGTGGATTTATATTCCTACTTGTAGTCTTCCTCAGATTATGATTATGCAGACTAAGGGTGTGACTAGAAATTAGTGATTGTGATTGATAAGAGTTGCATGGCATATTTAATTGTGAACTAGTCTCGGTGAAATTATCTATGTGATTGATATTTTCTTGACACCTGTGTGTGTTGTTGGAATGTTATTGTAAGGCACCTGCGTGTGTCATAAATTTTTTTAAATCCTTGTAATCACTCAAGTGGGTGCTTGAGTATAGGGGTTGATGCTCTTGTCCGTTGGTGCGGGCAAAGTTGTAAGGGGTTGGTGCTCCTAGCAGTTGGTGCTGCTAAAATAGTGGAAGTGCATTTTTGTGCACCGTGGATGTAGCCTGAGGGTGAACCACGTAAAAACTTCTGTGTCGTGATTGTGTGGTTGATTGTTTGCATATAAATTTTTAGACACACTGATTCACCCCCCCCCTCTCAGTGTCCGTGTGGGGTCAACATGGTGCTGTGCTTGGATCCTAGGAAATCTGTTGCTCCGCACTTGGTTTGCCTGTAACTCTATTTAGGTGTGATTGGTTATAGCAAAGTATTAACCAATTGACTGGGTTATCTAGACACATGAACCATTATTTATGTGTACAGGTGGAATGGAAGGGTTAGGCTGGGCCAATCCTTTTGCTTGACCTGCTTATTCCTAACATTCAGGTAGAGATAGGCCCACAGCTGACAGCTCCAAGAGTGAACTATGGGCCCAGCCCATTTTCTAAATTTATATGACTTTTTGTACTTAAGTATGTTGGACATGCTGGGCCTGTAAATAAACTAGCACAAGTCCATTTAACATTGAACCTTTAGTGTAAACCAGTTATGTGAACTCAGTTTACTAGAAAACATATGGGTTCTTTCGCTCATTGTAATTTTGAGAAAAAGAAATTTATCTTACCCAGGTGGTTGCCCAGTTCCAGTTGATTTGAAAACCCGCCTCTCACCAAGATGCTTGGGTATGTTAGGGAACTTGCTCCAGTAGAGTGGAGTGAAGTAGAGCCTTCAATTTTAGACAAAGATCACATCAAAAGTACATATTTTAAAAATCTCTTTTTTAAAAAAATAATTAAATAAAAAAATATTATTCTCTACTAAAAGACAAAAAACACCTACTTTTTTACTTTTAAAAAAAAAAGTAAAAAAGATTCCCTACCAAATAATTAAAGAAAAATTATCATCATAACCCATTTATATTTATTCTTTCATTATTTAAGGCTTTACTTCACTTCATTCTACATGTGCTCTGGGTATACTCACATTCGGCGTATGCGGGTGTCTCCTCCTCACGTACTGTGGGTGTTCTCTTCCAACTTTTGGGGGTGCTTTTTTTGGTTCCCAAACCTTGGCTGGAGTAAAAATTAATTAATTAATGTATCCAGTGCCCAAGGTTGAGTAACAACAAAACCCATGCACAGACCCAAAGTCTTCTCAGCTTGTGATTCTTATTAGTATGAATGAAACCACATGGACTCACATCCCTGGAGTGGCCCAGCCCATGGCTGGCCCGAAGTTATAGAATAAGAAATTCCTTTTTTGTTTGCTTCTATGGTAGACACTTATTACAATTTATGTCCCAAATCATCCTCTGTACGCATGGCCTTCATGAATATCAATCCAGGAGAAAGCCCACTTACTGCTGATTTGTGGCCCTGCACGATGGCAGCATCCTTTTGAATAGTTAAAGTGCCCTTTTGTTTGCTTGGAATTGAATTCTTAGGAATTTGAAAATGGGTAGAAAAAAAGAAATGTGAATGGGACCTAAGTTTCCTAGCATGGATATTCATTTCCTATTTCCCCTTAGTTTATTTTTTATTATTTCATTGTCGCTTTTGGATCTTCACCTTTGTTTCTTTAATTTTAACCAATTCCAAAATTACATTTCTTAGAGACTATTGGTTTCGAGCAATTGAATTGAATAATAAGAATTACAAGACTCCTAATTTTCTTAGAGACCGTTGGTTTCGAGTAATTGAATTAAATCATAGGGATTGTAAGACTCCTATTATTAAAGTGGGAATAAATAAGCAGCCCCCACCCAAGTAATTCAAATCCTTAAAAAATGAGGTTTGTATCTACAATTGTTTATCGCTACCTTATATCATCACCCTTCACCTCACCTCTTTGATAGTATTTTGTAGAAGCTCACCTGACCATAAATTTGACAATGTCTGTGTATTCTATGTGGAACAAGCTGGCCTTCCTAAGAATTAAATTACATGAAACCACAGGCCCCAGGGCAAATTCGTGCACTAACTAACGAGCCCTATAGTACTAAAACCGAGCAAGTGAAATCAGAAAAACCGAGCAAGTGAAATCAGATATTTATATTGGTATAACCTGCCTTTTTAGAGATCATGTGCAAGCCCACTTATCAGGTGTACAGGACAAGTACATTTAACTGAAATTTAGGCCCCCTCTTATGTGGTCACGTGGCATGAGGGAGTAGATCACATGAAGGTATGACCCCAGTCCCCCACACGTTAGGTGTGGCAATGGGCTCAAAACACACCTCAACTCATTCACTATTTGAGCAGAAAATGACAACCCAAATCCTTAATTTGCATATAGATTTAGGTTGAGGTTAATCTGACCATGTTTACTATGTTTAACAAGGCAAAAAAATTGTAAAATTGAATTCTATCCAAACCCAACCCATTTCTTAGTTTTGCTAGAAATGCCCATCCACCCCCACATTACTTGATTGCGGTCCAGTCCAGCCTATAGGTCTAGCCAGGAACTGGATATGACAATGGGACTGATCAAAAGGGTGGGGTACTACTCCATCAACCAAAATGGGCCGGCTGAGTAATAACATATCATGAAGCAGAGCAAATGTAGGTATAGGCCAGCATATATAAGTTCATCCCAACCCAAATCCAACTCAAAAGCCTTCCATCTTGATGTGCCCATGAGGCACTAATAAAAGGCCCAATAGAATAAGTTCAGCCCAACCCATATCAAACTCAAAAACCTTTTAACTTGCTGGGCCCATAAGATTCTATTAAAGGGCTTTGTAGAACTCTCCAGAGAAGGCTGGAGAATATTCTCATTTCTCAGCACACAATTACACAAATGAAACTGTGTGGAAATTGCAACAAAACTAATGCCATCTTAACTGGGACTGATCTGAACCATACAAAAGTTCTATACAAAACTCAAATCAAGAGCAACTGAACAAGCACTCCCTACTTTCTACTTTGAACTTTCCCATTATTTCATAGCCAATATTAACTACACTGATCATACTACCATTTCTACACCAGCAATATTAACAGAGGATTCTGAAACATTTGACACTCTACTTTACATATCAAAACCATCAAACAGCAGCCTTCAAACAGCAGTCCTCCTGGCTCTCTTTGCAACTGGAGACTTGATTGATTTAGGCTGTTTAGGCTTCACAGCCCCAGATTTCCTCCCCTTTCTACCACCCACCTTCTTCACTGCCTTCGCAGCCCTCGTAGCAGGTTTCTTCCCCGACCTCGTCCTAGCAGCTACTCCACTAGTCTTCTTAGGCTTCTTCTCCTCTTTTCCCTTCACCACCTTCTCCTTCTTACCCAATTCAGACAACTTGAAAGAAGCCTTAATCTTAATAAGCTTCCCTTTTGCAGTAAAGTTCTTCAGCTGAAGCGCCAACATCTTCTTATAATTCGCAGGAAGAACAGCCTTGTGCTTCTCCTCCATGTACTTGGCAATCGCATACGAGCTCGAACCGCTCTTCTCTTGCAACGCCACTAACGCTTCCTTAATCATCTGAAACATCAAAGAATAAAAGATGGGGTACCCCAATTAAAGCCAGAAACAATCATAAAAACCAAAATCAAGACAACCCCAGAAGAGAAAACAAGGAATTAAGAAGACCCAGAAGAGAAAACAAGGAATTCGATTTACCTGGAAATAAGGAGGATGGGAAGGGCCTTCTTTGGGCTTCTTCTCCTTTGGGGCTTTGGGCTTCTTCTCTTTTGGGGGCTTCTGGGGCTGAGGCTCTGCAACAGCAGGCTCTGCTGGTGCAGGATCAACAGGCATAGCTGAGGCTACTTCAGCTTCTTCTGCTGCAGCCATTGAAACCAACAGAGGAAACACGATCTCTGAAAAGATGGACGGAAAGAAACGGTTTG
This sequence comes from Litsea cubeba, assembly GCA_012931725.1. Taxonomy (NCBI): domain Eukaryota; kingdom Viridiplantae; phylum Streptophyta; class Magnoliopsida; order Laurales; family Lauraceae; genus Litsea; species Litsea cubeba. The sequence goes on along the minus strand of CM022945.1, from coordinate 93,100,020 downwards.
ATAACTGTATTTATAACGGGAAACTTGGGATTCGAGGGAAGGGCTCTCATTGGCTGAGAGAGAGTCACACGGATTGGTGGTGTACGTGGACTTGATCCTGGCCGATCATCTTTACTGTGGATGTGTGGGTGCCACGTCAATAGCTTCGATTGCATAACGCACGGCTGTGGTTATCTCCCGAAATGGATTGATTTGCATATGCGTCTTGCACAAAGTAGAAAACAAAAACTCTAAAAATGGCCGACTGAGGTGACAGGTCTGTGTTCCACTTTTAGGTGTAGAAAAGCTGGTGTGTGCAAGACTCACACTGTCACAGAAAGAGTCAGCATGTGTGCTTCTCGTGACAGAGGGGTGTGTTTTTCTAGTGGATTGCTGTTGTATTTCTCACATGATCAATGGGTGCTTTGCTCTGATGAATTTACAATGGTGGAGATAGAAAACCATGGGTTGTATTGTGGTTTTGATTGGCTTGGAATGATGGACATTTGGATGGTGTTTGGCTGTCCAAACTAACACTCATTTTTTCACAACAGAAGGCTTGAAACTCTTCAGTCTTTATCATGAACAATGTGATCCCTCTTAGTAACAGAAGTTGATCAGAAAGAAAGCTTTTATTGTTATTTGGAACTGATCTGTTTTTGTTTCAACAAACTACTTCTAATTAACTTAGATTTAGCCAAAACATTTTCCTTGAAAATATCCTATTAGTGTTTTTTAGTGGTACATGAATGGCAACTCTTTATTTTGTATGGGACTGCAAGCCATTGACACTCATCTATGTCAAATGAATTGACTCTCATAGGCTTTATATAAGAGAGTATTTGGAGTAGGTCAGATGTAGTCACCCGTTGAATTTAAGCATATCAATAAGCCGAAGTGTACTTATATACTTGTCTTTGTGGACCTTATTAGCAATGCAACAGGGTAGGGTGGTGGACTTTAGCTAACTATAATAGTTATCTCCACCTACATTGTTGCCCACTTTGTCCTCAGCTTTCATATAGAAGGTTAAAGTGAGATTAAATTAATACTTTATAATTAACATAGTTTTCCTCTTAAGAGTTGGCTATATATTGGTCATATGTATGAGGAATGTTCATATGCATCTTTCCCTCACCATAAAGTGAGGGACACTCTCATTTTTTTCACATGAAAAGTGCATTTTGTACCTCATCTTATATATTTAAACAATACATTTTGTACTTGAAAATTTTCAAAAAGGAAAATGTCCCTCACCCTATGGTGAGGGAAAGATGCATATGAATGTCTCATGTATGTATTGTCCATTTTTAGTCTATCTACATCGATTTAGACTTGCTATCTCAGCTGTGAAGTGACACAAGCCCCAATTTGACATTCATGTAAGGAGAAGTAAAAAGGCGCCTGAATCTCCAAGCCTGCAAAGAGGACTTGCTTGGTGCATATTCATTTATATGCCTATTTGTTTTACAGTAAATTAAAAATTATAGTCCGATCTCTCGGGTAAGAATCAAAGAGCTGTGGAAGAGGAATACGACACGTTCATAGACACATCCTTGCTCCCTATTAAATTGAATCTAAAGTGCATGTACAGTTAAAAAATTGTTAAATTTTAACATTATCAAATAAGGATTTTTAATGATTTTCAGGGATTTCCCAAAGTGTAACTACAACATAGTTCTCTCTCCTAACAATGAAATGTATCATGTTCCATTATATTATGGGATAGTCCAAAGATATTATATAATTTATCAATTTTTGTATCATATATTTTCTGCAACTAGCTGCTAGCTAATTCATTTTTCGCTGAATGCAGAAAATGTCATTTTGTGACAAGTAAATACACATCTTACTATCATTTTCTTAACTTCTATTATTAGAAAAAAAATATCTAATATACTGCATAAAAATCATGAAATTATGAGATTGAGTCCCATGATATCATGAGATTTATCAATTTTTGTGAGGTATATATACTATTCTCATGATATCATGAAATATGGAATAAAAAAGTTTAAAAAAAATAAATAACATTTCGTAAATTTTTACTATGATGCTGTAAAAATCAAACTTAAGAAAGACTATTATGTCAAAATTTAACCAGTTGGAAATGTTAAGGTGGATTCAACAAACATACATCCGATTGACTTCGAAGTCAAAGCCAGCTCTAACCGGACGTGACGGATGAACGTGACGGGGGCTTACCCGCCAAATGTACCGTAGCAACGAAACATCCGTTACAAAATCACCAACGGCTAAGATCTTCCACGAGTCATCAAAGCAGTGGGCCCACACGCATCCGAAGTCAAAGAAACCCCTGAGAAAGCATAACAAAAAACCAAAAACGAAACCCAGACCGAAACGGTCGTTTCTTTCTCAGTCTCTCGAGTCTCGACCCTTTTTAGGGTTTACTACTTCCATTGAAGCCTCTTCAACTTGGACCAGAAGAACTACAGAGATTTTCATCAGAGGAAGAGAGAGAGAGAGAGAGATGAGGTCACCGATTTCATTCCAGATTTGAAGAGGTCAGATTCAATCTTTTCTCCTCTTTCCCATGATCTAAACTTGTTGAATTTGATTCCGATGCTTCCATGATATATTTTTTTTCTATTTTGGGTGAAGGATCTGTGATTTTTCACAGGTTTGTCTGACTCAATGCAAGACTCAATCTTTTCGATTTCCCATGATAGTATCAGTGCTGAGAGAAGTGGTAGTAAATGCAATTAGGGAGCGTTTGATAATCTGCATTCTTGGTTGGGAGCTAAAGATGGAAAGAATGGTGTCTATAGATTTGCCAAAATCAGGAAAGTTGTCTTGATTGGTGGAGGGATGTGTTAATGGCATATTAAAGACCTAATTTTTTTTTAGTGAAGTAAGTTGGGAATCTGGACTAAATTAAGGAATGATCAATCTTTGGAATAGAAGTAAAGACAATTTCTGCTAGGATGAAGGAATATGCTAGCTAAGTATTTGTAGATTTGCCAACATTGGATAGTTAGAGATATTGACCATGTAAGGGTGCATTAAAGATGAAAATGATGGTGGAGGGATGCATTGAAGAGCTATTGAAAATTGTGAATGAGGTTATATGAGTGGTTATCAAATCAAAAAATGGTCAATAGAATTTCTAAAACAGTAAAGATGACTTCAGCTAGGATGCAGAAAGATGGGTTTTAGGAGAAAATGGAATAAGTATAGATAGATACTTGTATTTTGGTGGATGAAAATGGGATTGAATGGTTAACACCAAATTGTTCAATAAAATTTTGATTACAGGTCCATGAATGACCTGCGGATGTAGAGAGATCACTCCAGTCCCTTTATAGAAGAACAAAGAAGATATTCGGAACTGTACAAACTACAAAGTTATCACACGAGGGATTGCCGTAGGTTATTGTGAGTGCGCACGTGTGTGCATTCGAAATGCTATGGTTAAGAGATCAGGACTGTACAAATTATAATGCTTTTAAACCAGGGATTGTAGTTGGTTCTGGTTTGGTACAAGTTTATAGATTTGTCGGATCCGAAGTGGGTGTTGGTTCTGGCTGGCCCAACCACTTCTCCAATACAAACACAATTTAGTATTTGGAGCTATATGTTCGGTGTGAATCCTGGGTGAGAACGTTTTAACTTTAGTTTTTGTAAAATCTTGATCACATGATGATGATATAAGGTGCCCATATCAATTTCCATTAGGTTATGATATGATAGCAGAACTTTTCAAGCAGTGTAGTGGTGGAAACTGACTCCTCTAATGCAATTAGGAGGGTTTCATCCTGAGAAGGGGTGCCATGAAAATTTCAAATTATCTTTTATGAGATCCAGATATTGCCATCTTCTCTTCAGATAGTTTTTCACCACGTTGGTGGGGAAGCCAATGGTGTGGCACGTATGCTTGTCGGGGGCTGAGGGGAGTGTTCTGTATTTTGGGCCAATAATGTGTTTCTTTTTTTTTTAGCTGGTTGTTGTTTTCCATGTGGCTGAGTTACAGTGCTCTGCTGCCGGCCCCTCTTTTTGTCTGCTTCTCGTGTTTTTAATATATTCATTCTTTTCACCAATAAAAAAAAAAGCATTTTGTATAATAAAAAGAAAAGGCTTACATGCAGCTGAACCTGGATTGGCGGGATAAGACCAAGATGACAATGATGAAATGTTGTACATGCATATCTCTCTTTTTTCTAATGACATGTACTTACTTTTGCTCCATGCATCGCTTTGGTTTTAGTGCTAGTTATACACATTGTAAGTTGCAAGAATGCTGATAGGGAGCGGCAGCCTATGATGCACAGATACTTCAGAATAGGCAACGTGTCGTGTTGTGTCATATCCGATACTTCACTTTTTATGTATAAAATCCATGTCCTTGCCATATGCAAGGTGTCCCTATCATATCCATGCCATATCTAGGCATCACAGGTGACAGCATTCTTTATGAATCAACTAGCGATGCATTGTTCCAGCAATGGTGACCTCAATGTTGGGAAAGAAAAGCCTGATGAGGGTATCCCCATGGTATTTGACTCGACGGCACTAATTCCCCGGGTGCACGCATGACCCCGCACCACTGGTGCACCAGTTTTTTTTTTTTTTTTTTGGGGTTTGGGTGGTGGGGGGTGGTCGAACACACTATGTGGGGAGCAAACCCACACCTTATGCTAACGAACCAACACCCAGGCAGGTAACACTATTTATCAATCTTTTGATGTTGCCAAGTTGAGGGAAGAGTAGTTTTAAAATGTTAAAAGATTCTTTGATTTGATTCTTAAAGTTGCATATTACTCTCACTATTATACTACTTATGTCTGTGCGATCCTTGCCACTCAAAACTTTTGGAAGAGCAAGACCTGGACTTGTTTTCCACGTTACTGTGTTTTGGGCACTGGAGACTTGATCGTCTGGAGAATAATTTAGTTTCTTGAGTTTATATATCTTAAAATGTAATGTCATCTAGCATGCTTATGATTTTTATAGGTTACGTTGTTGTGCAAAGATTTGTCATTGTCTTCCTCTCATGCTGGATTCTTGGTTATCTTAATTCATGAATTTACTGACTAATGTTTTCTTTCTTTCAGATGAGAAGTACTCAGGCATCATCACGTCTTCTTTGAATGGGAAATTTACCCCTTTTATTTGTTGATCATATTTTCAAAGCCAGCTTCCTTTTGCAGCTATAACCAATTGATTTTTTTCTTCTATCAGTATAAGTGTGGCGATCTCAAATTTAGAAGCTCGCAAGACACTGAATGCACCCATTAAGGAAACTTTATCAGTGTATAACAGCTCATCCATGCCTTATTTCCTATGAGGGTATAAGACATGGATGACAGTGGACAGCGAGAAAACGGGAGACACAGGCCAGATCAATACAAAGGGATTCATGCTCAGGTAACAAGAAGTTTTGCTGAGTGCATCAAGCTTTCCATTATTATATTTTCTTCTCTTCTCTACTCTACTTGTAAGAAACTGATTTGATATATTACATGATTGTTTAGACTTTACAGTTATTGGTGATGTTTTTGCATATTATTTTTAATTTAAAATAAATTTGTTTTAATTAATCTAAATAATATGAGTCCAGGGTCCAATGCTTTAAGATTTGCCAAGTCAGACTTTGTGTATTGGTGTCAAATTCCGACATGCATACCCATACTCATGCAACTTAGACTCAAATAAAATAATAAATTTAATTTAAGTTGACTCGAACCCACAATTACCAGGATGAGACAATGAAAACATTGTGAGTGTGCTACAGGGTCCCCTTTTTTTTTTTTTTGAATGGTAAGGGAAAATTATATATATATATAAAGATTGAAAACCAAAAAGGAACCCCATCATATCAAAAGGGGGAAGAAAGAACAATGGTATGGAAGAGTTATACCAACAAGAAAGGAAGAAGATTACAAAGTAGAAGCCAACAAATCTGAAAACCCGTCCACCCCTTTTTGGCCAACGCATCCACAAAACTATTAGTCTCCCTCTTCACATGCTGAAACTTCACTTGGAGTGGGGACGTTAAGGACTTAATCTCATTGAAATAAAACTGAAATCTCCATGGAGTCTTGATGAAGGAAAAACCCAAGTTATGGCATTCAAGGAATCTCTTTCCACCACCAACATGGCATGAAAGGAAGACGAAAAGATCCGAAGGGCTTCTAAAATAGTTGCCACCTCCGCCTTATGAGACTCCATACAATCCACATGTTTAGAGAATAAAGCCAAAACAACTCCATGACTGTCATGGAGCACTCCAACGACGCCAGCCTGCCTCAGCCGGCCCCATTCAATTCTTCCACAGAAGGAGAAGCCTCAACCGCCAAGATACTCTCCTTATGAGAACCATAAAAAAGAGAAGCCTCCCAATTATGTAAGATACCATCAACTCTTAAGAACCCAAACCCCTTTCTTCCAGAAGCCCACTTTGCTATCTTCCTGAGCACTGACAACATCACATCTTCCTTTGGCTTTGAGCTACCCGTGAAAACACTATTGTTCCTCTCTCCCCAAATAGACCACGAAATGGCATAGGGAATGAGTCTCCAACTAGCTGCTCCATTTCCAAGAAAAAAGGGGATGACCTCCAAGCCTGAAAGAGACCCGCCAATGAATTTGGAAAGCACCAACCAACACCGCTATGACCAATAAACCTACACCACAAGGAATAGGTAAACCCGCTATGCACAAAAAAGTACTCAATAGTCTCCCTCTCCTTCTCACAAAGCAAGCAAATATCGGAATTATCCTTAGTAGTCAAAGTGTCAAACCCGTCCTTCTGAGATTGTGCTAGCTCTTGTCAATGAGTCCAAACTAAGGGACAGGTTCTCCTAAGCTGCAGCTTAGGGGTATCCTAAGCTGCAGTAGTGTAAAGATGGGTCACACACGTGCTCACACATGTGCGGTTTACACACTGCAGCTTAGGATACCTCTAAGCTAAAGCTTGGGAGAACCTGCCCCCCAAACTAAAATAAGATATTTCCTCAAATCTGGTATAACTGCCAGTTAGCACTTAACACTGGTTTAACTGCTCCATAGGACCGTAACACTTTTTGCAGTTCTGATTGGTTTTTTATTTTTCAATTTTTTTGTATCGGTAACAGATAAACTTGTATTTCCAACTGAACAGAGAGGAAAAGTGCCAATCGTGCTAAAAACCAAAGAACAAAGGAAAGAGGTATAAGACCATTATACTATGGCAACAATCAAACGGGAGAAACAACTCTATCTACCCCTTTATTGGTTTCTTGACTCATGGTATGGTTCGATTTAACAAGTGTCTGGGGCATTGCTTTTGGTTGTACCCTTGTTGACATTCCAGTCCTTTTAGAAACAATGGTTTGACCCCTAAAAGAGGGACTTTTAAGATTAGCTGAGACCTAATAAGGGTCGGAACCATGCAACTGCTCTCTCTCTCTCTCTCTCTCTCTCTCTCTCTCTCTCTCTCTCTCTCTCTCTCTCTCTCTCTCTCTCTCTCTTCTCTCTCTCTCTCATACATACATACATATATGAGTTTGCACTACAAAACTTCCCGGGCGTTTTTCACACACACAAAAAAAAAAAAACGTCCCTCTTTTAGCAAATAAAAGTGTGACACATGTCATCAATGATATGCATATCCGATTCTCTCTCCTAAACATTCTCCTACAGAGGTAGATCTTTTTAGATTCTCTTAACAAACTAACAAATCATTGGCTATTAGATAGGGGCAGAAACTCTCCTTTTAAGATAGGGGAGTTTTTGAGAATTTCTCTCTCTCTCTATATATATATATATATGTGGGTGGGTGGGTGTCTCCTACGAGCAACTACAAGTGCAGTCCAGCATTGTGGGGCCCAAGTGGGCCCACCTTTCATCAATGCCGCTCCGTTGATACTCTTTTCATCCCATGACCTGGCATCAGGCTCACTTTTACACTCACTGAACCTTCACTCACCATTCGATTGAACCTCAAGAAAATCTACGGATAAGAATAACATACCATTAAACTTTAAGGCTGTTAATTTGGTGGGGCTGAATTTTTGGATCCCCCTTATCCATTAGGAGACCTTTCTATCTGCCCTCCTCCCATTGATAAACTTGCATCTAAGTGGGCCCCACGAGTTGGACTGCATATAAGCTATATGCAATCTGCTCATAGAACATCTCCCCAGATATTTATGTATCTCGTACTAACATCTTCCTTGCCGATTACATTCTACGACATCCAAATACTTGTAGAAGCGAAATATATCTGTAGTGTATTCACAGAATATAGTATTGGTACTTAAGGCTCATGGATACTTATAGGGGTTATTTTTGCAAGTCATGGAAATGGATAGCAGAATTTATTTTCACCGTCATTTGGGGCGCTGCAGGGAACCAAAATGTCTAAGGAATCTTGATGTTGTGTCACTTTATTTTTCCTCTATTGAGTGGAATTCTTGTTTCTAAGGGGATGGTAGGAACGGGGATTCCGCCCTCCATAAGAAAAACTGACGTGGCACATTCAAAATCCACATTCCAAGGACACACCCAAATGGACTTGCATGATACAATTATGGTCGAGGTCTATATTTCATAAAGTTATATTAGTTACTTTTTTTACTCTCTCTCTATGTTAGAAAGGAGTGCGAATAGTATTAATTTCATTAATTGTATAAATGTTTTAAAGAAGAAAAAAATAAACATTCCAATTGTGTTAACTTTTTCCGAAAAAAATGTTGATATGGGATGTTGTGTTATGGCTTAGAAAAACCATACTTGTGTATTCGAGATCAAAACCTGTACTCTGTATCTGTGTCTTGGATTTCAGAAGGTGCAGAGTCTTAACCCACTCTATATGTCCCTATCTAGATGTCAGCGGCTTATAAGCTTAACAATTAAATGTTGTTTAATCTTCTAACTGGGAGTTTCTGATGGGAATTCGATCCACTTGTGGCATATCATATTCAATGGTATTGGTTATCCCATAATGCCCTACAAGCATGGGTTTGGATTAGACATTGTACAGTTTTGTGAGGCCTAGGACCCAGTTATTCTAAAAGTATATGGTATTAAAAATTTTAGTTCATAGCCAAGATGCTCAAAAAACTAAATGGAAGTATAGAGTCCTGCCTATTTGCTCCTGGAGGAATGTTCTATCCTGACAGCCTCGAAATGCACGTGGGGTCATGTTTCAATGATCCATAGGGGCCACATGACAGTTTTACCGTCGACAGGTGATTCTCCAAAATTATCTCATATTGAAGATCGTAGAAATCTGTTTGTTTTCCTTTTTTCAGATCATTATAGTCCTCTCTTAACATCTGTTGCCCATTGATCAAATGGTTGGAATTCTACAATCTGTTTGATCTTTAAGGAATCACTACATAAGGCGGTCCTTGCGTACCTTGCTTAAAAATAGTTAATGCTGAATTACTGTGGTTCAGTATTTGATATATTATCCATAAATTTTCACTAAAATACTATTTTTTACATAACTTTGATTAGTACTGTAATATAAGAATATAAAAGATGTTGAAAATGACAAGGATGGCTAAGTTTCAGGAATGAAAGGTGACACAACCTGGATCCGCAAGCGGTGATGGAACGGGTGTAGACAAACCCTGCGAGAGAGTTTGCCGAATCCTAGACGGATTCCAGTGAGGACCAACTCTGCATATGAGAATTGGCCGAATTCCTCTCGGAACTCAATAGCAATCTTCCATTGAAGATAAAGAGAAAACCAGTGGGGGGGGATTACATATTTATAGGAAGGGTTGGACATCTCCTTTCCTAATAGGACTCTATTTCTTCTAAACAATAAAGGAAACTAAACTTGGTTATAATCCAAATAAAATAAAACTCCTAATTTTAATAACTTCTAAATAAATCACAACTCTCTAAATAAGACGCTTAAAGTAATTAAAACTCTAACTAAATGGATGTCTTATTGGGCTTGTGGACTGGACCCAATTAATTGGCACACCATGGGTCTGGCCAGCATCAAAAGGGCATGTTTGCTTTAATATGGTACTACATTGGTGTGTTTTTGATATACTATATTGATAATTTTCCTATAAAAAAGGTTTCATTGGAACATGATTTGAGTCTGAGAAATTAATGGTTGAGGCCTTGATGGGTTCATTATTGGTGTTTCTTTGCTGATAACTGTACATGATTCAGCATGATTTTGACACTAGATTTATTGTGATCCAGATCATCTAGGACTTCATTTGATGATTTACCCCCAAATTCACTCCACAGTCCAACGGTGCCACCCTGTCATTCTGATTCTTAGGTACACCTCTTCCCAGTTTGTCCTGAACTTTGGACCGTCTGGATTGACAGACATGATGCCACGTATATAGTGAATGCATCATCATTTACTTTATATATTAAAGATTATGAGCTTTACCCTTTGTTTTAAGTTTTGTTCTGGTCATTGAACATGAACAGCATGGCCTTACAGTTTTCATTTGCCAACATTGTGGCCCTCTTGGGCATTCTTCACCTTCTTTCTGTCTGTTTTGTCCAAAAGGCTCTGAAAGTCTCACATATACATTTATCCACATATATATATTTATGCTGTGGGTTCGGTCAGCTCGTGGTCCCACTGACAACCCACCAGGCAGGTTTGGAAACACTTAAAAGGTTCTGGGTCGGGTTTGGTTTTAAAAAACCCACTCAGGATTATGACCTTTTTATAAATGAGTTAAACATCATTAAAGCCTTATCCCAACTATGTTGGGGTCGGCAACATGAATTCAGTTTCTCCATTCCAATCAATCATGTGCTAAATCCTCAGATAAGTTGCACTTCTTCAAATCTATTTTTACTACCTCCATCTACGTCCTTTTTGGCCCGCCTTTTCCCCTTGGTGGGCCATCAACCTGCATAGCCAAACTTTTCCTTACCAGCGTCGACAAACGGGTTTCCCCAATTTAATCTTGTTAGGTTTAAAAGTCAAAGAGACTTGAAAGTTCATGACAGAACATGTTGTCAGAGCCCAAACTGCCCAAACGGCAGAATGGTGTCTCGCTATAGCGAGACACAAGCTCGCTATAGCGAGCTTGGACGGGAATGCCCAGTCCGAACCGAACTCTTTTAAAGAGTTTGATGTTAAGTGCTATTCTGAGGGGATTATGATTAGAAGACTTATGCACGAAATTGAGGCTATATATAGGGTGTTGCTCTCAACCCTAGTAGTTACCACTCTCACTAATCTGAGTTAGAGAGAGATTTTCTTATTTCTCTAGAGCCATTGAGAGATTGTTCTGAATGGCTGCTCTAGAAGGTTTTTGTTGCTTCTACTCTCTTGTAAAAGATTGATCATCTTGGTGGATAAGGTGCGAGGAGATCAAGTAAGGAGAACGGTGCACGGTGGAAGTTGTGTTAGTGGATTCTGTGCAAGAACAACTACGGTACTTAGGTCGAGGTACAGACTGAGGTAAAGGAGTCTGTGAGTATATCTTGTAAACTGTTCGTGAATTCTTGATTTCTGGTTCGTGGTTTTTCTCCCGAAAAGGGTTTCCACGATAAAATTTGTGTCTGCCTTCTTGTGGTAATTGCTTGGTAGATTTATTTGCTAGTTCTGTCCATGGTTTTAAAAATCGGCCGATACCTAGCCGATATCTCACTGAGATATCAGTCTCGGTTATATCGGCCTCCATATCGCCAAAATATCGCGATATTTCGGCCGAGATGAAGTTCATCTCGGCCGTAACGATATACGAAATATCGGCCGATATTATATAAAATACCCCCAAAATCATATTTTTTTATTCACTTTTTTTCCATCTTTATCTTCTTTCCCTCTCCTCTTATCTCCATACTCCTTAGAGCAGCAGCCACCATATAAGTAACGGGAGTTACAGGACTATATAAAAAGGGACACATGTTCTTAAGAAGGGACATTTGTTTTCAAATGAAGAACTTCATAAAAAAATTTGTCCAGGGGCGCTGCCCCCTTGGCCCCCTTGAGCTGACCGGTCAGCTCGACCCCCGCCGGGGGATACCCCCGGACCCCCTCTGCGAAGCGCATGTTTTAGAGAAGTGGCAATCAAGAAGACAAAAGTATCATACTTGACCATGATAGCTAAGACTCTTTTGCTGGTTGTCTTTCCATTTTTGTACTTGGATGTCTATTATTATCATAACTTGCTAGATAAGATATTAAACCTATTTAATTATGTTTGGAATGATATAGTAATAAAGATTTTGTAATACACTAATTCATGAACCAAAAGGCTTTATATTGAGTTAAATTTGATGTTACTCACTTATTTTTCCCTAAATCTAGTATTTTAAAGTGTAGATCTTTATTTTATTTTTTTTTCCAAAATTTGGGCTTTTCTTGAAATCAATTACATTTTTCCACATTAGTGTTCAAATGCATTGATAATGTGTTAGTTTAAAAATAGATCTATACTTTTGGAACAAAAAAGTGTGAGCTTTTGCCCAAAATTGTGGTTGCATTATGTCAAATTTATGATATTTCATCTTATTGATCATGAGCATTAATAATGGTTGCATTATATAAATACTGGAGAAGAAAGCGAACAGCGACACAGACAGGACTCATAACTTAAGGTGACCGAGATTTTGATTTATTGTTGTTACTAATGGAAAAAAAAATATTGTTTTCCAACATTTACTAATATTCTGGATTTTTTGGATATTTTTGCGAATATTTTTGGATTAAAAAAAAAATTCACACCGCGACGACCGCGGCGGACCGATATCCGCGACGATATCGGTTTTTCGGCCCAGCCAATACCACGACCGAGACCGAGATTTTAAACCATGGTTCTGTCTGATTGGTTTATTTCCGTTGCATTGATTGGTTAAATTAGAACTAGTAATTCATTCTAGTGGGTCCTAAAAACCTTCAATTGGTATCAGAGCGGGTTACACTATTTTATTGTGCTGATCCAAATATTGTTGGAATGGAAATCTACCGCAAAGACACTTCAACCAAAATCCCTAAATCTGTTGCGAATAAGAGATCTTCTAAAGGGATTCAATGTTATGAGTGTCAAGGCTATGGACACATTGCTAGGCATTGTGGTAATAGAAAATCAAAGAAAAGGGCTTTTAATTTGAAAAAATCTGAGTTTGAGAAGCCTGAAGCTGGAAGAAAAATTCATCGCATTCATGGCAACTTTTGGTTCTGTTACTGCACAAATTTCTTCTGATGATGGGACTGGTCATAATGATAGTGAGTCAGAAACAGAGCATGACTAGCAAGTTGAATATCAAACATTGTTTGCAAAAACCATGAAGATGAATGAGAAAGTGGCCAAAAAGTGGAAAGAGTCTGAAGAGCAGAATGCCTCCTTGAAAGCCGAACTTGCAGATTCTCTTGTAAAAGTACAAAAATTGGAAGATGAAAATAACAAGTTGGGTGACAGATTGACTGCAGAATCACAAAAGTGTGACTTACTTGATTCTGATATGAAGACTTTGAAAGCAGAGAATTCTGATATGAATGGAAGACTCAAGATGGTTTTATTTGCGTCAGGATGAATACCGGGTCTAAAAAATTAGATGACATCTTGTGCAATCAAAAGGCAGACACTGACAAGCATGGCATTGGCTACGCTAACGGAGCATCCACTTCAAATGTCACAGGTAAAAATTGTTTTGTTAAAAATTCAGTTGTTACTAATCCTGTTGTTTATGTTGCAAAGAAAGCTCCAAAGAAGCATAATGTGTCACGTGACTCACGTCCTGAACGAATCCCCGCTTGTCATCATTGTGGAATTAAAGGACACATTCGACCCCATTGCAACAAACTGCGAAGTTTACCGAATCAAAAGCAATGGAAAACGCAGAAGGCTGAGTTGAACAAGAAGAATACTAAAGCTGTCTGGGTCAAGAAAGAAGACCTCTCTTCTGTATTAATACACGCTTTGCTGAAATATTTAAATTTACAAGTGTGTGTGCCTAAGCTTCATCACCCCTGATCTGCAAGATCAAGCCCCCACCCCAGTGCTGATACGAAGATCATATTGAGGGGGAGTCAATATTGAGGGGGAGCTACTGCATCCAGATTGATAGAAGCTGTATGATGATATTTGTTTGTCAATTATGGACAAAAACAGGGGGAGAAGAATGGAGCTAGGGGGAGCTATACAAGCCAAGGCAATTCAAGAGCTACATGCTCAAGCAAAGGCAATACAAGATCTACAGTGCTGAATTTTTTTTATTTTAAAATTCAATGTATTTTGGTTTTACTTTTGGGTAGATCAAATTGTATTTTTCTAGGGATTTTGTTCCAGAATTGCCAAAAGGGGGAGATTGTTAGGTTTAAAAGTCAAAGAGACTTGAAAGTTCATGACAGAACATGCTGTCAGAGCCCAAACTGCCCAAACGGCAGAATGGTGTCTCGCTATAGCTAGACACAAGCTCGCTATAGCGAGCTTGGACGGGAATGCCCAGTCCGAACCGAACTCTTTTAAAGAGTTTGATGTTAAGTGCTATTCTGAGGGGATTATGATTAGAAGACTTATGCACAAAATTGAGGCTATATAGGGTGTTGCTCTCAACCCTAGTAGCTACCACTCTCACTAATCTAAGTCAGAGATATCTTAGAGAGATATTTTCTTATTTCTTTATTGCCATTGAGAGATTGCTCGGAATGGCTGCTCTAGAAGGTTTTTGTTGCTTCTACTCTCTTGTAGAAGATTGATCATCTTGGTGGACAAGGTGCGAGGAGATCAAGTAAGGAGAACGGTGTACGGTGGAAGTCGTGTTATTGGATTCTGTGCAAGAACAACTACGGTCCTTAGGTCGAGGTACAGACTGAGGTAAAGGAGCCTGTGAGTATATCTTGTAAACTGTTCGTGAACTCTTGATTTCTGGTTCATGGTTTTTCTCCCGGAAAGGGTTTCCACGATAAAATTTGTGTCTGCCTTCTTGTGGTGATTGCTTGGTAGATTTATTTGCTAGTTCTGTCTGATTGGTTTATTTCCGCTGCATTGATTGGTTAAATTAGAACTAGTAATTCATTCTAGTGGGTCCTAAAAAACCTTCAAATCCCCTATTGATTTTACCCCTTAATGCTCTCGAAATTGCTCATTACTAATTTATCCTTCATAGTTTCATCACATATCCACCTTAACATTCTCTTCTCTGCTACATCCATCTCGTGCATATATTGCTTCTTGGTTGGCCAACATTCTGCATCATAGGTCATAACTGGTCTAATCACTATCCGATAAAATTTTCCTTCAATCTTGTCGGCACTCATCGGTCATAAAGCACTCCAAAATCAAGTTTCCACTTTAACCAACTGCTTTTATCCTATGTTTGACATCTTCATCAATCTCCACATCCTTACTAATTATCGAGCCAAGATAATGGAAAGAATCTCTGTGTGGTATCTCTTGGGTTTCAATTCTCACAGTAGTTTTAGTTCTTTGTATATACCCACTTAAGTTGCACTCTATATATTCTGTCTTTGTACGACTTAATTTAAACATGTCGGGTTTAATTAGTTTCTTTATGGGGTCATGTGTTGAGACAGGGATTAACTCAATGGCCCATATAGTAAATGGGTTGGGCTCGGCTGCTGTGACTCTTTTCAAACCTTACACATCCTGTCTTGGGTTGGTCTTTGACTTCATTTTTTGTCCATTCGATAAATGGGTTGGGCTCAGCCTGCCCCCAACCCTATACTCTATAGCGCCAATCTCACTGTTGCCCCTATATGCAACTAATCAGTTTACCTACAAGTATAATGTAGTTAGAGAAACTCCCAGTGAAATGTGAGGTTTATAAATTCCTGAAGCACTCTATTTTCCTATTGATTTTTTCTGGGGTCATGCCGAAGAGGTTTCATACTAGTCTTCAGTAACATCGTAAAACTCTGCATATCTTTTTTTTTTGGAGTTTCAAGGAGTGTTGAAAATATGTTCTCTCAGTAGGAAATACATAATATGCAAAGAATGTAGGTTAGTTATGTATAAGCAAAATTCTTCTTTAATATTCTCTTATTTTCATCAAACTCTTTCTTCAAAGAAACTCATTTCTCTACTAACAGTAATAGATTTGCAGGATGTTAGAACGATGTCCTGAAATGTTCCTTCTATGATTACCCCTAACTAGAACATCCAGTCACTTTTGCGGTGCTCACTTTAGAATAACTCTGAGACCAGATAGAGACACAGAAGGGAATCTAATAAACATTTGTACTAAGTTGGGAATGGGAAGTCTTGTTCGATACTTCAGTTTGTGTCCTTAGTCACTCTTCTACCTTGAGGTCTTTGCTTCAATATTTTAATTCGGGTGCGGCCACACTTCAGTTCATCAATGTATACATGACGTAATGCTTCTGCCAGTAACATTCCTACTTTGGTGTTTACAGTGGACCCCTCTAGCCCAACACCAGATGAAGGACCATCACAACCATCACAACACCATGAAGCTGATGGCTATCATTGCTGAGAGGGATGCAGCATATCAGGAACGGAATTTAGCACTCGCTGAGAAGAAGACAGCTTTGGCAGAGCGAGAGATGGCAATCCTGCAGCGTGATGCTGCCATCCATGAGCGGAATAATGCCATAGTGGAACGTGATTCTGCCATTGCTGCCCTTGAATATTCCCGTGAGAAGTCCATGAACGGCAGCAGGACGCCCTATCTTCCAGGAGTTCCATGTGGTACCAAGCATGGCCACCACCCGCAACTTGTGCCCAACCCACCTCATATAGTTGATGCTGCTCCCCGCCACACTAGGGAAGTGCATATTAGTGATGCTTTTCCAATCTCATCAATTCCTGATGCTGCTGCCAAACCTCGGCAGGCCAAGCGGAAGGAGACAAAGGCCCAGTTGTCATCACCCATGAAAGCATTGAAGCCACGGCGGAAGGATAAGAAAGGGGCTGAAGACTTGAACAAGCAGGTTTTGGGCGTCAAGCAGCTTGAGTGGAAGGGTCAGGAGCTGACTGGTGGTGAGGATCTTGACAAACAACTCTCAGTGATGAAACATGGATGGAAGGGCCAAGACCTGGGGCTGAACCAAGTCACGTTCGATGAGTCAACCATGCCAGTACCTGTTTGCTCCTGCACAGGTATCACCCGACAGTGCTACAAGTGGGGAAATGGAGGGTGGCAATCAGCATGCTGCACAACCACACTGTCCCTGTATCCTTTGCCAGTCATGCCCGACAAACGCCATGCCCGTATTGGTGGTCGGAAAATGAGTGGCAGTGCTTTCACTAAGCTGCTGAGCCGGCTGGCCGCAGAGGGCCATGACCTGTCACTCCCAGTTGACCTCAAGGATCGTTGGGCCAAGCACGGGACTAATAGATACATCACCATCAAGTGAAACATTTCACAATAGTTGCTGGCATTGAGCATGGGCCATTGAAAGTTTTGGTAAGGCTCTGTATTTATATTACTTCTGATGCTTTTTCTTGGTCAAATGAAAGTTCACTAGCTTCTTCTAGTTTGATCGGGGTGAGGTGGGGGAAAGACAACATAGGTTGGGTAGGGTGTGAGAAAGGGGGGCGCAGGCTCATTCTCCTTTGGCTGTGTTCAAATGTAAATGGACTCTTTTGACTTTTTTTCTGGTAAAATTGACTCTTGACTTGAATGAACAGAAAATATGGGAAAAACGGCATCCCCAAACAAAGTAGCAATGTTATACTTTGATATGTATATATTGGTTATATATGAAATGAGCCGGAGCTAGTTAGGTTTGGAGTGAAGACTCCATCAAATGGTTGCAATTACTACCATTTTGTTTGGGAAATGATTGATTGTTTGGAAAATATTTCATCCTTCATTTTGCCTGCGAGGAGGGATGGGGGTCACCCCAATTGACTATTCATTCTGCTGTCTATTAGAGTGGGGGTTATGACTGTTTGCCTCTAATGCAAAATGGGTCTCTGTGATCCATGTTTTTTCACCAAGAAACTCCTGTTGTTGATGAGTTGCCTTGGAGATGCCCTTTTTTTTTATTCTATCGGTAACATTTTCTCCTCAGTTGGGGGTGTTTTATTTCTGCCAGAATTCTTGATTTGGAACAAAGGATGACCATCATAGCTGGGCACTTGTTGATTGTACTGTTGAAAAAATTTGCATTGATCATCTGAATGACTGCTTGGATCTCACAGATGGCACATGTGCAGGTGAAACTAGTAATCCCTGATTGGTTTTAGAGTTTTTGTGTTTATACCCAGGGTGATGTTCACTGAATCAGAGACAGCTGGTGGTCCCAAGTTTCAACCTCTCATTGGTTGATGTTGAAGCCCATCCTTTGTGAATTTATATCGTTCAACCAAATTCTCTCTGTGGATGTATTGTCGTCCAATTGGAGTAATGTCACTCACCAGCTGATCTTATCTGGATTCGTCTTCTCTAAACCATTTTTTTTTTTTATCACAAGTCATGAATATAATGTTAACCTAGATTGAATGATCATAATGACAATGTGGTGTTTTCTGGCCTTTTTCAAGGGAAAATAATAATTGATATGTAATTTTTTCTGCACCCGACCCTCTGGACCTTGGAAAAGCCCGAACTGGCCCATAGCCCCATAAAAAATAAGCCATCACCCCCATTAACCTACAATAAATAAATGAAATAAAAGTTATGGCCATCGTTGGCACCCCTCAAACAAAAGTGCCAACAAAAATCCTGACTGTTTGATATATACATATCTAAAATAATACTTTTCTAATAATATTGTTATATATTTGAGAATATTGTCAAAATATATAAACATCTTAAGAAAATCAAACTAAGAATCTGAATAATCAAGAAACATTTGAAAAATATTTATATTTATTTTGTACTTATACTCTTAAAACTTTATTTTATTTTCTACAATACTTTTTACAATATCTTGAGAAAACCCTCAAATTTGAATATATTCCCGAGATTTTCCATGGACAATAATTCCCCAAGAACAACATTTGTGTCAATGCCTTTATGTCAAAGCTTCTTCTTTTTTTTTTCTCTCACACACCGTTACTAAAGTCCCTCATATCAGCACTACAATGAGATTCCTAACATTAGAGAGCTACTTGTGGATTGGCATAAAATGTATATAAGATAAAAAGAAACTACATTTATATATTTGATATTTCATTAGATAATAATTTATTTAGCCAATCCTAATATAGTTGAAATAAAATTTTAATGATGATGAAACTTACAAAAAAAAAAAAATTTATTACATCTATAACACACTAAGACTAAGAGGCCCTTTAAACTTGAGATTCTCGAAAACTCCAATTTTGGCAGCTTTTTAACAAAAAGGAATTTTGAAAAAAAAAAAGTGGCCGGTGGAACCAATAAAGTGGTTTGGAGCATTATATCGGCCACCGTACAATGGTTTTTTATCTGGGCATTGCTGTCTCTAAAACCATTTTCTCAATTTTAAAAAAAAAAAAAAAAAAGCATTGCTCAGCCATGATGTTAACATACATAAACCGGAGTTGAGAACAAAGGTTGCCCAGATGGTTGGGTATTATATTTTTTTATCTAACTGTCTAGGGATTGTCCCCTTGCTTTCTTTCATGAGAGCTGCTACCTACACACTGAATTTTTCTCTCTACCCACCGCATTTTAAAAAAAAAAATCCTAAACTACCCCTATTCCTCTCCCTTCTTCGGCGACCTTGCTCCGGCGAACCGCCGACCCATCTCCCTCTCTTCCTCTCCTGCTCCGGCAGCCCCAGCCGCCCTCATCCCTATCCCCAGCCCATCCCAGACCTACCCCTCCCTCTGGTCTCTCTCTTTCTCCCCCTTTCCCCGGCAGCCCCCAGCCCACCACCTGCCCTCTCCTTCCCTTTGGTCTCTCTCTTTCTCCCCCTCTCCCCGACAGCGCAGACCTTCTCCCCTTCCTCTCTCCCTCTCCTTCTCAATGGCCAAAGGAAGCTCAACATTTTTAGTGTGTTTCTGCCATTTTGATTCGGGCTCAAATCGAGTTTGTTCGGCGTCGCAGGGCCGAACAAATCGAGTTCGTTCGGCCACACGAGGCCGAACAAATCGAGTTTGTTCGGCCTTATGTGGGCGAACGAATCACATTAAACATGAAAGCTCGGTGAATGTGATTCGTTCGGCCACATAAGGCAGAACAAACTCGATTTGTTCGGCCTCGTTTGGCCGAACGAACTCGATTTGTTCGGCCTGCGACGCCAAACAAACTCGATTTGAGCCCGAATTAAAATGGCAGAAACACACTAGAAATGTTGAGCTTCTTTTGGCCATTGAGAAGGAGAGGGAGAGAGGAAGGGGAGAAGGTTGGCGCTGTCGGGGAGAGGGGGAGAAAGAGAGAGACCAAAGGGAAGGAGAGGGCAGGTGGTGGGCTGGGGGCTGCCGGGGAAAGGGGGAGAAAGAGAGAGACCAGAGGGAGGGGGAGGTCTGGGATGGGCTGGGGATAGGGATAGGGATGAGGGCGGCTGGGGCTGCCGGAGCAGAAGAGGAAGAGAGGGAGATGGGTCGGCGGCTCGCCGGAGAAAAGAGAGGAAGAGAGAGGGATGGAGAGGAATAGGGGTAGTTTAGGAAATTTTTTTTTTTAAAAAATGCAGTGGGTAGAGAGAAAAATTCAGTGTAGGTAGTAGCTCTCTTCTTTCATATGCAGGTAAATAATCTGCCTACAAAAGTAGGCTTCTGTCCTCGACATATTTTTCTATGGATCTCAGTCCCCTAGCTGGGTACCAAAAAGGAAGAAAAAAATGTAAAACGAAGCAACCAATTGCTGTGTGAAAGAAAAAAAAAAAACCACACACACAAACAAACAAATGGAATAGTGGGTTGCAGCATCTATTATCAGTTTACAAATCACCTGATCAATATGCCCTTCAATTGAAAGATTACAAATCAATATGCCCTTCAATTGAAAAATTACGAAGCTCATTTGAAAATCATAGAATTTCTCTTTCTAGAATACCAAAACCTCTGGTCAAAGGTCGTACCAAACTTAGATTCTTCCCATACACAGCTGGACTAAGTGGAAGCTAACTCATCACTGTCTTCCTGTGGGCCACCGTCAAATCCTATATTTGCAAACAATGCAGGCATGATGGATGATTTCATGCCGCAAATCAAGTGTTATGAAAGGGAGTTTGACTGGGAAAGAAAATTGGAATGATAGCTTTCATTTTCACCCTTTCTCTTTTAGTATAGAATAGAAGACAACTCCTTTCTAATTTTGGTCCTTTCTTTTGAGTGCATATGTCTGCATCTCATCAGGCGTCACCACATCTAGAGAAATTAGTTAGTTACTATGTAGAGAGTTTAGATCCACTCCACATGCAGCCTTCTATTTATAGAGGTGGTTTCTTTTCTTTATTATTCTTCTTCTTTTTAATTAGAGATTGTTATGGCCATTTTTCCATGAAAAAATGTGGAAAGTGAAATCGCTTTCCTAAAGCATAAAAAAAATTCACATTTGGTGCAACTGCTTTTACTTGAAAAAAAAAGTAAAAAGAAAAAAAAAAGAGAAGGATTTAGAATGATTTTATGCATAACGTGGAAAGGGTTATCCACATAAACAATTTTCACTCATAAATGTGCCCTATATGATGTTTTGTATTACCATCTATCCGAGTTTTGAATATTCTTTGTTGTTACTTTGTGATAAAATTGAGGCCATCAGATATTGGGTTAAAACTGAAAATTGAAGCTCCTTCATAGGAAGAGAATCCGAGGGATAGATAGGAACCATGCTATATATCTAAATGAATCCAGATCCAACTCGCAAATCTCTCCGACAAATTTACATCTCATCCATCTCCGCCCTATGTCCCGATCATCTTAGGCTCTAAGTTAAAAGAAATCCCAAGTTCGAACAAAAAAAAAAAAGGAAGAGAAAAAGAAACCCTAAATCGATAGAGGCGAGACTCCATAGTAAAGCCCACATATCAAAGTTTTGATTTATTCAAAATGAATACCCTTCATTGTATGAGACATACCTATATGAATCGGGATCCTTTTAGTGGCCTTATGCTTGGTGATCGTGAGTGGACCGCTCAAGATCTGCCACGTCACCACGGGCATCACCTGCTCGAATGCATGACAGGCTGCCCACAGTAACGTAGCAGACCCTAAATGGTCCACTCACGGTCACCGTGGGAGCTTTCCCTCATCAGATCCGGACTCTATCTATATTTCACTACAAGTTGGTCCCACCGTAACAATTAATCATTTAATTAATATATTATTAATTATACTCACTAATCATGTTATTAATCCATGGTCAATCTTGGAGACCAACTCAATACTTCTCAACTCAGAATTCCTCTACATCAGAGCCTAGAGAAGCAGGTTTCATCAAAATCCGAACCTCTGGCTCGTGTGGAGCGACACGTGTGCGAGGGAGTAGAAAGTCAACAGTTCGACGTGGGCACTAATGATTGTTTGTGCATATGATGATCTCTCACTTGCAAGACTCAATAACAAGTCATGAGTCAAAAAAAACTGAAGACGGTTCGTCGTTTTGTTAGTTATAGTGACTTGAAGTCTTTAGTAGGGGTGAGCAATCGGTTAATCGGTCGGTTATTTTAAGAATTTTTGACCAAACCGATTTTTTGACCACTTTAATGTATTAACCGAACCGAACCGATTTTCTGTTTTGTAAAACTTTTAACCGAACCGAGCCGAACCGAATTATTTAGGTTCGGTTTTCGGTCGGTTCGGTTAATGTGATGCATTTTGTTGGACTTAATAATTGCCCAAGTTTTTGAAAATTTAGAACTAGATTGCTATATTATATACATTTCATTTGTGAGATTAGGCTTAATAATTGGCCCATAAATCCATTATCCATAAATGATATATCATAGAAGTGCTTGAAAATACATTAAACACAATTACACAAATAGACAATAACCATAAACAACACTCCAACTAACAAATCTAAAAATATTTAGTGGGCTGGGTAATGGGCAATAAAAATATTCAAAATAAAATTGCATATACTTCGGTTAATCGGTTAATCGGTTAAATAAGATCATTAACCGAACCGAAATTATATAACCGAATTTGCCAGGAAATTTACCCGAACCGAACCGAATTACCCGAAATAACCGAACCGAAATTAAATTTCGGCTATGGTTCGGTTTGGTAAATCGGTCGGTTCGGTTTTTGCTCACCCCTAGTCTTTAGTCCTTTTTTTCTTCTGTGGCGGTGATCACGAGATCCACTGGGAACTGCTGACAAATGCCACCACCACCGCCTGCGTGTTCTCCAATTTTCAACCTGAATTTGAGGAATATGCATGTGGCCCACCGAAACATGTGATCTGTGGGTGGGTCCAGACCCTTCATCTTGGGTGGGCCACACCACTGATGAAGATGCACATTCCATGACTCCAAATATATTATATTCACTTTCAAACTCTATATGGTCTGCAAATGAGTATTGGATTATTGAAGTATTTAGTTTTGGATAATGAAATTAAATTGTTCTATTTCCAAACTCACCGGAATACTGGTCTGATGCTCCATCTCGTGCTCCAGCGTCAGGTAGTCCATCTCGGCAAGGCTTGGTCTCGGCGATAGTGCCAGCCTCCAGCTCGGCCAAGTGATTCCAGTTCGGCTATACGCTCATAAGCTCCACCTCGGCCATGGCATCCCCAGCCCGGCTAGGGACTTCATCCTGGTCGTACACTTCGGCGTCCCTGCGAGGTCTCCAACCAAGTCAAGGTCGCCCCCGACCTCGACAACACACCCTGACCTCGGTCAGGATGCCAGAACTAGCCAAAGCAGGGGCTGACAGCTGTCCTCCCTTGGACGCTCATGCACGCTACAGCACCTGTGACAAGACAAACCCATATCATCTTACAAAGCCACCATGCTGCCCATGCTTCCTAACAGATCGGTGTCTACAGTTCCCTAGGTGCCAGGGTATGGCCCGATGAGACAGATGGATTGCGATAAGACTTCCTGTCAGAGCATAGAGCTCTCTCTCTCTCCAAAGTCAGCTCTCTCTCCCTCTTCCTGTCCATATAAGGAGCAGCAGGCGCAGAGAGCAAGGGATCCAATCCAATGGAACCCCCCAGATCCAAGGGCCAATAACTCTGGTACGCCATGCCCAAACTCCATCTTCTCTAAATCTCTATCCTACTGTCCAGTTCTCATACTGACTTAGGCATCGGAGAGCCCTGCGCTGCCCACAGCCAGGGTCCTCTGACCTGTTTCTTCTCCCTCTTCCAGGTTCTCAAGCATCGGTTCTTCCATCATCAACAATGAGTCCTCCTCAGTGAGTCTTAAGAACAGTACACCGGGTCTGTAAATTTTTGTGCACTTACAGTTGTGATAAAATTGAAATTAATGGTAGAGAAAATTCAAAGGAGACGAGTGGGTGCAAAAAGATTAGATTGATGACAATGTTAAAATAAAATTTAGACCAATAAAATGAGATTGATAAATGGCACATTTGGTAGAGGCGAGATATCCGTAAATCGAAGACTCCTCACTACCCTTTTAATAAGGATTCTCCATTTGATGATTTCATATCGAAATCAGTATGTATCAATGTATACAGCCGAAGAAGATTGATTACGATGCAGCAACCCATAAAAATAAATATTTTCAAATTTCACTATGGGTGTGGTCATATCTAAAAAAAAAAAATCTTATAAGTG
Organism: Litsea cubeba; assembly: GCA_012931725.1. Taxonomy (NCBI): domain Eukaryota; kingdom Viridiplantae; phylum Streptophyta; class Magnoliopsida; order Laurales; family Lauraceae; genus Litsea; species Litsea cubeba. Next base: position 93,075,489 of record CM022945.1, on the reverse strand, counting down.
AGGTAGCGCAATTATCAAATATGAATTTTCCATGACTTCATGGAGTAAAAAACCTTGAAATTTTGCCCAAAATGGCAAAAGAGATAGATTGGCCAATATGAGACTTCCATATCTATATCTTACATAATACAATGGCCCAAGTGACGACCGTTCCAAATTATTACAAGTTAAATGTCACGAGGACACAGGACGTAAAATCCGTGAATTCTGAATGATACATTTCAGACGGAGCTCTAAAGAGTTGAAGGTGACGTTTAAACGGCATTTGCCGACAAGTGTCAATAGTCGACAGTTACAAAGTGTACCTTATGACAGAAGAGCCCCTTTTCTCTTTCTTAATGACAAATCCTATCCCAGTTTTAACGGAATCGAAATTTTGGTTACGGCGAAAAGGAATTGTAATTTGTAAGGAGGGACATTGACATTGTGCATAATTCATAATTCAAAATACAAACATTTGGATTTCTTGTCACTAAAATGTCGTTTTTCGGCTTTTGAAATTCTCTAAATTCTAACTTTCAAAATACTGTGTTATATGCCAAAGCGTTTAAAATGCCTAATTTTAGAAGATAATATTTAGAGAATTTTTAATTATCCCCGATGCTAAGTCCCAAAATATAATGTGAATTAAAGTTTCAAAATATAATTTTAGAATGGTAGTGTTAACCTTTGGTTTTTTATATTAATTCAATCCACCAATGAATTTTTTTGGTCAGATCAGTGTGAACTGTGATGGGTGCTAACTTATATTACTTTATTTATGCCTTGCTTATTCATAAGTCGGTCTTTCTATCCATGGTGGTTTTTTGCCAACCTGACAGGTCGATTAAGAACTCACACACAAAATCTCAATCCCCAACTACATATTGAATGATTAGGTTGGGGGTTGAACTCTTATCTATATGAGTTTTGATTAGAACCAAGTTGGCCCATTCGGTTGACTCTTGACTTGCCTTGACTCATCACAGTCTATTTAATTTGAGCCAATTTGACGGTCCCAAGATCATTTATCCTTATACATTAAAATGACAAATATAAATTGTATATAAATCTTGTGGTAGTAAAATAATAAAAATTAATATGTACTTAAATACAATATTTAAAATGAGTTTTTTATTTTTTATTTTTGCTAAGTTGGATGATCAGTGGTGCAATACTAATCCTTGGATGGCTGTGAAAGATAAGATGCCCCTTTCCATTATAGTGTCTCATGTTTCTCCTATTAAAAGTGAAGTCACAATTCAACAAAATCTCACTTTCTCTCTCTCTCTTTTCTTTGTTTTTTTACTCATACATAACTTTTGATTGTTGGTATTTTTTCTATCTTGGTTCTTATATTGTATTCATAAAAACATGTATACCAAGATAATTAATATACTGACACACTTGATTGAATGGCAAAGTCTTTTTTATTGACTCGGCCCAACTACTATAAAGATCGAGTCCAGTCATAATGGCTAGGCAGGTCGGTGAAGGGCAACAAAAAAGTATACTCCACTTTTTAACCACTCCATTGCCAAATACTTTTCAGTGTAATTGTAGAGAATTTAGTTTTTTATTTTTTTTATTTTTAAGGAGATACGGCTGCATCAAACATGGAATAATTTTATTTGTAAAAATATATTTTAATTTTTCACGCTTTCTTCTCTAAAAATGTGAGTGCACAAATGTGACTTTATAATACGCATTCTTACCACCTCTCTACATTTTTGTTACACTCTTGTAGCATTAATTTGTGGTGCGAGTCCTCTTGCCATTATTTTAGTTTTTGTGCTTGTAGTGCTTGCAGGAGGGAGGACCAACATCTCAATTCATCACACTAACGCTCTGTTTGGGAAGGGTGTAAAATGAGGGGGAGGAAAAAGTAGAGGAGAAAATGAGGGGAATGCCCTAGCTGAGGGTGTTTGGGAAGGGGGGAGGGAAATTGGGAGAGGGGAATATGGGGGAAAATTCGTGTGGGCTCCACTCAAAAATTTTTCCCTCAAAACTGAGGGGAAAATGTGAGGGAAAGAGAGGATTTGTTATAAATTTACTAAACTGCCCTCTATCCAACAAAAAAGAGGATTTTTATCTTTTTGCAAAAGTAAGGGTAAATTGTTAATTTTCTCTCTACCTCACAAACTATCCAAACAAGGGGAGGTAAAATTAATTTTCCCTTCCCTCTCCTCCCCTTCATTCCCCCCCCCCCCGCCCCCCGTCCGTCTTCCCAAACATAGTGCTGAAGGGCATTTCTTCATCATCACCTTCCAAATGAAGTAACATCTGTTATTGTTTAATGCATGATATTACTTTGTTAAATCAGTAAAGTCATCAAGTTTCATATTTCCTAGGAACATCGATAAATTATCACACACATGATATGCATTAAGGTCAGAGCACATGGCCCATTGAAAAGAAAATATTATGTATAAAGGCTCTGGTTTCTCCTCCCAATCCATCCAATATTGGATTTGAAGTGCTTTATTGCCTCTGCACTGTTATAACACAGTCCTCAGTAAATGACCGTTCATAATGCTTTTATAAGATGTTTACCCCTGCCAGTACATGACCATTCATAATGCTTTATAAGGTGTTTATCCCTGCAACAATCCCCTTTATCTGCTTTCCATTAAATTAAAAGGAGAGTTTTTATTTGATTGTCGTTTTTGGATATTCAACTATTTTCCTTCAATTTCAACCATATTTAGAAATATTAAAATTTCTAGAAATTCAATTTCATGAAACAAACGGAAGGAAAAGTTGATACACATGTATTAACTCAAAGATCATCACTGTGGTTCAATTGTTTGAGTCATTACATAGTTGACATACATCCTTAGTTTAATACTAATCTAGACTTTAGTCACCATTAAACTTTATAAGCTAAAAGTAAGAGTTAAGAATTAGAATCATTTGAATGGTCTGATATTAAAAACATCATAATATGCATCCTACCCAACCCATTCCTTGGATATATTAATTGTCATTCACCCCAAGTATAAAATGTAGAAAGTTTGAAGATAATGATTTTTAAAATTATAAACAGCAATATTGATTTAATGAGAAAAACCTTGGTGTGCAAGACATGGTCTCAAAGATTCCACCACATGGTTAAGAAACTAAAAAACTTGAATGGAAAGCTTACCAATACAAGAGTCTAGGGAAGTGCTAGGTAGGACTAGACGGACTTGTTTGACTCGCTTATTTTAATGGAATTCTTTGTTTCCTGCATCCAGAGAGTCCTAGAACTCACTTGGGCTCACCTCACCTCTAATCTGTACTGTCCCTTTGGCACTATTGTCCTCCCATCATTTGATAGTAATCCCAATTTTATCCTCATCAAATCTTTATCCACCGTTGGATCAAATCTGAAAACTTTTTATTGTCTACTAAAGCTCGACTGACCCTTTCTCATAAGGTGATCTTTTAAACCAAAGCACACCGCTCTATCGGCATGCTATAAGGGGGGCTACTTGAGCTTACCTATGAACAATATATAAGTCTGCTAGTAGGAAAATATCCTCTTGTTTTCATAACTTACTATATTGAGTCAACTCGATAGGTGAGATCGAGACTTAGCAATAAATAAATAAATAAATAAATAAATTATGGGCTACATGTGATATTGCATGTTTTCTTAATTTAGGGATGGATAATTAAGTGGGATACCACTTAGGACCACTAAGTAACTCGAGGAACATTGGTCATGATGCCTTTGAAATATTACTCTTGAGGAAAATTTTATATTTGATCGACATCCTCCAAACTATCATCAAAATGCTTATTCTTAAACAGAGCCTACACTAGAAAAGAAAATAAAACCAACGGTTCATATCCACATTCAGAGCCCATCTTCCAACCTATGAAATTTTGTCAACATTGGTCATCCAAGGCAGAGCCAATCCAGTCAAAGGCACAGGTGACCAAACCATGGGTGGTGGTGTCCCCACCATTAGCTCGAATGGTGTCACACAAACATTCATTTCTAAGTGGGCATGGGAAAGCAATTTTGACTCGTGCCTGCCCCCTTCTCCCATCCCACATTTGTTTTTTCTTAGGAAAAAAATTATAAGAATTTTTTACAGAAGAAGCGCGACACCAAATCATTGAAAATTTGTACCCTCTTTGAAAATTTGAATATTTTCTAGTGCACTGTAGGATTGTCACACAAACATGCCTTGAATTATTAGAGTCATGCTACATATCACCTAGACAGATTTTCTTTAGAAAATACCCACCTTCTCTTGGATCTAAATGGATGCATAAAAATAAAGGAGATATAAGGATTTTATCAAATTACTTTAGTCCTTAGTTTTAGATCTTTATAGTTTAATGACCAAATCACATATCAATTTATTGTGATAAAATTCAATAGTGACTAATATATGAGTGACAATTTAAATGAGGTAAGTATTGATGAGCAGGGTTTAATACCTCTCTATGTGAATAAGGTAGAGCCCATTTGCCATCATTATGAGAATATTTCATTTTGAGAATGAATGAAGAAAAACTTATTTGTGAGGCATTTTTTTTAGATACAAAATAAAGAGATAGAGAGAGACATATAGATGTGCGAGAGAGAATGTATTCTTCCATTTTCTGTTCTCCTCTTTCCTTTCCCTATGACTAAGTTTTTGATGGGTCCTAGTCCCTTTTGCTAATTAAAAAAAAAATATATACATTTTAGGAATTGAATTGATCATAGGTAGATATTATAAATAAAAAATAAGTATGGAGGAAAGGGTGTTTTTGTAATTTGCCTTAACGAGGAGGTGGATACCGGCGTTTATAAATATAAAGCTATAATAACAAGACCTTAGCTTGGAAATAAAACTCTTGGGTAATAAACTCTTTTGGCAAGGGCAAAATGGGAACTGCAAATGCAGTCGGAATGAAATTCAAACTCGCCGGAAATGAAACTCAAATTCACATCGCGTGCGCGACCTGCGCCTATGAAGACTACGAAAAGACGATGACATTTCCCAACACCTTCGATCTCTTGAGCTCGCAGCGGCGAAATTCCAGGCAGAAAGTCGTAACGCCATTGCTCCGATTCCGCTACAAACACCGTTACATCGAAGAAAAGGTGAGGAAGCTCTCCCAAAACCATTCCTTTCTCGATCAACTAGGGTTTTTCTCCATCTGTGCAAAAACCCCAGGGTTTTTCTCCACCTTAAGCTGTTGTTTGCTTAGGATTTTAGTAGATTTCTAGTGTTTCTTCCGATTGGATTAGGGTTTTAGGGCTTTTGGTTGGGAATCTGTTCTAATCATCTTAGCTTAGGTTAGAAATAATGGAAGAAAACGAAGAATCTCGCGGTGGAAATGGCGATCTGATGCAAAGACTCCAATCGTCTTTTGGAACTTCGTCTTCTTTGATCCCCAAACAGCAATTGTCTTCGAATAGAATGGATCTTCCCCATCTGAACACATCCCAAATCCGCGCTCCGATTCGCCATTTCTCACAGAATTTCAGTCCTGAAAGCAACAGTAAGCGCCCCGGAATCCCCCCATCCCACCCACATTTCCCTCCTGCGTCTCCCTATTCGCAGATCGGGGCCGGGCGGCCGCCTACTCAGCCGACCGGTTCGCAGAATTTCAGCCCTGTGCCTTCCCATTCCAGATCTCTGTCGCAGCCTGCGTTCTTTTCGCTTGATTCCCTGCCCCCTTTGAGCCCTTCCCCCTACCGAGAATCGTCGTCGTCCCTTTCCGATGTGTCCATGGAAGATCGCAATGGTAGCTTGCAGGCTACTGCTCATACTGGAGCTGGAAGCGCTGCTCTCCGGGCCGGAGAGAGTCTCCCTCCACGGAAAGCACACCGGCGCTCCCACAGCGAGATTCCATTTGGGTTCTCGACTGGAATCCAGGATTTTCCTCTGGTTGCTCCGCTCAGAGCTCCGGGGAGTTTGGACCGATCCGCGTCTGCAAAGGAGAATTATGGAGCAGCTAAGCCGTTCCAGCTTGTAAAGAGGGAGTCCGAATGGGATAAAGGCGGCGATAGCAATGCAGAAGGAATGGGGGAGAAGAAATTTGAGGGGGATGCAGGCGATGACTTGTTTTCCGCATACATGAATCTAGAGAACATGGATACTTTAACCTCGGGGGGAAGTTTAGATAAGCAATGCCATGAGAACCGCGAGGATTTGGATAGCAGCAGAGCCAGTGGCACGAAGACTGGCGATAGTAGTGAGAATGAAGTGGAAAGCAGCGCGAATGAAAGTGGAAGCAGCATGCAGCAGGCGAATCTTTGCTCCTCAGCAGAGAGGAAGGAAGGGAACAAGCGAAGTGCGGGTGGTGATGTTCATTTGAATGCTGGAACCTCAAGGCATTCCAGAAGTGTTTCAATGGATAGCTTCATGGGCAAGTTGCATTTTGGGGATGAGTCACCTAAATTGCCCCCGTCGCCTGGACCTCAGGCCGGTCAACACTCTCACAGCAATTCAATGGATGGGACGTTCAGCTTAGAATTCGGGAATGGAGAATTCAGTGGCGCTGAGCTGAAGAAGATCATGGCCAATGAAAAACTTGCAGAGATTGCATTAACAGATCCAAAGCGTGCAAAAAGGTATTTTGAACTTGAACCTGCATTTGCTGCACCAAAGAACAACTAGTTTTGCTTCTATGCCATTTCATTTCCTTATGTTCCTCGACGCACAAGGATATGTTCCTCAGAGCTTGAGTTTTTCATGTGGAAGGCTATCAGTAAAAGGGCTAGGATTGTTTCATTGAGTTGATTTGGGCAGATGACCCATCCATGTTAGGGTTCATAAAAGTTAAAACCAATAGTTTGATTGCTCAATGATTAGCCCTTCTTGTAAACAAACAGATTCTAGGATCCTTTGCATGTCGTTGGGATCTGGATCATATAATAACCATTCTATTGTTTGATCTCTTCATGTCAGGATTTTGGCCAATCGGCAGTCAGCTGCTCGTTCTAAGGAGCGGAAGATGAGGTACATTTCAGAACTGGAGCACAAGGTGCAAACTCTACAGACAGAAGCTACCACATTGTCTGCACAGTTGACTCTCCTACAGGTCAGTTTTCTTGGAGCTTGTTATATTCTCCTGTATCTTCTTTTATGTAGCTGAGCAATATATTTTCCTTTTGATTTGTTTCCAGAGGGACTCCGCAGGGCTTACCAGCCAGAACAATGAATTGAAGTTCCGTCTTCAAGCCATGGAGCAACAGGCACATCTGAGAGACGGTAATCCCCCCTCCCCCCTCCCTGTGTGAGAGATAGCTAAATTTAATTTTTGTGTCTGATACTGAGTAGGTGTAGAGATGATGCTCACACTTTATTAGACTATTAATAACAAACAAAATGATTTCACACTGAATTTTTATGCTCCATTCTAAGTCGGTGATGATGACATGAGTTCAGTAATCCTGAGAACGAAGTCAACTTAGCAGAGCATGTCAATGTGCTCTTACAATATCCGCATCTTCTTTTTAATTAAACCAAACTGTGGTATGGCAGCTCGGTCCTAAATTGTTTTAGTTGTGTTGGAAGGGAGATGTTAGTTAGTTTCTTCCTGCACTTTTTTTCTTTTTTCTTTTTAACTAGCTTTTACTTGGCCAAATCCAAGCCACTTGATGGGAGTTTCAGCTGTAGATCTGGTCAAAGAAAATGTTCAAACAGGAATGTGGTGCCTGGTTTAGTTTTTTTCTTTCAGAATTGCTTGCTCTCACAAGTTGATATTGTCTCTGACTGGTACATAAATTTAGACAGCCACATTTATCTTCTATTAATTATCTGCTGGTGTCCAAACTTTCTCCTGTCTTACCAACTTGAATTTTACTTGTCCTATTACCATTTTCATTTGAGAGAAGGTTGAATGGCCATAACCTGATTGCCCTCTGCTTGATTTTCTTCAATTTTGCTGCATGTAGTTTAGTATGACATGTGACCTTGGTCTGATTTGTAGAATGCAATGTATATCCTGTGTCAAAAGTCAAAACTATGGATATTCTGAACTAGTCTGATAAGAATCAGACACCTTGGGGTTATAGTGTTATATGAATTGCAAGTTGCTGATGTGCACATTTCTCCTATCAGCTTTCTACGTACATTATAACTGAGTTGGTCCAATTTTCTTATTGATGTAGTTCATATTAACATCCTTGGATAACTAGGAAGAACTGAGCAATACACGTGAGATGTCAAAAGTAAGTAGTCAGTTGAGGCATGATACTGACCTACAAAATGTTTACAACTATTTGACAGAACACAAACTGCAGCAAATGTACTTCTACCAATCTGGAATTGGCAATGCATGTTATGTTTGATAAAATAAGTTTGGAATTGTACTGGACAGACATGGGTCTCTGACATTGGAAAATGTTTCAATTCAACTTACTGAACCTCCTGGTAGTTATCAGTGACACTCAACTTAGTTGCTTTTAAACTTGTTGAACTCTGGACTGATGAAGTTGTACCCATCATTATTAGGAAGGCTGATGAGTGAGGCACTGATTAATTAATTATTACCTATCTTACATATAGAGCCAACAGTTCCATCATTAACTGCTTGCTCACATGACAAGCATGGACAAAGAAATAGTAAAAAGAAACAACATATGCATCATTTGATTGCTTTCAAAGCACAAGTCATTAAAATGTGTTGTGGATGCAGCCAATCTCTCCCTTGGGCATGTTGAAGAATAATGGTGCAGGAAATGAGTTTCATCTACTCTACTCTAATGCTTGGGTTGGCACTTTGGTAGATTTTAGTTGATGCAACCAAAAAGTTGAAAGGCAAAATATGCTTGCACTCAGGCCTTGTCATGGGCTTCATATATTCGGCTGTAAAACTTGAGTTCTTGTTTCCTATTTTGCATCTTCTAGGAGACTATCCTTTTTGGATTTCTTGATAAAACATAGTATGTTTTGTCCGATGCTGCTATTGGTTATTATTCATATAGGTCAGCATAAACAAAATTTGGAACTTGCAGGGTCTGCAATTAGTTGCACTCCCCATTCTGTGCATTGTTTGTTTTGCTTGATGTGTCTTCTAATGCACATACCAATTTGCAGCTCTGAATGAGGCGCTGACAGCAGAGGTTCAGCGCTTAAAACTTGCCACGGCGGAGCTGAGTGAATCTCACTCTGCCAACAATATGAATCAGCAGTTACCGATGAATCCTCAGATGTTCCATCCTCAGCTTCAACCACAAATGCAGCAGCTCTCTTTGTATCAGTTGCAACAGCAACAGCAGCAGCAGAACAATTCTACAACAAAGCATGAATCAAACAAATAATTTGGCCCATAAAGAGATGGAATGCTAAGAAACTGCAGGAGTATCAAGGCAAAAAAAGAGAAAAAATTGGCCTGTTCTCATTTGCCTGGTATTGTAGCATTCCAGTAGCATTTGTGTTTCTTGGTGTGGTGGCATACCAGTTGACTAGTCTGCTTAGAGCTTCAGGCACCCATCTGAACTACATTCCCTCTTCCCCTGACCACCTCCACCTCATGATGTCTTCTCCTCCGCCTGTCAATTCCAGCATATTAATTTAAGAGGTGGTAATTTCATCTCATGAGTTTAACATATATGTTTTGTTTTAATGTTTAGTATATATTTCATTTGGGTAGGCACATTTAATTTGGATGTAAGCATTTGCATGTATCCAGGATTGTTTGTATTCTGTTGTCATGACCTAAAAATGGATTTTGCCTAAATCCTTTCTCTACAAAAGAAAATTATATGCATCTTTACTTCATCAAGAAATCTATTAATGACATGCGTTTGTGAACCAGCACTAGTCTCTCTACAGATTTGCAACCCTCAATGATTTACAACATTTATTAAGTGTGAGCGTGTGTGTGACCCTCTCTCTGTGAGTGGGTCATGGTCTGAAATTCTCTCTCATTTCAGTTGAATCCTTGAATATGGATTAGGGCACATGTCAGAGACACTCACTGCAACGTTCTTTCATTTCAGTTGAATGTGGATTTGGGCCCATGGGTTTTTGTTCCCCCCCCCCCCCCCCCCCCACTCAAAAAAAAAAAAGCAGTCATTTGCTTATATGGTTCCAATTGGGTTTTTGTGGCTTGGGGGTTCTATCTAATCCCTTTTAATGATCTAGGTTGCTGAAAACTGGTGGGATGCACAACAAACTTGAAATGATGCTAGCAGGGCATGCTTCTTCTGCGAAGCTCGCGTCCTAGTGGGAAAACATACAAGTGATTAATTAGGAAATCCCAGACACAGTTGGTTTGAAAAGGGAATGAAAACTGTATAAATTCAATTGCAAATTTCACAATCATTAGGTCAGCCCAGCATATTTTCGGATATATATTTGGATTTTTTTTGCTCTTGGTGGATTTTATATTGGTCAAAACTGAATTGATAACCCTCCCCTAGAATATATTATGATAAGTTGATGCGGGGTTTGATGGGATTCAATATTTCAGTTAGCTGTTTAAAAAAAACACTTGAAAACCTTCTGCTGATGGGGCCCACCTGAGGCATCAGATACTAGGGATTGGAAGATCAATGTGGAACCAACCACCCCATATGTCAAATTTATAACTCATCCAATGTGGAACTAACCATCCCATATGTCAAATTTATAACTCATCCAATGTGGAACCAACCACCCCATATGTCAAATTTATAACTCATGCCGACAAATTTAACGATTTTATATGATTTTTTAAACTCTTGATCCAACAGTTCAATCCCAATATATTGGTGCAAACCCATGGGATCCGGTGATGTTAGTTCGGATCAGTGATCGGGTGAGCCCCAGGTGCTACCTCACATGGTAAGCTCCGTGCGAGGTGGATGCATAGGCCCCACCGAAGCATTGTGTCTTATCATATATACGACGACATCCCTCTGGGACCTTTATGTGGAGCCTACAAACCAATTTTGGAAAGACCCACCAGATACAGTTCCAGGCTCCATGTTTTGGACAATGGTCTGAATGGGACTGATGATGATTCCTTCTGCAACCATTAAAATTGTGAGACATGATCAAGGGGTTAGAATGCTCAATAGACTTAAATTTTTTTGCATATAGTCAGGTCCCATTTAAATCTTCAATTCCCATCTCCCCATGAATGGCAATGCCCTAGGTTGGCCAAACAGACAGTCTGGTCAGAATCCCAAGTAAGACATCCACACAGTAGCCAGGCCCATTATATATAATAGGCCCAAAAAAGTCCCAAAAAGTTGGGCTTCAAATATATGTACACTCACGCCAGCCCTTGAAGAATTGGCCCAATTTGAGTTTGGCCTGACTTAGATCCAAACCCAATCACATAATTGTTGATTGGTTTACCAATAACACTGAACCTATTGCCAATCCACAGAAGTTATCCTATGCACATAGTATGCAAAGTATGTGCCCATTTGACTGGAAAACGCGTACCTCTCTTCCTGCATAAAGAAATTTTCCACGTCCTTGAATTTGCACCCGTCAGAATGTACTGAGCCATTAGATCAACTGTACATCAATCTAAATGGATTGTACACTCTTGGAGGTTTCCAATCTTTTTATTGGACTAATCCATCTCTTCGGGCGAAAGCCGGGTAAAAACCCCTTAATCTTAAAGTACCCCTTGATCTTAAGGTGATAATATTAAGTGGATTTAACATTAGATTTATAAAAAAGGAGAAATGAGAGTTGATATCAACAAGACCCCTATCTAAAAAAAAAAGAGATGAACCCTAGTGCTGACTACTCCTCGGCAAACAAAATATCAGCCGTTGATTTCAGTGGCCCCACCTTTTCCCTTAACCATAGAGAAATCCCAATCATGGTGGTCACAGAGGATCGGACAGCCCCCTGCAGCATTCACTCTCGCCCTAACTGAAGGAACACGTCAGCCACTTACTACTATCAGCACGCATTGCAGACTGCACTCAGCGGCGAGAAGAGAAAGAAGAAGAAGCGCGTCTGCCCGCAGAGATTTCGTGTGCCGCGACATGGAAGAAGCAGCATCGACGAAGGTAGCAGAAGTAGAAGAAGAAGAAGAAGCGAAGACGAAGGAGGAGGAGGAGATTTCAGAAGATCCCTCACCTGCTAATGGCGCTCCAAAACCAGAAGAGCTAGTCGCCAAAGCAATCGCTCCTGTGAAGAGAGACTATCTTTGTCCTCCTCCTCTCCGACCTTCATCTTCTAACGACGACAAAGAGAAAGACTTTCTATCTGATAAGAAGAATCGAGATTCTACCCATGTCGTTGTGAAGGAGAAGAAGTCCAAACGCCAATTGAAGAGAGAACGCCAAAAGGTCTTTCCTTTGCCTACTTTGAAGTAAATGGCATATGAAATTCACTGATTTGAATGCTTTTGATGACTTGTTTTAAGACCTAAACCCGTTTTAGATAAAGGGATTTTAAGATTAAGGTAACAGGATGTGTAAATGTAGATATGTAATCAATGCATGAATTAATGGATTAATGCAGTCTGTTAGAGCAATTCAAACTGTGAATCATTCAGGAAAACTAATCTTTTGTTGCGGAACCTGATTAGAAGTTTGATTTTAAGGACCTTTTTTTGGTAGTCTTCTCAGTTTCCCTGAAAATAATATGTTGGATGTGATTGTAAGAAACCTGAATCATTAAATTGGAGAAGTGGGTTTTCTGGGTTTTTGTAAAGATTAGATTTTTGGAAACTGGGCCTTCCTGGAAGCTAAATCTTTCTGGATAATTACGCATTAAACGCACTTTGTGCATAGTTAGAGATGAAATTTGGTTTATAGCTGAGCTTTCCAGGTATGGGTAACTCCATAATGTTTCGTGTAGGAGCTGGAACAGTGGATTTTCCATTCCAGTTTGTTGGAGCAGAGAGAAGGAACCAATGTGATCGATTCTGTTAACATTCACTCGAGGAAGTACTTTTATCCATGCATTCCAATATATGAGCCTAGATTATTACTAACTAGGCGTTCCAGAATACTTGATTGGTTGGACACATTGTGTGCCTACCCTTTTACCTTCCTAAAAGTGGAAGTAGATAAAAGTGCTGGATCATCCAATTGTTTCAGGATTCATTTCAGAGGGGACCTTTAAAATGCATTGGCTTGATTGAATACGTATTCATTGCCTAATGACTAGTCGCACAATGCATTGCTATATATCATGGGCTGATACCTGGCATAAGTGAATGGTTCCATGGTCTGTTTGGTATAATAAAAGTCTAACTTGATGGATGGATTATAGTCCTAGCATCACATGGAAAGATGATCCAACTTGTCAATCCAGAGAAATCTTTTATGAACTTTTTTGTATTTCTACTGACAGAAAAACATGAGAAATTCATCAGATGATTTGGATTTGTAAATTGGAGAGATTTTCCAGCCATATCCTATTCTAGAGGTGCCTCATTTATCGAACAATCTAGATGGTCAAACATGTTTTTAACATTCTTGTCCAGTGAATGCTAACAAAGTTCACCCACTGGCTGACATTAGCAAAATCAGGAAGTATGTTTTTCACAACTCGTTTAATTTAAGTTAAATGCTGAACGGCTGAACCTCATATTTTTGGTTCATGAGTTTGTTCTATCTTAGCCTGGACGGTGTGATTTAATGCTATAATTGCATCTATTCTCCAGGAGCAAAAGTCTGCACTGCATATTTGTCCTGTAGTGGCGAAGACCGGAGATGTCAATGCGTGTCGTTATGATGGCAATTGCCGCTTCAGCCATGACTTAGAAGCATTTAAGGCTCTGGTATGGCAGCTAATGTCCCTTTGTGTTTCAATTTCATCGAATCTTGATCTTGTGGTAACCCTCTGTAATGGATGTGATGTTGAACTACGCAGAAGCCAGCAGATATAGAGGGAAACTGCCCTTTTCTTGGGTTTGAAGAGCCATGCCCTTATGGGTTGGCCTGTAGATTTTCAGGTACACATAAGGACAATGGTCCTGCTGAAACTTTGAATGTTCAGAAGAAAAGCACTGAAGTGAATGGGCTGAACAAAGACGTGCAGAGGCTCTTGTGGAAGAATAAAATGAGTTTTCCAAGGCAGATAGCCAGCTAAAACACCTTGGGCTTGTGGTGAGCACATAGTTCAAATTGTTGTCTTGGTTACCATGATTCTTTTCAGCTTAGAAGTCATTGTGATGCTTCTGTTATGAGATAAGATGCAAACACCATATTATCAATGCAACTTCATCTAGCAGGCTCTGATGGATAGCTTCTAAAATCTATGCTTCATTTTGTGTTTTCTCATGTATTTTTCTACTTACCCTTACCTATCTGTGGTTTTCATATCCTTCATAGAAGTTCTGCTCTTTCCCATGAACAGTTTCTGAAGTTTTTTACTTTAATGCGATCCATTGGCAACAATAGTAAACACAATTGAGATGGAGGACATCCACTTTTCATCATGATGTTATTTTTATTTCTATTGGAGAATGTTTGCATGTTTAAGTGTTTCGCAAGGGGCAAGAACGGCCACTTACCTCATTGGTAAGTGGCGGCAGTTATCAACTGGCTGCCCAGGGTTCGAACCCTGTGTACGTCACCTCTTCCCACTTGTGTGGGCCTTCTTTCCTCTTGTGCGGGCTCTCTCTGGTCCCAGCTCCCTTGGCTAGGTTATCAAAAAAAAAAAAAAAGTGTTTAGCAAGGGGCAGAATGAGAATAAAAATTTCTTACTAGTCAATTTTAGATTCTTTATTTGGCCCTCCTAATGTGTACTACTTGGTTTGAATACCGATACTTTTTTTTTTTTTTTTTGGTTGAAGTTTATTACTTTTTCTAATTTCATTCTTTTTTCATCCTTTGTTCTTTTTCCCAAAATGTAAAGTGGACTCAAACCTGTGACCTTGAGGTTGTGACAACATCAACATGCACTTTCCAACTTTGTTTCAGTTTCCTTTTTATTTATTTTTTCTTATTTGAGAAATACCCACATTTAAGCTCCTTACTTTGCTTATATTGAGGTTTATCAATTAATTTGGATGATTTCTCACAAGTTTGAAATTTGTCAATTCCTGTTGCAGGTGAAGGACAAATCAAAGTCTGGAAAGGCAGATGTTGATCAGGAGGAAGGTGCCCTAACAGCTGTCGATGGATCAAACCATCAGCAGAATGATGATGGTAATGAAATGGTCAATGACTCTGTTAATAATGAAGATTCATTTCCAACTAAGTGCATGGGAAAAGACTGTACCAACGAAATATCCATGAAAGATGAAACTCAGCCTCTGAAGAAGGCAAAGAATACAGCTGGTGAGGAATGCTTGCCCACTGATGTGGATGCATTCTGGTTTTTGTTAAACAGTGTCTATTTTCTTTTAGTTATTGACCAGTTATATTATAATATAACAGGCTTGGCTCTCCCAGTAAAGAATGATGAAGTACAAACTGAACCTGAGGAAATTGCAATGGATAATTCATCCAAAACAGAAGTTGATTCATGTCTAAAGTTAAATGTACGGGAAAAGAAACTTATTGATTTCAGGGGGAAGCTTTATCTTGCCCCTTTGACTACAGTGGGCAATCTGCCTTTCCGAAGGGTTTGCAAAGTCTTGGGAGCTGATATCACATGTGGAGAGATGGCAATGTGTACAAATCTCTTGCAGGTCTGTCGTATAATTTTTTTTCCTGATCGGTAACAAAATCTCATGAAAAATAGTAAATGTTCAAAGAGAACTATAATTTAGTATGAACCGACAATTACACGACCCATACCTGTCACATGGCAAGTTTGGTATCACATATCATAAACCTGTCATGGGTCAAATTGGTTACAGGGTGGGGCTAGCGTGAGTCGGGGTGTGTTAGCATTTACCCATACAACCTTACCTGTTGCCATCCTTAATTTGGATTGGGAATAAATCATACACAATTTATTTTTTAAACCTCCAATCTTAGAAATCTTGCAATTAGCTGAGAGAGGACATGAAAGATATTTTTAGTAGAGGAAGGAAATAAGATGATCCTTGCATGGGATCCAAGATGAAAGGGTGGGTCTCACACCCAATTCTACATAGGACTGTGGGAAGTCTCACAATGAAATCCAAGAAGAAATATTAAAACCTTAGTGAACCTAACAGACCCTAAAGGTTGTATATTGCATGGAGATCGGCTTTGAACTTTACTTCCATCTACTTGCAAGAGCTTTTCTAGGTCTAGCATTTGGCTTCTTGTAAATTTCATTAGCTGTGAACTTAATCGATGTTCCATTTAATGTTTACTGGTTGAAAGGATTGAGGTAGTAGGTGGATTAGGTTGCTTTGTTCCAGAGTGAGCTTTTATCTGGAGTGATTTTCTGCTCTTCTTTAATATATAAAGCAACTTCATTTCATATTATATTTATTTTGGATGTATTCACATTAAAAAATGGCTGGAAATTTTTTATTTGTATTATGGCAATATAACATTTCTGTGTCAATTGAAGCAAGCAAAGTGATCAAATTATCTTGTTCATTAGCTGATGTGTTTATGGCCTTTTCTTTGTCCATCTGGCATCCACAGAATTGGTTTATCTCTTCTGCAGTAATCTGATTTTTGCCTGTCTGTAAATGCTTTATGGAAGTCAGTATGACCTTTCTTTCCATTTAAAAAAAAGTATGACCTTTCTTTCCAATTTGAATGTGCCATCAGGGCCAAGCTTCAGAGTGGGCATTGCTGAGGCGGCATTCATCTGAGGATCTTTTTGGGGTGCAGTTATGTGGGGCTTATCCAGACACAGTGGCTCGCACTATTGACCTTATTGACCGTGAATGCACTGTTGATTTTATTGACATAAATATGGGTTGCCCAATTGATATTGTTGTTAACAAAGGTGCCGGGTCTTCTCTTCTCACGAAACCCATGAGGATGAAGAATATTATTCAGTCAGCTTGCGGCACAGTAGACAAACCCCTAACAGTTAAGGTACTTGTTCCTTGTAAACACATGAATCTAAAACAATTACATGCACAGATGTAGATTAACCTTACATGTTTTCATTTATAAATAAATAAATAAAAAAACAGAACACACCATTTCATTAATAGTGATGTTAAGGAGAACATACTCTGTGGAAACAGGTGCTGATTATCAGAATTCGAGATCATTTTTGGACCTCTATCTTTTGAGTTCCAAGTAGGATTTATTTCATTTCCAATGACTCTACGAAGTCTAGGAAGCTTCCAGTAGTTCATTTGAACAGTGTCTTGCTATGATAAAAACTGTACTCAACACTTGATGCCAGTGGTGCTCATCAATAATCAATATTGCAGATGGAGAATTTGCAACTTCTCCATCTTTTAGCCTTCAATCATTGAGTTTAGTGAGTCAAGTTCTACATGCTATATGTACATCAAATAAATGAATCCCGAATACGGATCCTTGTTATGGTGAAAGGAATAAATAAAAAAATGAAGAAGAAGAAGCAGATGAAGAAGTAAATCAAGTGGCCAAATGAAGGAAACAATTCTTGTATAAGATCCTAAAAGAGCTAAAAGCCCTTTTTTTTATATGTAGAAGACCCAAAAAAAAAAGAAGCATTATTGGTCAAAACCAACTCCGGGGTGGTGGTGGGGGTGGGGGTGGTGGGGGTGGTGGGGGTGGGGGCCCTCGCTCTTGTGAAATTTTGGAGAGGGGGGCCCTCGCTCTTGTGAAATTTTGGAGACCAATGTGTTTGGCCTAACAAGACTGAAATGTCAACCAAATCTTTTGGGAGGGCTGTTTGTTTTGGTCCATCGACTGAAATGAATAATTTAGGCCAATTTGTTCGAAGCGAACCAAAAAATTGACAAGTAGGTGTGAAAGGCCTAAATATCCATGTCTGGTAACCTATCATTGAAAAGCATAGTCAGCAACTTGCTCTTTTGTTAAATGAATAGCTGCATTTGGTGTTTCTTCAAGGTGTCTGATTGTGAGTACTTTTGCAGTGAAAGGAATATGAAGGAATCCACTATCTGTGGAAATATTTAATATGTTTCTTGTGGTTGCATCACTTATTAAAGAGGGGACTAAAAAGATGAAAAGGGGAAGATGCAAATGCAATGTATTAATTCAGTTTTGCTTGTCTTAGGTACGGACAGGTTATTTTGAAGGGCGAAATCGCATCGATTCATTAATTGCTGATATTAGCTACTGGGGAGCCAGTGCAGTAACTATACATGGCCGTTCACGTCAGCAGCGCTACAGCAAGCTTGCCGATTGGGATTATATCTACCAGTGTGCAAGAAAAGCCCCTGATGTTTTGCAAGTGCTGGGGAATGGCGATATTTTCTCATATGTTGACTGGAACAATCACACTTCTAATTGCCCTGAGCTCTCAACGTGCATGATCGCTCGAGGAGCACTAATCAAGGTGACTTTCTCCTACCAAAACAGTTCCTTTGTGTTTGGTTCTGCAGCTTCTTATCTTTGGATATTTTGAAAGTAGGGTTCTGCAGCTTCTTCTTATCTTTGGATATTTCGAAAGTACTATAGGTGTACATTCTGAGAGAAACAGGTCATTTGTTTGGCTGAGTATTCCATATATCTGGGGCCTACTTTCAGTAATCCTCATTGTTTAGTGCCGATTGTTTGTACCATGGGGCTACTTCATGGAATTTTACCAATCATCCAACTGCTGAATTTCTTCCACTTGAGTATGAACTTGGCTTTGCCTTTATCTACCCATTAATCCAACTATCAGATGGATGCCATTGTCCGATGGGAAACTATTTGCTGCAGTTTGCATCCCCAGAGGGTACTACAAAATGAACAATCTAGGGGGCTGAAAGATGTCCTCACTTGTACAGTGCAGAACGCTCGGCCCAAAGGAGCAGTAGATTCTCTCAGGCCAAGCATTGTATATTTTCCTGTCATTGTTTTGAAGTTTGTTTAACACATGTTAGACTGAGCACATGTTTTTTCTGAATGTGTATGTGCATGTACACAATGAATGATGTGCTTTGTGACAAGCAGCCATGGATATTTACTGAAATAAAAGAACAGAGACACTGGGACATCACTTCTAATGAACGACTAAGTATTCTGAAGGATTTTGTATATTGCGGCCTTGAACACTGGGGCTCTGATTCCAAAGGTATGTTTGGATGTACAATTCAAGGATATGCTTCATCTTCATTGTTGCTACAGTTGCTTAAGATTATTATTTTGATCAATGAAGAGCTTGTGACATCATTGCAGGCTTGTGTATTATAGTGTTTGCTTTTGGCTGTGTTTGACTTCTTGCTATTTTGGGATTAGGGAATTTCTTTCTTAATTTCTTATGACTGTTGTAGAATTCCCAAGAATCAAGAGAATCTTTTGGTTTCCAAGTTGGCCCAGTTACAAGTGGAGTTGCTAAATGCTAAGTTATTACAATGTGATTCTGATAGCAGCATAGAATCTAGTGTAGTTGCTTAATTTATTTTTTGTTATTTTGTGTTGCATTCATGGTCGCATTTTGGTGGACAGCAGCATGCAAGATTTTTGTGGAACATATTTACTCTTTATGCATGGAAATCTTTGGCTCCCAAGAGTTCAGACAATCTGTTGGACAACAATGTCTAAAAAAATTCTTAGTATATATCATCTAAACTCTCACAATCTCTTCCAAATATGTAAATATATGTATTGGGAAATGAAGAAAACATTGATCATTTGCTTGTCAA
This sequence comes from Litsea cubeba, assembly GCA_012931725.1. Classification (NCBI taxonomy): domain Eukaryota; kingdom Viridiplantae; phylum Streptophyta; class Magnoliopsida; order Laurales; family Lauraceae; genus Litsea; species Litsea cubeba. Next base: position 93,055,959 of record CM022945.1, on the reverse strand, counting down.
TTTCAAGATTGCTAGATTCTTTGGTATTTTCTCGATTAACATTTTCTTCAGTTCTTGGGCGGTATTCGCTTCATCATTTCAAAGTTCCTTGGTATTTAGGTCCTCTTAGAGCTAGGGGCCAAGTTATATGGAAGCTGCTACCGCTAACCTTCCTTGGCTATTTTATTTTATTTATTTATTTATTTGGGGCTTGGGTCTGCTATCATGAAGATCATTGGCTTTCAAACTAAGACTCTCATCTTGAGAGCAGAAGAGTTCCAAGATGTCTCCTTCTAGCTAGGTTAGAAGTGAGATGAAACTTTGGATGGTTTGACGAATTCTGATGTTGTGGCCAAGGGTAGCATTAATTTCATTGACGATGGCTGTTCTATGTGTAAACCTGGACCTGTCGGCTTGGGTGACATTGTTATTATAAGGTCATCACCCAATGCGGTCCCGCCGAGGTCCTGGGAGGGTCTAGACTGGAGACAGACCTAACCTTTGATAATTTTGCACAAAGTGGCTGCTCGCAGGTCTCGAACCTGCATTATCACGCATGGCACCCTAGACTTTTACCATTGCACCAAAGCAATGACCCTGGGTGGCATTGTTACTTCCTGTACTTTTAACTGATCTACAGTATTCCATATATGCAAATGCTTTTCGCGGGAGTACTAACTAGAGCGGAAGGTTGACTCTCAAAGAAAACTAAATATATGTTGTTTTGTCTCTTAAAGAAGACTGAAATCTGTTTAAGTGCTGTTTCTCAAATATATATTCTAGCAATGTGGTATCTTGGGCTAGAGCAAATTCATTGGTGCCATGTAGAATTGTAGATCCCTTTATGGAATTTATAGAAACTCAGTCCCTAGTTCAAGGGTTTTCAAAATCATTTTTCCATATTCCAATTCCAATAGAAGCAAATAGGGAGGCAGACTTGGTAGTGGGGTTGTCAAGCAGGATTATTGTCATTAGCAGTGGGTTTCTATTGTCTTGTCAACCTTCTATATAATTGTGTTTAAGTAAATTTTGTTGTTAAAAGTCAAAAGGAAGAAGCACCTATAGTTTTCCTAACCCAGTGGGTTGGCTATCAGTCCTTTACTGTCCACAGTTAACTTGGAAAACCACAACAGGGGAGCAGCTGGGTGGTAAATTATTTTCAATGTTAATTCATTAATGTATACATTTCTTGCATACATAAATTTAAGGAGTGGGTAAACATCTAAAAAGTTTATTTATTGTAAAACTACATGAATATTGTAAGACTTGTAACCTAATTTTTATGCGATTTGATTTGAATGTGAGAGGTGAATTTCTCTGACCTTGTTTACGGAGTTCTAAGCAAAGCACAATGTATTAAACCATTGAATGTCCACATCTATTTGGGATTTTATGGATAACGACGTTCTATTGTTTACTTGTTTGTTTTAGACGACTGACCAACTGAAGCTTCTTTAGATGTTGAATTACTGATGTCTGTTTGGCTACAGAAATAAATATGATTGTGGTTTCTCAATCTAAAGATAATTTTTATATCCATAGGTGTGGAGACAACACGGCATTTTCTGTTGGAATGGCTTAGTTACACACACAGGTATATACCTGTTGGTTTGCTGGATGTTATCCCACAACGGCTAAACTGGCGGTCACCCAGCTACTTTGGCCGTGATGATCTTGAGACTCTAATGGCCTCTGATTCTGCAGCTGACTGGGTATGTATTGTAACTTATCTGGGACCATTTATCATTTATTAGCTAACTGTTATTGTTGAGTTTTTTTCTCATTTCCTCATGTATGCAGATTCGGATCTCTGAAATGTTGCTTGGCAAGGTTCCAGCTGGCTTCAGTTTTGCACCAAAACATAAATCAAATGCATATGATAGTGCGGAAAATGGCTGACAATGGTCATCATGGTTACTCTTACTGGTTGGTGATTCATCACTGCCTACTGCTTATGACTGCCTCGGGAACAGGTCATTTACGTCACTGGTGACAGACTAAGAACTCGGAATGGTTGGTGCTTGAAATCAGCTCTGTTGTGCTGCAAACCATGCTTTTAAAACTGCCCCCGTTCCAATGCCCTTTCAGGCAGGATGTTCAGCAAATGTCCAAGTTATATTTATTCTAAATTTTCAGTATGTCTTGGTTCAAACATATCACCAAGCAATTTACTTTTAAAATGTGATAAGATTTTTTTTTAATGCTTAAATGCCAAAATGTGTACAAGACCAAAGAATCTTATAAGAATTATGGTGCTGTTACGACTGTACTGACGGACATAAGGAAGAACACTGATCATTTGTCAACAGAAATGTTTTATGTACTGATTTCAAGGTGAATGCATAAATTGGAGATTCCTATTTGATTTAGGAAGAATGTTTGCTGGTAAATATAGCTGGTCATTTGCTATGGCTTTCCTAAGGTGGGTGATTCCGGATTTAATTTCAAACTGTATCTGGATCTGGGTTGGAGTCTTGAGACATGGTATAGTAATTTGTGAGTAGGGTTCCTTAGATTTACTCATTTAGGTTTGTAAGGAGTTGGGTGAGGATTGTTAGGAGGCTTGGAAGCATGTGAAAGTTCCTGCATTTTTAATTATTGGCAGGGTGCCTCCAGCTTTGTAATGAATCAGTTTATAGAGAACACAGGTAGCATTCTATTCTTGGTAGAAGAAACCGATTGGATTAAATTTTTATTTATTCTCTTTTGGGCATAGAATTTGTACCATGAACGATGACCTTACAGTCCTTTTATTATCAACTATCAAGTACATACATAAACTGTGTATTTGGTTTCTGAGTTGTACATATGGGGTGGAAACCAGACGGATGTGGTCTGTTGGTCTGGCTCCACCATGGATAGACAGTAATATCAAGGTTTTGATGGGACAATCAGCTTTTGCACAGAATGCTCGGAGATGGATGATTGTAGATGAAACAAGCAGAGGATGTCCCTCAACTGTAGCTCAGCTGGTTAGAGACTTGATGTGTGTGATTTGAGTGCATGAGTTTGAATCCCCATGTAGCAACCAAAAAAAAAAAAAAGAGTAGAGACCAATGTCAATTTCAAATCGCTAGATATTTGATGTGGGATGGGCCGTTGCCCAAAATGCAACATTGGGTCCTAAAGTAGCACACTGGTTCTCTCTTCTCTTCCTCTCACTTTTTTTTAAACCTCGTGTTTATACCAAACAACATTTTCATTCTCAATGAGAAAGGGAGTAAGAAAGAAAATCATGGTACAGGTATTATGAATTTCAACATCATCATCATTATTATCAAAGCATTGTCTAGAGTGTTGAGGTCAGTTATATGAATTGCGTTTCTCCATTCATGTTTATCCTGATACCTATTTTTACTACTTTCATCCATGTCTTCTTTGCCCTACCCGTTCCTTTTGATGGGCCATCAAACTGTATAACTAAACTTTTTCTTATTGGTGCCGTTTACTAGCCTACGTTGGACATGTCCAAACCATCTCAAGTGGATTTATCTAATTTTATCACTTATATTTATACTAAAATCAAAGAAACCCTTTTTATATAGTGCACCCAATATCTCCTAAGCATACAGCTGCACTAGATTTTCAAAGATTATGGGCCCATTTGGCATCAATATTGTTAGCAACAGAAATTCATTAGTTCATAACCATTATCAAAATGTGGAATGGTAGAAATAGAGTTCACTGCTTCACGTGCTACCTTTTTAGTGGGGAAGTAAAGAAATGCTCCTACATCCAATATAGATAATGGGTCCATACCAAGGCTTCCTTATTGTGACCTATCCTTGATTTTTGTTGATTTTTCAATTCCACCCCAAATACAACACCCCATGTGGTGTGGGCCTTCTGCATACCTTCCCATCAAAGATCATTGTACCAACAATCCGGCCCACTCCAGGCACACCACTAATAATTGCTACTGACTCTCACACACACTCCCCCACTGCCACTGGAGAGCATGCTTTCATGGAAGGTAGATCTCAAGAAAAGAAAGGACATTACTGAAAAAAAAATAGTTTTAATTAATCAAACATAAAAATGGAAAAAATATATAAATTAATGTTAGAAACAACAATTCTTATATCACTAACTTCCCAATAGATCATGATCTTCTTGCATTTTCTTTCAATATGAATCTTGGAACAAGGGTCTTCCATAGTAGTACCAAGATGATGGATGATCTGATCTTCCTGGGGCCATGGGATTGGGAATAAAGCATATCCACTCATATTGGTCTTCTTTCTTAAGCTTTTGGCAGGTGAGTGACCCTATCTTAGCAGCTTTCCACAAAAAGAAAGAAAGAAAGAATGCAAATGCATTGATTGGGGGAGCAAAGGTCAGGTTGCATTTCACACAATGGGCCCAACAGTAGAGCATGCCCATCTGCATTGTCAGGCAATTCCATGCCCACCACGCATCCATGATTGTTACATCTCTAGAACGTGCAAAGATAAAGCCAACACCTGTGTGACCCACTCCCATGTGGTCCCAGTCCAATGTAGGAATCTAAATGAGGTGCGTTGCATAAAATCTTCCTTGCATGGGTTTCTATTATCCATCCAATTCCAACCCTTAGACCATTGGATATGATGGGCCAGAAACATGATTCACACACTGCTCATCTTGCTGCTTGTATTTAATTAGTAGCAGGCCCAAGTCCAACCATAGGCCATGGGCCATGTGCATTAACTGATTTGTTCGGCACACACAAAAAACTTAGGATGTCGTCTGAGATTGCCATGCTTTCAAGTAGGCCCCTCACATTTTTTTAAGCATTAAGAGCCTGTATGTTTGATGTAATTGAAAACATAGGATTTTATTTCTCGAAGTGGTTAAAAAAGGAGGACAAAAGATAAACATAGGAAAAGGACCATCAAATAATCTCCCCTCTAATGAAAATTGAAAAGGAAAAGATGGAAAATGAATAACCAACCATCATCAACCTAGGAAGTCAATACCTAGGATAGTCAAAGGTCCCACCTACATCTCCACCTTAGATAATCTTTGGGGTGAGCTCATTTCACCATGGATTCTTTTGTATTCAATTCCTATGTATGCAAACAAACATGCCCCAAAGAAGAGAGAAGACAATAAGCCATGCTGTTGTGTGATGGCAGCTAATACATGTTTTTTCAATGACGCAGCCACATTTGCTTGACCTATAGGCAGCAATGCATGTAGAAATGGAGATGCACCAGATGGAGGAGAATAGATTTAAAAAAAAAAATAGTAGGCTGCACTCCTAGAAAATCATAAGCTAGCTACATCACTTTTCCTCTGGAATATAATAGAGTGGATTCACTAGTGTACGGCTGTACCAGGCCTACTGGCCTACATGCACCAAAGGGCAAGATAATCAATCGATTGGTTGAGTCCTTGATGTCTGCAATGAACATCTTAAGTCAAAACACAATTAATTTACTTGACACCAATTGCATGTGCACACCCACCACACCTAATCCACCTATTGCTTTGTTTTTCAGGAGAAAGCTGTTTATGATGATTTGAACAACAATGGATTGCACCCACCTCCTAAACCATTAACAGCCCTGTCGGCTTTCTGGGTCGCATCTGAAAAAGTTCCAATCCTATTAATATTGCCACCATCACAAACATTAGAACAAAACTTGATATTGATGAATTGGATTTACTTTAAGGAGATCACTTGCAAGTTGAAGAGCCAGATTCATTCTTTCTTTTTTTTATCTGTAAAAATTATTCTTTCAATGCTTTCAAATTCTACTCACATAATGTATTGATTAATGTCCGTGCTGTTACTGTTAGATTAATTTCCTACAAATCCTACCAAATGAATGTCAAGTAATTGCTTGAAACATGTGGTCCACGACAGGGTCCCTCAACTCTAAGCAAATATGTCAAGAGTAGTAGAAAGAGAGAAAGAGTCTCTTCTACATTCTTCTTCTTGTTGATGTTGTGGGGGAGTTTGAAAGAAAATGGCGAAATCGAAGACCTCTTGCTTCAACCTAATTGCCTGTGGAAGCGACTCTGCACAAGAAGAAGAAGACCATCTCCAATGGACTGAGGTGTGTTTAGATGTTCTTGCAAATTTTGATAGAAATGTGGGAATCTAAAAAATGTTCAATCTCCTTGGTCTTATATGATGTATCTCCATGTACTAAGTAATTTGTTCATACAAGGATGCGCATTTGTCATTTGAATCTCAATTAAATCCAACAAAAGAAAGGGGGACTAAGGTTCATCACCATTCATGTTTAAAGCTGTGATTGGTGACTTGGGTTCCAGATTTTAGTCTGTTTTATCCATAGCTGTTGTTGTTTTGTTTCTTGTTGATAATTACTCGGCGACTTGTGTCTGGTTAATCACTTTCAGAGCAGAGCTTCTGCAGACAAGCATGGGTGGAGTTTCAGGAAAAGATCTGCAAGGCATCAAGTGCTAAGCAACACTATGGTTTCAGAAGTGCAATCTGCTGGACAGAAGGGTAGCCCAGAAGCTGCTGTGGATTTGCATGTTCTGATCAATCCCACTGTCCCTGATAAAATCTCTGTATCACAGTGGAAAGATGAGACAATTACAATACCAGCACTGTCATCGGCTACAGTGAACTCAAAAGTAGCTGATACCTTAATTGCCACTGGGGGTTCTAGTAATGGTGATTACAATGTGCAGGAGTCTGTTGCCATTGTGATCCAGTCTGCTATCAGGATATTTCTGGTACTACTGTAAATGCAATTTCCAAATTCTGATACTTATTTAAGGCTATGTAAAAAATTAGGATACTTGTATCCATACCGTGTCCTAGATTTTCATTACTGAGGAGTTGTGTCCCCGATCTCTGATCCCCGTATGTGTCCATATCCTAATCTGGGCATCATAGAAAGTACACAAAGCCATGTAAATGGTTTCTAAATGCTATTGAAATATATGAATAAAAAGTTAAATTTAGCCCTTTTCCCCTTTTCATTTAGACCAATACAGATAATGAGTATCGAATATGGCAAGTTATCATTATTTTAAGTCTGAGTATCCCTGTTGTATAGATTTTAGATGATATTTTGTTGAGCTTTTCCCTTTTCCTTTCAACTTTTCCAGGCTAAGAAAGCATTCTACAAGCTTAAGAATGTAGTTAAGTTGCAAGCTGTTGTACGCGGACATTTGGTTAGAAGACAGGCTGTGGGAACTCTCCGTTGCGTTCAAGCCATTGTAAAAATGCAGGCACTAGTCCGTGCTCGTTTGTCTCTAGAAGGGTTAAGTATTCAAGAGAAGCTTGATAGGCAGCCCAAGATTGATCATCAGAGAGCAAACGCCTTGGTAATGTTTGTTTTATCGAAAAAAAAGAAGATGGAGGTTGTTTTATCAAGCCTTTTCTCTTTTACTGAGTTTCTTTTTACAAACACAAGGGGCCTGTTTGTCTCAGGCTATGTGACTGAATATTCTGAAGGAACCCTTAGAATTTGGTTTGAACATTAGAAAGAACTAGAATTAAAATGGCTTTTGGTGGGAGTTGTGTTATCATCAAAAGTTGATATGCATTTCAGAGAAGTAAGGAGATTTCAATTCTTTTTTCAAAAATTTGTTAAAAAAATGAGTCGAATGTGATACTTTTCAGTAATTGCCAGATTAATTATTGGCTCTTTGAATATCACAAATTAACCTGGTTTTGGCTGAGATGATCTCATGCATACCTTAGGCATTTGTCTCAAACCTGCTCTACTGCAAAACTGTACATCAGAGTTTCTTCTCATCCTGTTTGCAAATGAAACAATTCAGTATATTATAAATTCACACGTATTTATTTAATGAATAGTCCACTGGTCATGGGATTCGTTTCTTTCTATCTGTATACACTCTAATTCAGCTATATGGATATTTCTATTTATTGACACAACTTATCAAATGATTGAACAACCGGGACCAATTTACTTACGATACTTAGTTGAGATTCATAAAAGGATTGTTACAAAATTTTAAGTTCAATGGATCCAGTTTAGCAGAAATACTAATTTTTATTACTCATTATCAGACGATTACTTATTCACAAACCTCATGTGGGGCTAATAGTTCTCATTTCACGTCTCATGCAAAACCCTTTTCACTCCACTTAGGTTTGTCCCCTTCTAGGATATTTAATGAAAGGTTCTATAGGAACTCGTTGGTCCTATTTGATCAAACACCTAGCTTAGGCCTATCGTTTCTTTTTCTGATATACAAAATAGAGAACTTATCTATATTTTATGAAGTTTCGAATCAAGTCATTTGCCCTTAAACAAGTTAAGCACGAACCTCTTCTGAAGAGGAAGGGATTACATATGCATAATATAGTGTTGATTGGATCCGAATTGGATGAAGAAATAAGCTTTTAGAAATAAGAAATGGATCATGGATAAAGCTAAGCAGCCGTTTCATTAATCCAAGTAATATTTCATAGGTAGGACTTTGCCCCCAATTGGATGTGAGGGGATTGAATTGATTATACAGACGTGAGTTAGTCAATATATTATCGAACGAGGAAAAATATTATCTAGATGAGTGAATAGATTAACCTTGAAACAACACCGATTAATTACTAATGATATTAAACAAGTTTGTATTTTATCTGGCTTACCTTTTCTCAATAATGAGAAACAATTGAACAGAACTGAGTCAATCCTCAGAACTTCTGGTCTTAGAACCAAAAATAAATAAGACTATTCCATTTTTCGAATCAAAACACAAATTGGGACTTTGATAGATGTTTTGCTAAAAAAAGCTGAGATAGTGTCTTCCCATAATAGTAATATGAGAACTGAAGTTCCATGGCTGGCGCTAAACGTATGGATGGATGGATGGATTGGAATTATTCAACACCATTTGTTAGATTATGGGCACAATTCCCCTACCAAAAGTACCTCTTCCTAAGATGTAAGACAGCCAACAATGTACATTGAGTTCTGCTTGTTGCATTATCATGATCCCAGAATATTTTCTAGGAAGAAAGAGGACCGGTATCCATTGTGTCCTGCTGAGTCAATTGAACCATCATCATTCGTGCAAGTTACATCCACTTTATTAGTACACAAACTGATGCTGCTGTTTTTAATCTTATGTTTTTTATCTGATGAAGTACAAGTGTAGTGTTGGTTTCCTCCTCTGCAATTTTACAAATAATAAGTTTCTATTCAGATCTCATGGATAAAAAAAATTGAGTCATAGCCCCAACTCATATCTTTTCTGTTTCATGAGAAGGAATATTCTGACACTGAAGGACACAAAACACATGCTTCAGTTGAAAAGTTGCTATCAAGTAGATTTGCTCGTCAGGTATGTTGGATTGATCTATTATCTTTGTTTGAATTTTGGTTACTGTCAGTGTAATAATACTTGGTTTCTTCCATATTCTCCTACAAGCTTTTGGAATCAAAGCCAAAAACAAAACCAATTCACATCAGTTGTGATCCTGCAAGACCTGAATCAGCATGGAAGTGGTTGGAGAGGTGGATGTCTGTGTTATCATCGGAGATCATGCAGCTGCAGAAATTAGAACTAAATCTGGAGCATCAAGAAGATGGTGCAAAGACCAACTCAACAGTTTATGAAATTGAGTCCGAAGTTCCAGCTGAAGTTATTTCCAATCCTGCAGATATGAACTCTGGCGTTAAGGAAACAGAAATGCTGCTCAAGGGTGAAGAGAATTTGGACACATGTATAGAAGATGACTTTGAGTTTCAGGCTTGGAAACCAATACCCACTTCAGGTGAAATCTCTAGTGTTGCAATGAGAGATGATTTAGAGGATGGACTTTGGGGCATATCACCTGAAACCGCTACGGAAATTAGGGAGGCTCTTAAGGAAGCCCCTGATTCAGTTGCAAATGAAGTGGTCACCCAATCCACTGCAACTTCACAAACAAAGCTTAGTGCGGATTCTGATAAGCCCGAGGTGAGCTCTGAGAACTCAAAGCAAAGTGTAAAAAGAGTGGCATCTGAGCAGGTTGGTACTGAAGGCAAGAAGTTCATATTTGGATCAAGAAAGTCAACAAATTCAGCATTTTCTGCTGTCCGGTCAAAATTTGAAGAACTGAGCTCAGCAGCCATTTCCAGTAAGTCAATCAGTTCTAGTTTTCATGATACTGCAGTAGAATCGAGACCAGACTCTCCTCTATCTTACACCAATTTTGTCACAAGGGCTAAGGATCTTTGCATGACAGAAGAATTGATATCTCATGACCCAAGAATTCAAATGTGGGGTTCAGAATGTGGCACTGAGCTTTCCATTTCTTCCACACTTGACTCCCCAGATAGACCTGAAGCTGAAGGTGGTGGATTTGTACATGAAATTATATCTACAGATAAAGGGAGCCCAGATAAACTTAATTCTGAGAATTTGAATGCCGAAGCCATCAATTCTTCTTCTATGTTGGAGAGTGTATCCAATTCATCCTATCCGGGTTATGTTCAGCCAGGTAAGCTTCAGGAGGTTGATGAAAGTTCAGCCGATTCAGTTTCACCTATGTGTCCTAGTCCTATGAATTTACAACCACCTTCAGAGCAGATTGTATCCAATATGCATGCCCAGGTGGACACTGAAACAGATGGACCTGTGGAGATTTCTCCACAAGGGTCTCCAAGAAGCAATATTACTGTTCCTGACTCTTATGGAACACCATCAAGTCAGTTCTCTCAGACTTCTAATAGGAAGAAGTCAGGTAAAAGTCCACCTAGTCAAAAGCATATGTCTCAATCTGTAGGGAAGAGGTCCATATCAAAGCAGAGTCATGATTCAACTGTGAGAAATAGTACAGAGCATTTGCCAAAAGATCCAAAAAGTGTCAAGAGGCGCAATTCATTTGATCCCGAACCAAGGGTTAGCAGTAGCACTAGCAATTCCCTTCCAAGTTACATGCAAGTGACGAAATCTGCAAGGGCCAAGGCCAATATGAACCATTCTCCCAAATTGAGCCCAGATGTGCAAGACAAGGAAAGTCACCTCAAGAAGAGGCATTCCTTACCAGTCACTGCTGCAAAGCAAGGCTTTCCTCGGATGCAGCCGTCAATACCACATGTGCAACAGGGCGCGAAAGAGAAGGCTGCACATTCTCCTCAAACTGCTATTGGTAACTCTAGATCCTTTTATTGGGCGTCCCCAATTTAGATGCATCACATGACTCTACTCAACTACCTTTGTGCCACTCTTCAACTTGATATGCAAATCTCAGTCACAACCATGTGGTATATTTTGGAGCTGTCAGATTGGAAAACTATGCCTTCAGCTGACTAACAATGGACTCAAACTGTTCATTTTCAGAAACTTATAAATCTCTTCAAAAGTTAGAACCCAATTTGCTTGTTCCCAACTATTTAACATTCAAATCTTCCCATATGATTTACTGCTGTATTGAGCTAACTGAACATACCTCATCTTTTCAGATCAATTTTTACAGTGTATGTGTTTCTGTTAAAGAGAACTGGCATTATCAATGGTTTTGTCGAAAATAAGACAATTTGGTTACCCAATACCATAGCAACTTAGAAACTCATAGAGGCACTTTTGATAGCTGAAAAGCAGAAAGCATCAAGAATTCAGTTGTATCAAATCAGTGAATGGTGATTTGCTCTTAACCTGTATATTCTTCAAAATCAAGAGCATTCACTTCAGAATTAAATGCTTGTCAATTCTGGCCTATTTGATGATAATTTCCTAAGAGTCGGAGATGTCATGCTACTTCAGTAGCCTCTTAACTGTAGTATCACATTCTTAGTTTATCCTCTTGAATCTTCCTTGTTTGGTTTTACAGAGAAAAAATGGCAAAGGTGATGGTATTTAGCTAGCTAAGCATTGGAGCATTTCCATGGGCTGAACTTGTCCAAGAAGATTAATTCAAGCTTCATGACAGGCATGGGTCTTCACTTATTATTTTTCATGTGATTATCTGCATGTGGCACCTGGATTGGAGGCCAGTGAAGGGAGAAGACTTCATGTACATTTTTACTGTGAAATTTCCTCCCTGGTTTAGCAGGTGATATTCAGTTGAAGTTATGGGACCTGTTTGTACTTGCAAAAGATGAGAAACTTGGTTTTCTGTTGTAATAAATTAACTGGAACCTCTGCAGCATATACTCTTACTATGTTGTTGCAGTTTCGTTTGCTTACAATGTATTCCATTATTCTTATGCTACCAATTTTGTATCTTGGTCAAGTCATGCTTTTAATTATTTTGAAAGTCATTGTTAATGGAAGTTATGAGATTCTCTATTTATTTATTGGTGGAGATTGTGAGATTCTTATTTTTGTGTTGAATTGGGGGTTACACATCATATTCTTCTGTACCTGTTATTACAGTTTGTGATGGGCTAGGAATCATGGTGGTTGTTTTGGTAAAAGTAACTATGGTCAAGGGAGGCAGGGGGATGGGTGATAGAAAGTCAACCAGTCTTTTAAACTTTAGTTATAGGTCTTCAAAAGTCTGATTACACACTGATCAAATTTATTATGATAAAATCTTATGATGACTAATATATGTAGTAGTGTGAATTGTGCAATTAAAATTGGTTCTTTAATTAAGGGGTTCTATGTGTGAAGGAACTGAATGGATCATGGTGAGCTCCATATATGAATACCCAAGAAAAGAGGAAACAAACAAGGGAATTTGACCGTACATGTTATAAAATTCCCTTCATTCCTCAAAATGGTGTTGACTGAAAATTTATCCCAAATGTGGGTATTGTACACTGGGGCTCCATATTTTGTTCCAGTTTTACCCCCAATAAAAGATAAAACCCTGATTTTTACCCTGTGAAAACTTCTTCGAATCCCTTTCACTAGTTTGGGCGAAAATAAAGAGTCTCCATCTTCCTTTGGCTATCTACTGTGAGACCCATCATCTTCTTGATCGATTCCATCTCTCCCATTTTGTTAGTTATGTTGTTTGTAAGATTCGTGGTTTTGTAGAACTTTCTTATCATTCTTCAAAATGATAGGGTCTAACTGGCATGTCATGAAAAGCCACTTAAAGTCATTGGTAACATCGAAAACAATTCAACTTGTAAACAATACATGTTTAAATATGCATATCAAGTGTATGTCATAATGCCTGTAAGAAACTTTGTAAGACCCTTTACTGCCTTTTCTCCTCTGTGCAAGATCTGAAAGACCCAGAAAGGACATCAAACAAAGTCTTTCTATCAACTGTTTTTTAGGAATTAACTCTGATGATGCCAAAAATAGATTCGGACACCACCCGTCAAGGTATTAATGAAAGTATTAAATGCGGTAATAAAATGAGAGAGAGAGAGTTATAATGGTTCGGTCAAGAGTGACCTACTTCCACTTCAAAATGGAGATCTTCGATTATGGTGAGAGGTTATAGGTATGAGAAAGGTAGTAAAGGCATGTAATCATTGCCCCTCAAGTGATGAGGAGACCCTGAATTTATAACTCTTCCCCAACAGATGGGATGCAAAATTAAAGCAACGTCTCTCTGGAGCCTGGAGCCTCAGACGTGTCCTCGAGGAATGAGCAAGGTGGAGGGTCTGGAGCCTCAGACGTGTCCTCGAGGAACGAGCAAGGTGGAGGGTAGGTGAGAGCTTCTCCGCGAGATTTGGTAAGAGCGGGTGAGGGGAGGACTTCGTCGTGATGACTCGGAGGCCTTGACGTGACGAGGCTTCCTTCAACGAGTTTCGAATATCAACTGAGCTAACCTGGCCTGACCCATGACCTTGGACGGACCGGGTTGTCTGGACCTGACTCTTTACCGCAATCCGAGTTGGGCCTGACCCATCATTTGCCCCTCAAAGTCCCGCGTTCAATAATTATTTGAAAGTGGGGCTTTCTGTGCATCCAACTCTTCCACAAGCTTACAACAATTAGGCCTCCTTTTTCTACTCAGTTTTGAAATTTTTAGAGTTCGAAAGAATCCTTCTATATGGGGACTCTTTCTTCCCAAATCTTTGGAAATCCTGAACCAGACTCATTCCAAAATAGAAGAGAGCATCTCTGGAGACCAAGGGGAAATCTGTAAGCAATGACGGATACAGTAGAGAAAAAACAGACGGAGACCGTTGTTGAGCGGACTGCAGCAATCGCGCAAGGGGCACTAGGCGAGGTTGAAGGAGAGGATGGCGTGGCTGATGGCGCTGGCGGGAGGAGCCCGGGCTTCCAGCCCATGGGCGCCGCGGCAGAGGGAGGCACGGCGGCGCTGGGCGCTGCAAGGGGCGCCCAGCCCGGGAAGATGTCCACGGTATGGCAGGCGGCGTTGGGTTTAGCCGAGGGAGGAGATGGAGCAGGCGCTGCCAGGGCCGTGGGCGACGCAGGGAGGAATGGTGTCGCGGCAGCAGCACTGGGCGCCGCAGGGGGCGCCCAGTCCGGGATTGAAGCAGAGGCAGCAGCGGCGCTGGGCGCCGCAGGGGGCGCCCAGCCCGGGGACGGCGCCACAGCAGCCAGCGACGCGGGGGAAGAAGAAGCAGCAGCAGCGCTGGGCGCCCAATCCTTTGGCATTGTGGTAGGAAGGGAAAAAACAAGAAATTGCTTTAGCGCCGCAGGGGGCGCATGTGGTTTTGCAGCTATTCGAGGCTCAGGCGGTTTCGCAGCAGCTGGCGCCTCAGGTGGCGCCCAGTCCTTCGGCATCTCGGCTAGGGAAGGAACAATAGTAGGGGGCGATCATGCCGAGGGCAGTCCTTCTTCAGACACGTTGGGCAAGTTGCGTCCGCGTTCTAAAAATGCTAAAGGGAAAATGGTAATTGATGATGACAGATCCAAGGTGAGTACCATTTATACCACAGTCAGCAATGATGATGATATTTCCAGGATCATCACTTTATATCATATTCCTTTCACCGTGATTTGTCGCCGGGCCGAAATTGATGAGCCAGCTTGTGATGACGCATCGGGTGACATTATTATTTACGAGGATATGCTTGAAGCTGGGCTGAGATTCCCTATGCCCCCCTCCGTCTGTCGAATTCTTCATTACTTCTCCCTGACTCCGGGGAGATTAGTACCCAATGGATGGAGAATCATGCTGGATTTTCTCGAGCTCTGGAGGAGAACACATAACGAGGAGGCATCTCCCATGGAGCTCCATGCTGCTTATAGTTTATTCGAATCTCCGGCTCCTAACAGGGGATGGTATTATTTCACCCCCAAGGGCGGCAGACTGCTCACGGGATTGCGCTCTAACTGTCACAGCTGGAAATTTCGTTTCTTCTTTGTTGGTGGCGAGTGGGCCTCAGAGGCAGACAGGGCTCTGGTGCCCAAACAGTGGACCGACGCCAAAAGATGTGGTACGCCACTCATTATCATCTCCTCATTATTCATTTGCATACATATGCTCATCATTTTATTTGTTCCTTTTTTTTTCTCTTCTTTTTTTTTTATATATATAGAGTCACCAGTGCTCTCCGCGGATATAAAACGGAAACTGCAGGCCGTAAGAGATCATCCGGATAAAGATTTGGGTATTCTCCTTTCTAAAGAGAGTGACAGCAATCGTGGACCCTCTGTTGACCATTCTCCTCGTAGGACGGGTGAGCCTTCCCGGGCATCAACTAAGAGAAAATGTAAGGAGCTTTCAGTGGCTTAGGCGTATCTTTTCCTGATATTCTGTCTCTAACCATTCATTTTGCTTCCGCAGTGGTGGTCAATAGGGAGTTGGTCGAGGCCAAGGAGGCAATTGAAGATCGTCGTACAAGTGCTAACACCCATCTTGCCAAGATAGCGAGGGTAGATATTGCCCCGAGAAGGGATTCTCCTCGTGTGATGATTGGTGATCTTCCTGTAACCACTCATCTAGTGGAGTCGCAGACGAGTTCTCCTGTCACTACCCATGTAGTGGCCCCCGCGGCTGTGCCTCATCAACCTATAACTTCTCTGGTTTCTGCCGCCACATCTGTACCTCCTGCCCCTCCGTCTGGTCCCAAGCCGCTGACTCCTCGAGAGAAGCTTTGGAGATTCCCAGCCTGTGACGTGATTACTCGGGTCAGCGCCCTTAGCACAGAGGGGATGATAGATGCTTATCTAGAAGGTTTATCTCAGGTAAAAGGTTGTCTGAATTTTAATTTTCTTCAGGTTTTCCTTTTGTATATGCATTCTCATTTCCCTTGATTTCTTCTTGCTCCAGATGTCTGCATCATCCATATGTTTATTTTCGAAGGCTCAGTTGATCAGTAAGCTGAAACAGGAGAATGCAGGTATTCATAGGGATCTCTCCGCAAGTCAGGGAAAAATTGCTGAACTAGAAGCCGCCAGGAAGACTTATGATGCTGATCTTCTAGCAGCTCGGGAGAGAGCAACCAGGCTTGAGATTGAGCTCTCAACGGCTCACATGAGGGCGACCAAGGCTGAGGCTGGGCTAGTGGCGTCGCGCGAGGGTGCTTTGCTCAGTGAGACCGAGCTACGGAAGGCCCGTGAGAGGGCTTCGCTCAGTGAGGCTGAGGTTGTGAAGGCCCGCGAGAGGGCTTCCCTCAGGGAGGCTGAGTTTGTGAAGGTCCGCGAGAGGGCTTCACTCAGAGAGGCTAAGCTCGTGAAGGCCCGAAATGGGGCTGAGCTCAGAGAGGCTGCTTTGAAGGTAGAGCTGAGGGCGGCAGAGGAGAGAGCTATCCAGGCTGAAAATGACTTGGAGGACGGCCTGGCTGATGCTGAGAATAGCGTCGCCGATGGATTTATTGCTGGTTATGACGAACTCCGGAGAAAGATCGCCGCAGCATTTCCCGATATCGACTTCTCGCGCTTTAAGGCGAGTGAGGCGCCTGATGAGGCGCCTGCCGACGAGCCTGATGGCAGCAGCGGGAGCTCAGGTGATTATGAGGATGATGGCGAGGATGAGGGGGATAATGAGAGTGACTAGGCTCATATGTATTTTTTCTTTTTGTTTGGCAATTTATAGCCTATTGAAAGGAGCACATTTCTATAATAACATGTTTATTTCATTTATAGTCTACTTTGAACAATGAAATGGGAAATAAACAATTTTCATGCTTTTTGTACATTGGCCCACTTGTCACTGGTAATACCTCTTCAGATGTTCCACATTCCACGGATGGAGCAGGGCCTTACCATCAGAATTTTGGATCCTGTATGTGCCTGGCCTTACTACTTCTGTCACGAGATATGGTCCTTCCCAATTTGGCCCTAGCTTTCCTTCGCGAGAGTCTTTAGTGGCGAGGATCACCTTTTTCAGGACTAGGTCTCCTGGCTGAAAGGAACGAGGCTTCACCCTCGAGTTGTAGTATTTTGCCATGCGCCGCTTGTATTCTGCATTGCGGACCGTGGCCATCTCCCTTGCCTCTTCTACCAAGTCGAGGTTGATGCGGAGTCCTTCCTCGTTGTTAATTGTGTCTTGGAGATGGACCCTGAGGGAGTGTACACCAATTTCGACATGGATGACTGCCTCGGTCCCAAAAGCTAGCGAGAAAGGAGTCTCGCCAGTAGGGGTTCTCGGCGTAGTTCTGTATGCCCATAATACCCCTGGTAGCTCGTCAACCCAAAGACCCTTCGCCCTTTCGAGCCTGGTTTTTAGGTTGCGAAGAACTGTTCGGACCATGACTTCTGCTTGCCCATTTGCTTGTGGGTGCGCTGGACTGGAGTGGGGCTGCTTAATCTGGAGGTCGGTGCAGAAAGTGTTGAAGAGTTTGTTGTCAAACTGCTTGCCATTATCACTGACGATGGCGCTAGGTATCCCAAAGCGACAGACTATGTTTTTCCAAACAAAGTTTTTTACATTGAAGTCTGTGATCTTGGCCAAGGGTTCTGCCTTTGCCCATTTTGTGAAGTAGTCAATGGCAATGACTACAAACTTGCATTGGCCTTTGCTCAAAGGAAGGGGGCCCAGAATATCTATACCCCATTTGGAGAAAGGCCACGGGCTCAAAATGGAAGTCAACTCTTCTGGTGGCTGCCTGGTTACAGTGGCGAAGCGCTGGCACTTGTCGCACTTTTGAGCAAATTCTTTGGCGTCCTTTGCCATGGTTGGCCAGAAGAATCCCTGCCTTAGTGCTTTGTGGGCGAGGGAGCGTCCTCCAGAATGGTTCCCACATATTCCTTCGTGGATCTCGCGAAGAGCGTAATCAGCATCCTCAGGGGAGAGGCAACGCAGCAGTGGTAGGCAATAACCCTTCTTGTAAAGGATATTTTGCAGAAGGGTGTATCTGGAAGCCCTCATTCTGAGTTTCTTCGCTTCAAGGTGGTCCTCTGGTTCGGTGCCCTCTTGGAGGAAAGCCTTTATTGGTGTCATCCAATTTGGCTCGCTGCCCTCTGATGCACAGTTGATGTTTCCAACCACTACATCTAACTTGCTCCTCTCCAACTGATGCCCGATGAGTGTAGGTTCTGTGGATGAGGCCTCCAATGACGAGGCGAGCCTAGCCAGTGCGTCTGCTGCAACATTTTGTCCTCGAGGAATATGGCAGATCTGAAAGCATTGAAAACTTTTGACCAATCATTTGACCATGTTGAGGTAGTCTTGCATCCTTTCCTCATTTTCCTCGAATTCGCCATTTATTTGATTCACCACCAATTGTGAATCACTGTGAGCAAGAACTGATTTGGCGTCCATTTCGATCGCCAACCTCAGTCCTGATAAGAGTGCCTCATACTCGGCTTCATTATTTGATGCAATGAAGTGGAGCTTCACTGCATACTTGATGGGTGTACCATCAGGGCTGATCAGGATGAAGCCAGCTCCTAGGGGTGATCGACCGGATTTCCGGTCCGGTTTTCGGACCGGAATCCGGTCGGACCGGATTTCCGGTCCGGCCCAAAATGAAGGACCGGACCGGACCACTTATAAGCGGTCCGGTCCGGTCCAAACCGGTCCGGTTGGACCACTTAAAGTGGTCCGGACCGGTTTCCATTTTTTTTTTTTTTTTCATTTTTTTTTTCATTTTTTTTTTGTTTTTTTTTTTTCATTTTCACCTCACATCTAAAAAGTAGGCAAATGTCAAATGAATGAATGATGGGTTTTACAAATAGGTGATGGGCTCATGCCTCATGGGCTCAAAGATTATGAAAAAAAAATTTAAAAAAAATATATTTTAATAAATGCGGTCCGGTCCGGTCCGGACCGGACCACAAAAGGCCCGGACCGGACCGGACCGGATTTGGACCACCAAGACCACAAATCCGGTCCGGTCCGGTCCGGTTTTGTGGTCCGGTCCGGTCTGCGGTCCGGTTCTGTGCAGCCCTACCAGCTCCGCCTCCGTCTGTGGTTGCCGAACCATCAACATACAATTTCCAGACCGGTAAAGGCGGGGCAATCGACCTCTGGGGAGGTACCTGGGCGCTTTGGAGAAGAGGCTGGGCGCCCGAGGGAAGCTGGGCGCCCAGGGTTTGAGGAGAGTCTCGGGCGCCCAGAGCTTGAGGGAGGAGCTGGGCGCCCGGGGCTTGGAGAAGATGTTGGGCGCCCGAGGGAAGCTGGGCGCCCAGGGTTTGAGGAGAGTCTCGGGCGCCCAGAGCTTGAGGGAGGAGCTGGGCGCCCGGGGCTTGGAGAAGAGGCTGGGCGCCCGGGGCTTGAGGAGAGTCTCGGGCGCCCAGAGCTTGAGGGAGGAGCTGGGCGCCCGGGGCTTGGAGAAGATGCTGGGCGCCCGGGGCTTGGAGAAGAGGTTGGGCGCCCGGGGCTTGAGGGTCCTGAGGTGCTAGCAAGGAGGTGAGCACCGCTGTTTCATCTACTTGGTTTTCATCATAAGTGAATTCAGCTACGAAGTCAGCTAGAGCCTGTGCTTTGATGGCAGACCTTGGTTGATATTTAACATCAAACTCCCCCAGCTCTACCGCCCACTTCACAAGTCTTCCAGCTACATCAGGTTTCCCCAAAACTCTTTTCAAAGGTTGATCTGTTACTACCACCACGGTGTGGCCCTGAAAGTAGTGTCGTAAACGCCTTGCAGTGGAGATCAGGGCGAGGGCCAGTTTTTCGAGCTCTGGGTATCTGGACTCTGCCCCTCGGTAGGCTCTGCTCACATAGTAGATAGGCTTTTGCGCTCCATCCTGATTCTTTATGAGAACAGAGCTCACGGCTGAAGGTGAAGCCGAAAGATACAGGTACAGCACTTCGCCTGGTGTAGCATGCGAGAGGAGAGGGGGAGCGGTCAGGTAAGCTTTGAGCTTCTGGAATGCTTCTTCAGCCTCGAGCCCCCATTGGAATGTTTTGCGGAGGATCTTGAAGAAGGGCAAGCACTTGTCTGCAGATTTGGAAACAAATCTGCTAAGTGCCGCAATCCTTCCATTGAGGCGCTGCAACTCCTTTGTGGAAGAGGGTGACTTCATATCTATTATGGCCTTGATTTTATCTGGGTTCGCCTCGATCCCCCTCTGGTCGACCATAAAACTTAAGAACTTTCCGGATCCTACACCAAAGGCACACTTCTCAGGATTCAATTTCATGCGAAAGAGCCTGAGAGTGTCAAAGGTCTCTTGCAGATGAGCGATATGGTCGGCTGCGGCGAGGCTCTTCACCAGCATGTCGTCTACGTAAACCTCCATGGTCCGCCCGATTTGAGAGTGGAACATCTTGTTCACTAGACGTTGATAGGTGGCGCCTGCATTCTTCAGTCCGAAAGGCATGACCCTATAACAGTAGGTTCCTTTCGGGGTGATGAATGATGTCTTCTCCTGATCCGGGGGGTGCATGCTAATCTGGTTGTATCCAGAGTATGCATCCAAGAACGAGAGTAGTTCATTACCTGCTGTGGCGTCGATGAGGAGGTCAATCCTTGGTAGGGGGTAGCTGTCCTTTGGGCACGCTTTGTTAACCTCCGTGAAGTCAACGCACAGGCGCCATTTTCCGCTGGCCTTCTTCACCATCACAACATTTGAGAGCCATTCAGGGTAGGCTACTTCCCTGACAGCCCCATTTTCCAGCAACTTCTCGACTTCATTGTCCATTGCTTGGGCCCTTTCTGTGGAGGCCCCTCTAAGCTTTTGTCGGACAGGCTTGTAGCCAGGGTCGACATTGAGGCGGTGGGTTGCGACGTCGGGATCAATCCCTTCAAGATCCGCATGCGACCATGCGAAAACATCCATATTACCTCTCAAGAAGTCTGTCAGCTGGCTGGCCCGATCCTCAGGGAGAGAAGAGCCAATATGTACTCTCCTGGCTGGGAAGTCTTCATCTAGGACCACTGAGGTGAGCTCCTCGACTGGTTCTCCTCTCTCTGCCGTGGTTTCATCTCTTGGGTCCGAGATTTCGACTTGTAACGCCTCCTGCGTTTTCTTGGCCTTCATAGAGGAGACGTAGCATTCCCTTGCTGCTACTTGATTCCCTCTTACCTCTCCGATCCCATTAGGAGTTGGAAACCGGAGGATGAGATGAAACGTAGAGAGGACCGCTCTTAAGGCATTAAGAGTTGGACGCCCCAGGATGATATTGTAAGCCGATGCGCAGTCAATCACCAGGAAATTGACCATTGTTATGGAAGTTCGAGGCGCAGTCCCGGCTGTGACTGGCAGTGTGATTGCCCCAAGGGGATACACCTTCTCTCCCGAAAAGCCGATGAGAGGAAACTTGACGGGCTGCAACCTCTCCCGTCCCAGCCTCAGCTTGTCATAAGTTTCTACAAACAGAATGTCTGCAGAGCTTCCACTGTCTACCAGGATCCTATGCACTTGAAAATTGGCGACCGTCATTGTGAGCACTAGAGGGTCGTCGTGAGGGTGCTGGATCCCCTCCAAATCCTTGTCTGAGAAGGATATAACTTCATTATCTCCATGCCCTGGCGCCTTGGACGGGCGTGCCTCCTCAGGATGCCTTGCCTTTCTGGCATGGGCCTTCATGGCCGAGAGCGACTCTGTTAGCCCTCCAGAAATTGTTCGGATTTCTCCGATCGGTTGCTGATTCTCCTGATTGTGAGGTGGAGGTGGTGGAGGTGCTTGTCCCCTGCCGGCAACATACTGACGTAGGTGGCCGTGCTGGATGAGATCCTCAATCTGGCGTTTGAGCTCATAGCAGTCGTCAGTGTCATGGCCATGGTCGCGATGGAAGCGACAGTATTTGTTCGGATTCCTCCGATTCGGAGGAGACTTCATCTTTCCTGGCCATTTTATGGCTGGGTCATCTTGTATTTGGAACAAGATCTGCTCCACCGTGGCCGTGAGAGGCGTGAACACTAGCCTGTCCCTTTGCGGAGCGGGACCAAGTCGGTCTCTGACAGGTACTCTCTCTGTCTTGCTCCGCTTGTTGCTAACTTCCTTCTTCTCGTCTTTGCTCCTCTCTTTTCCCTTATTGTTCGCTCTGGAGGATTCTCCGCGCCTCGCCCTGGTGATGTCTTCCGCATTCATATACTTTTGGGCTTTGGCCAATAGTTCCGAGAAGCTCTTCGGCGGGCGCTTCATTACGGAAAAGAGAAAGCTCGAGGAACGGAGGCCTCCAAGGAAAGCCGTCATGGAGACCTTGTCGTCGGGCTCCTCGACTTGGAGTACCTCCTCGTTAAAACGAGTGAGGTAACTCCTTAGGCTTTCATTCTCCTCCTGCTTTATACTAAGCAGGTGTGTTGCGGGCTTCTGGTGGCGGCGCCCACCTATGAAGTGCGAGACGAAAGACTTGCTCAACTCTCCGAAGGTGGCGATGGATGCTGAGGGGAGATTTGCGAACCACTGGCGGGCAGAACCTTTCAACGTGGTTGGAAAGGCTCTGCACATTATCTCGTCAGGGATGTTGTGGAGCTGCATCCTGGTTTTGTAAGTTTCAAGATGGTCTAATGGATCATTCCTCCCATCGAAGGTCTCCATGGACGGCATTTTGAACTTACTTGGAAGTGGGTAATGTACTATATCGGGTTTGAACGGTGTATCCGTCCGCCCGACTAGATAATCCACAGTCTCCGGTGCCTGGGCCTTCATTGCATTGAAGACATCGCCCAGTTGATTCTGCATCTCTTTGATTTTTTCCTCCCAGTGATTGTGAAGCTCCCTGGATGGACCAGAGAAATAACTTTCATCTTCCATGCAGTGATTCTCACTTCCCCCTTCTTGGAAGTGAGAGTCCTCCTCGTCCTGAGGGAAGGGTCGAGGGGTAACCCTCCATGGGTTCTACCAGGGGGTGGAGGAACTTCGTGGTCATGGAAGCTCTGATGTGCTCCTCGGCCATGGGGGCCATGATGTGCTCCTCGACCTTGGGCGCCATGATGAGGGGCGCCCAAGTGAGGTGCTCTTCTCTGGGCGCCGAGAGTATGGGCGCCTTGGTGCGGTGCTGCTCCGTCTTGGGGTCCTGGGAGAAGGACGCCCGGGAGAGGTGCTCCATCCTGGGCGCCTGGGAGATGGGCGCCCGGGGGATGGGCGCCCGGGTGAGGGGTTGGTTGCCGTGGAGCCTGCCTCGGGATTGGCACCTCTTGCTGCATTCCACCAAACGGTGCTCCACCCTGGAGTGCTCCTCCTTGTCCCGCAAGCATGAGTTGCAAGATTTGTTGGTTTTGGGCCAACAGCTGTTGCATGGTTTCCAACATCTGCTGAGGAGTCGGCGCAGGGGGGAGAGTATTCGGAGAAGGGTTACCCGGTGGAGGACCATTATTTCCCTGGGTAGGGGAGTCTGGGCGCCTGGAAGGACCCGGACCTGTAGCTTGGACGGGATTGTCTTCTCGTCTTACGGATCTTGTGCTGATCACCATGATTTTTAAAATAGGATGAGAACTTTTGTTCGTCCCCACAGACGGCGCCAAACTGATGATGCCAAAAATAGATTCGGACACCACCCGTCAAGGTATTAATGAAAGTATTAAATGCGGTAATAAAATGAGAGAGAGAGAGTTATAATGGTTCGGTCAAGAGTGACCTACGTCCACTTCAAAATGGAGATCTTCGATTATGGTGAGAGGTTACAGGTATGAGAAAGGTAGTAAAGGCATGTAATCATTGCCCCTCAAGTGATGAGGAGACCCTGAATTTATAACTCTTCCCCAACAGATGGGATGCAAAATTAAAGCAACGTCTCTCTGGAGCCTGGAGCCTCAGACGTGTCCTCGAGGAACGAGCAAGGTGGAGGGTCTGGAGCCTCAGACGTGTCCTCGAGGAACGAGCAAGGTGGAGGGCAGGTGAGAGCTTCTCCGCGAGATTTGGTAAGAGCGGGTGAGGGGAGGACTTCGTCGTGATGACTCGGAGGCCTTGACGTGACGAGGCTTCCTTCAACGAGTTTCGAATATCAACTGAGCTAACCTGGCCTGACCCATGACCTTGGACGGACCGGGTTGTCTGGACCTGACTCTTTACCGCAATCCGGGTTGGGCCTGACCCATCAAACTCGGTGGGTTCTGTTTTATGATTAGATGAGTGTAATGAGGTTGCATCATTTTCGTGTTTTGTAGTTTTTAACTTTTTCAACATCAGTCATTATCATCATCGTCATCAAAGTGATTGTGCGATATCGCACAAAAAAATACTGAAATAGACTCCCAGATTAGCTGTGGTTTTTGAGTTGTTTTCATCTTTAGCTCTTACTCAATATTTTCTATCAATAAGAAAAAGTTTGGGCTTTGTAAAAATTCGAGCTATTGTGACCAAGAATATAGTCAAGCTTTATGGAATTTCATCACCTGGGTGGATGGCCAAGTTACTATGCGATATCGCGCAAAAAAAAAAAAAACACTGAATTAGACTCCAAGAGTAGTTGTGGTTTTTTACTTGTTATATCCGATGTCTAACTACATTGTTTCCTCCTCAATAGAGTATACAAAAATCTATAGAGTATACAAAAATCTATGTAAGAAATTGATTAAAATCCAAGCTGTTGTGACCAAGAATACAGTGAAGCATTCTGGAATTTCATTTTTTGAATAGCTGGCTAAGTGACTATGCGATATAGCACAAAAAGCACTGAATTAGACTTCCAGATTTGCTAGGTGTTTTTGAATTGTTTCATTTAGATCTTACTCCATATTTCCTACTCAATAAGAAAAAGTAGTTAATTGGCCAAATGACTATGTGATATCACACAAAAAGCACTGAATTAGACTCCCAGATTAGTTGTGGTTTTTGAGTTGTTTCATCTTAAGTCTTCATATTTTGCTACTCGATAAGAGAAAGTTTGGGCTGAGTAAGAAATGATTAAAGTCCCAGTTGTTGTGACCAAAAATACAGTGAAGCTTTCTGGAATCTCATTTTATAAGTAACTGGCCAAGTGACTGTGCGATATTGCAAAAAAAACATTGAATTAGACTCCCAGATTTGTTGTGGTTTTTTACTTGATTTATCTGAGGTCTAAATCCATGGTTTCATACTTGATAAGAGAAAGTTTGGGTTGTGGAGAAATTGAATAAAGTCCGAGCTGTTGTGACCAAGTGTACCAATCTTGTTCTTTGCATGGTCCCGAGTTGTCATTCCCTAAAGTGCAATGAGCCAAAAAAAAAAAAAAAAAGAAAACTCTTGGTATGATTTGTTATAAAGCCACGATAAAAAATGTATTTTTAGGACACTTCATATCATTTGTTCATCCAATATAACCAAACAAACAAAAAATTGAAAATAGATTTGAAAGTATCTCCATGACCACAAGTTTTCTTGTTTCTCAATGCCCAGCCATTTTTAATATAACATTTGACCCGGTATACAAAAAATTCCAAACATGTCCACCAAATATTGTGTGTACAGAGAATCATTTGAATGCTCCAAGAAATTACAACACAAAGATGTAAAGCAACTCAATGGAGCATATCGAGCTAAAAGAACTCTGTGAGCAAAATATGAAGAAACCTTCATATGCTTTTGAATAAATAAAAGAGCAATGGCTTAATCCTCTTGAAAACTCCTCTAACAATGGAGACTGTCATAGAAAAAATGAGGAAAAATTGCGATATCGCATATATTTGCGATATCTCTCAAAAGAGGTAGAACCCCAAAAAAAATTGAAGATCCTTGTATACAATATCCACATTTAAGATATACTTTGGTAAACACAGTTATGAAGAATATAGGTTATTATATAACCTGTATAGTGAAATCCCCAATAAACAATATACATGTGTGTATGTAATTGTATAGTATGCAGACAGACAGACACAAACAAACCAAAAACAAATGAAAATAATTAGCAGTTGTACATGTTCACCTAGACTTGATCTGACGTTCAGCGGTGTACCAGCCACGTGTGGTTGGTTGTGTTTGGAGTTTTCTCCCACAAGATGATGATCTGTTTGTTTTTACCCTTGAAAATTGGCTGTACGGGGACCAAAGATACAATCAATATTTTTGATTGTGAAAGGCCACGTTATCTTTTTGACCAGTTACCTGTTGCCTGGCTGCCCAGTGGGGTTTGTGTGGTCCAGCAACAGGACTAACCCAATAGGACTAATCTCCTGCAAATTTGGCCGGGGTGGTTTTAAGCACCCTTATGCCTTATTAAAACATATCCACCAACGGCATTGTGCACCCACGTGATTAATTTTATGGTTGGACAAACTCTTATTTTAGTAAAAATATATGAATTTAATTTTAATTTTCAATAGGTGGACCTTACGATGGAGTTTGAGTGCTTTAGCCCTGTTTCTTTAATGGAATTTCTACCAGAAATTCACCATGTCCATAAATTTATGAATATGATGTCACATGCGATCCCCTATAATTTCTGAATTCCATGTTTCTTCACTAGTATTTCTGAATTTCAGCCACATGAAATGTTTTTTTTAATCTTTGGGAATGGTGGAATTCCACTCCATTTGTATTTTGGTGAAATTCCTAGATGCTCAAGCCCAAAAAGAACATTTAAGAATTCCAGTATATCTGAAAAATTCAAAAATTTCTAGAATTCCAGTAAAGAAATAGAGAATTCGAACTTGAAAATGAGAGGCGCATATTACTCATATCCTAACAAGTGATGTTTCTCTGCCTTTAGGTTAGGTGGGCCACACCAGGCTGGAATGCAGATTAGTCAAGCAGGGAGAATTCCCATAAGGGCAGAGCCTAGGGTCCCACGGTCCATTAGGGGCCAATTAAATTAAAAAAAAAAAAAAGTCATGGGTGTAGTAAAGGCCACGATTGGGACTGCTAACTAAAATTTGATTGCGAGGTCCATCCATCTCAATCTGTCCACTTTAAATCCGGATTTGAATTGGTAAAAGGTGGTAATAGAACAATATAATTTAAACACTTATTATGGAATCTAAGAATTACAAATGTTACTTGAATGAAAAGGGTTTCAAATTCAAATCTTTGATTCCAAGTTAGAATAAAAATTAAAAAAAATCAAGTTTTTTTTAATTCAAATATATAATCACCTTCAAATTTCATTTGATAAATCGTCTTTCATATAATCCGAGTTTCCAATCAATCAAGCTACCCCTTTGTTTGTATTAAATTTTTAATTTAAACCATTCAAATTTTCCGCTGCTCACATGTTATTTTAAAATTTTAATTTAAATAATTTAAATTTTATAATCAGCTTAAAATAAATGCTTCTTCCTTCTACGAGGCCATTTTATAATAATTCAATTTAACTAAACTTTTTGATTTAGTGGTGGGTCCACTCCTTTTATCGTAAGATACGAGGAGTCATGCATGAGCCATGAGGTAATAAGTAACAGAAACCTCATATCATCAGACTCAAATTTCTCGTGAGTCCGATCCAATCCGGACGATGACGAGATGTACGAAGTTTACCCTCGCACAGCCCGAGAACGACCCAGAAAATTGCATGATCATTTTAAATTGTAGTCCAGCAAGCTTCTTTATGACCTAAGCTTTCAAACTGGAATATCCACCTCAAGGCTTTTGACCTGTGGAGATAGTGAGAGCCTACCTACCTGCTGAAGTTGGAGCCACTCAAATTGCATTGTGGGTACATAAGATGTGGTAATGTTTTACTTGGCTATGAGATTTTTCCTTAAAAAAAATAATGTGATTGAAATAATTTTATGCATATTTATTTTTATTGTGTTTTTTTCTTCAAATGATCAATCCAACACTCTGATTTATGTAAATATGAGGATGCCCAATATAAATGAAGGACATTTATCGGTTTGAATTTTAATGTGAGATCCACTTCTTTTAACTTAAGATTTATTTGGGAGGCCTAAAGACCTAGTTAGTGGTATTTCTTACTTATTAATTGGATATGTGACCTAGTTAGTGGTATTTCTTACTTATTAATTGGATATGTTGGAAAACCGTTCCATAACATGTCCCTTTAGCATTTCAAATGCTTTGTTTGAATCATAAAATTTTTAAGATTTTAAATATTGGCCCATATGAAAAGCCACTTATGGCCTTTTATAATTCCCTACATTCTAAAAGCTAGAATTAGACTTGTCAATTAGGCCCTGAGACAAGGGGCCCCGGCCCAACTCTCAAAAAGCCCTTAACACAAGGACTTTTGTTTATAAGAAAAACCCCTAGGGTTACAAATTACAATTCTTTCCGGGCCCTAAATTTTGAAGGCCAGGCTTGGACAGTATAAGGTCCAGCTCCGCCCTTGTCCAAACTCTCTTACTTTCTTTATTTTTATATATAAAAAGTGTTTCATACTTAAAGACAATTGTTTCATTTCATCTCTATTTAATTATTTAAATTATCTATTATACGTAATACATAAGTAAAAAGTGTTGCATGGTTGCTTTTAATCCATTTCTTCTAGTTTTATTATTTCTTATTTAAGCATTTTATATATTTTACTGGTGCAAAAGGGGATGTACTCCTATTAATTAAGATGCTCTTTTTTCTTTTGTGGAGAGGTTACACAAGATAACCTTTTGTTCAATGCTCGATAGTTAATAGTGATTTAGAAAAAAATAAAATAAGTAACGATTTTATTGTTTTGAGGCCTCGAGCTTTGTCCTAATCCAACTCTAGTCCTGACCCTTGAGGGTAGGGTAACGGTCTAACTGTTTAAGTGGTGCAAGTCCTCCACGGCCTTTGGGACGGCCGACCCTATATACATACATTGAGGATAGGATAAGTAGAACCCTAGCCCCGGACCTTTCACAGTCCTGACTAGATTGAAAATCAAATAGGCATAAAAATTCTCCATATTAAAATCCCCCACCTAAACTTCTTTTTCTTACTGCATAAGCATTTCAAATTGCATAATCATTCCAAATGGTAGTCCAGCAAACTTGTTTTCCTGCCCTATCTGAAGCAAAAAAGCAAATATATATTGCTTCAAAAAGAAAAAGAGGAGAGAGGTGGCGAAAACAGGAGGCGGCTTCCACTTCTAGCCCTCTCTCTCTCTCTCTCTTTCTAACTAGGGTTTTCTTTCCTCGCCATCTCTCTCTCTCTCTCTCTTGCTTCATCTTTGATCGTCGTATGATATGATTTCGTACAATATTTAATTAAAGAAGAAGAAACCATAAAGGCAAAAGAAAAAAAAAAAGGGGAACTAGAAACGACCCTCTTCGAATTCGAATCCTTGGATGTTGTTAGTCGATTAGGGTTTTGACGAGATTAGGGTTTTTCAAATCGATCAATCAAATCCCTGGATCTCATCTGCTGATATGGCGAAATCGCACAGGTCTTCGAAAAGGGTTTCCTGGGCTCCAGATGTAAATCTCTGTCAGGTAAAAACGCCATCACACCATACAAATTTTATCCTGTAATATCTTCATCCAAATCGTCTGCGATTGCTGCTCATCACACCTTACTCGATCGTAGTTGATTCCAGATCTGTGTTTTGATTCCCATTCCATTCCTTCTTTCATTCTTCTTATATGATTTTATTTGATTTGGTACTGATCTTATTTGAATCTAGTTTTTTTTTTTTTGTCATCTTTTTCTTTTTCTTTTCCATTTTTCATTGTATCTAGGTTTAGTTATGAAGCGCTCGATCACTGATCATTGGATTCACTGATTAGGCATTTTGTTGCCCTCAAATGAATGGTCTGGATCTCGTTATTTATTGCCATGCGCGGTGGGTGTGTGTGGATGTGGAGGACTTGATGATTGACATTAACGTTTACTTATAAAATCGGATCATCTGGCGGCTTTATATATATATATATATTTGTATGGAGTTATCTTGGTTTTATCTTAAGTTGAAGATGTTTTTTTCAATGCTACTGATGTTTTAGCTGCCATTGTTTTTTTTTGGTCATTTCTGCAAATCATTTGCTCTTTTTATTGTGGTTTTGCCTTCAGAACAAACTATATTTCTATGCATTTATGATTGATATGCTATAAGTTTAAGCTGAATTGTGTTAAATAAACAACATTGTTATTATTGACCTTGGTTATGAAAGGAATAATCGTCGGATATGGAGGTGTTAGATCAATTTTCCAATTAAGTTAAAATCGTATAACCCACCGAAATGGTATACTTCGATTCCATACATTGGTTTGCTGCAAAAGCATACATTGATGCGAAAATGCAGTGTAGGCCATTTAACCTAGAACAAACTGATGAACAAAAATAACATAATTTCAAAAGTTAAAAATCTCAATGAAGAATTTAAAATAAAAAAAAGGAAAAAAGGAGAGAAAACTGTATGGGTACTAATGAAATGTTCCCTAACCAAGAGTGAAAAATCTCCATACAATATGATTCATGGTTGAAGGCTTCCCAATGTTCCATTGAAAAACTCTGTATATAATGTGTTTCATGGTCCTGGGGACTTGCCCATTGGATTGGGGAAGTGATGGAGTTGGTCTTGTTATAGTTATAAATTTCTTCTGTTTTCAATTTGATTGAGAGGTGGATTTTTCTTGTTAGAAAGATTATCTCTTGCCCTTTCCCTTGTGATTTTTTCTTCTTGTATATTGATTTGTGCCTTCTATATATAACTTTCTTTTATTGATGAAGGAAAAGGTTCCATCAACTGCTGGAATGAAACAGCATGAGACGAACTTGGTTTCTAAAGAGGGGTGGCATCTAATTCTTCAGAGTCAAACCCTCTGTACCTTAAAGTAAAAACGAAAACCATTGCACCATTAAAAAAGAAAAGCGCAAACCATTGCTTTCTTGCACCAACATTGGGATGTGATGAAGTTGGCTAATTCACCATACAAATTGATATGACATGGGATGATTTATCACTTTTTGTTTAAGAACATCTGATTCAGAAGAACTAATGCTGGCTTCAATTGCAAAGACCCCCCTTTCAAGTACTAAAAATAATTCATTCTCTGATAGAAGAATTAATACAATGAAAAATATAAAAGGGAAAGTTGGAGTTATAGGCATGCTTTCCAATCAAGCTTCTGCATGAAAGGAAAAAGAAAATTAAGTACTTACTTACTTGAATTTCTGTATATGGAGTTTCTAATATACATCTATGTATTAGCAAGACCCAAAACCAATTCAAACATCAAGGCCCACTGTTTATGATGCTCTTTGGACAATTCCTGGTTTTGCATAACAATGAATTCCATCTCTGTAAGAAGGGACAATTAGTTGTACATCAAGATTGCAGCCGTGCTTATCGTCCAACAGCCTGTGCAGTGGGGACGAAATAACCATTGTTAGTAGTCTAAATGAAAAGTAAAAGGAATTGGATAAAGAGAATCAGTGGAAACGTGAAACTTTTGGAAGAGAAAATAATCTTCTGACTAGACTAGCCCGAAAATATTTACTGTCTATATTATTAGTTCACGCTTCTTCTTTTTTAAAATTTTAAAGTGGTAATCATTATTTCACACATTCTTTTTTGAATGGTAATCATTAGTTCACACTTATAGATTGAAATATTTCTGGGTAGGAATAAAGCATATCAGGGCCTGATGAAGCATTAGGTAAATGCAGAGTTAGTCATGTTTTACACAAACTGACCAGAAAAGAAAAAGAAGAAAATTTTTACACAGAGATGGAGTTGTGGTTTAATTACCTTAACCGACTGCAGAGAACTCTTCTATACACAGTTTCACTGTGTAGAAAACTATTATAAAGTGGTACTAAATGAAGGAAGAAAGAAAAGTTGACTGTTCCTGAAACTCTTTAAATTCACTCTTTATCATATGCCATTTGTGCAGGAGGCTCAGTCATGTTAGTTATTTGCTTATTTTAATTAATTGTACACTGAGATGGGCTTCTGATTCTTTCTTGCATATCATAAGTTATAACAAACTTTTTTATTTGCAGTCTCCAGGCTTCAAATTTTATATTCCTAATATTTAGTCTTAATAGATTTATGAAAAAGTTAAAGGAATACTAAAAACAATGAGGAAATATTACCAAAAAAAAAAAAAACTGAAGTAAATATTACAAGGGGTGGATAGTTCCCTATGTAATGAGACATCTTAAAATTCTCTCATAAAATATGAACACCTTTCAGCATTTTATATCGCTATATGGGATATATGACTTAGCTGTTCACTGAGAACTGGAAAAAATATATAAATGACTAAGCAATAAAAAAAAGGTATATACATGGCTTAATATGCGATCTCTTTTGAATTTTGTAGTGCCCTATCACTTCATGGGCTTAGGTTTTTCATATATGTCCATTATATAGGATTATTAGAGTTGCCATCCACCATAAGATGCTCCCTCTAAAGAATCTTTAATGTTTGTAATCATTCAGTCAAAGAAGTCAGTAACGATCAGATATATAATTTATAGAATCACCTCAAAATTTAACTTAAAGATACAATGAGTGGCATTATGCTACTATGAAGTTTTTTTAACAGCTGATCTTGATATATTAAAGAAAGCAAACAAAATTTTTTTTTGAATGGTAACTGAAATTTTATTAAAAATAACTATTCAGCATAAGAGACATTTACTGATGAGTTACAAAGCAAAAGATGAAAATAAATAAATAAATAAAACTCCTAAAACAACCCCTCACATCAAGAGAGCAAGGAAATACATAATCAACATGGAAAGACAGCCGCCAGTTTCCCTCCTTAGCCAACCCATCCACAATAGAATTCAATTACCACTATGATTCACATCACTGAAGGAGACATTCAACTTTCTCACCAACTACAGCACCTCCACCAAGTTAGTATATTGTCATCTCACTTTTGAAGACATTGAGACCCACGAATAGCACAATTAGACTCACCTTCTGCAATGATGTTGGGTAAGCCAAACGAAGCGCTTTCTTAAGGCCCATCCTCAAAGCAAGCATTTCTGCCTCATTGATATAGAATTGACTTGTAGAACTTGAAAAACAAATAATGCAAGCAATTGAACTATTTGTATAATCCTCCCAATTTCGGCTTGTGCAGAATTTCCAGTGACACTACCTTTAAAATTGAGCTTGACCACCTCAGGTGAAGGTGGAATCCTTATGGGACAAAGCTTGAAACCTGAGGGGATGAGAAAAAGCAACTTCATACCCAGCTCCTACAAGAAATTTCACCTTATTGATTGATGCCTCCTTGTGTTAGTGAAGACCTTTAAAACATCATTTTTCATCTCCTTCCAAATGCCCAAATGACAACAAGGAAATAAACGCTCCACATAACTCCTCCCCTGCCCGACCCATACCCATCCTCTAAGCTTCAAATAGACAATAAAGAGTGTCCCGAAGAACCCAATTACAATCGTACCACCCAAAACAGACACCTAAAGGGCGTAAGCCTATTTGCATGTCAACAATAAGTGATCCATTGACTCAGCTTCCTTAAGACACATAGGGCAGCCATTCACAATAATCATGTTCTCTTTCGAAGGTTGTCCACCGTCAGAACGCTACTTGATCAAATCAACCAAACAAGGGCTGCCACCCTTAGGGGAGCTGTGATCTCCATATTCTAGCAGTGAAACAAGATTCAGAAAGGGCCCTTTACCATAGTTGAATAGAAGCTATTGAGATCATGCCATCAATCAACCCCATCCAAAGCCCTCTATCATTCCCATCCTCCGAAATGAAAACATTATCTGGGATAGAAAGCAAATCAAGGAACTAGCCCTCCTCAAACTTTGAGAGGTGTCTTATGAAGATGGGACCCCACACCACCCAGCTCCTAACCCTTTTCATGTAACTGCTTACAAAAGTGATGTAGCCCAAAAGGGTTGCCATTGATCGATCCCCATGATCCATGAGTGAGGCTCATGTCCATTGGGCACAGGCCCAAAGGCCATGGGTGCCCTAATTAACCTAGCCAGTACGGCAAGAAGCCCAAGCCCCCAATTAAGCAATAAATCATATGTCCTTTAATATCTTTGTTAGGATCATTAAGTCATCGTCATCATCAAAGCCTTGTCTTAACTATGTTGGGGTCAGTTACACGAATTTTGTTTCTCTATTCCGATCTATTTTGAGCCAAATCCTTAGATAAGTTACACTTCTTCAGATTTATTTTTACTACCTCCATCCATGTCTTGTATGGCGTACCCCTTCCCCTTAGTGGTCCATCAACCTTCATAGCCATACTTTTTCTTACCGGTGCCATTGCCGGCCTACGTTGGACATGCCCAAATTTCGTGAGGATAATTAAGTATCTTCTTTTATTTAGTTTCTTATTTAATTAGGGTCTAGGTTCAATGTTTTTTTTATTTGAGGGAAAGAGAATCCATGTGTTCATAAGAAATTTCTCTTTGGATGTCAAAGAGGCCTCTTTTAAGGACCTCTCATGTATTCTTAAAAGCATTCATTAATAAAGTTTAGAATTCTCCTCTCTTTGGAGTGGAAGTGGAACCCTAGAATTAATTTTGTATTGTGTGGGTGCTTGCTCTTAGGCGGAACCTTCCACCAATGAGGTCCTTTGTCCAAGCTTAGGCACCTTAATGCGCACACAATTAATTCTAGGGTTCCACTTTTACCCAAAAAGAGAACTTTCCTTTGTATACATGGATTCTCTTATCTTAAATTAAAGACTTATTGAATCTAGGCCCAAATAAAAAAAAATAATAAGAGACTAAATAGAAGAAGATTTTTAATAATCCTACCAAGGATATTAAAAAACATATGATTTATTGCTTAATTGGGAGCTTGGGCTTCCTGTTGTACTAGCATGGCCTGTTAGGTCAACCGTTGGCCTTTGGGCTTGGGCTCAGTGGATCTGAGTTTGAATCATGAGGCTAGATCTGTCCCATTGAGCGGCAATCCCTTTTTGAGCTGCATTAGTTCTCCATGCCCTGGAGAGAACTCACCCTTGAGTTCCATAGATCTCCTATTGGGTTGAAGATCTACTCACAAACTTTTGATTTTCTTGTTGATCTGTATTCTCTTTGCATGTCTTGGAAACTTTACTTGATCTTTCCTCTACCTGGAAGTAGATTGGCAGTGTTGCTTCTTCTCTGGATGTTTGAATTTTGCTTGAATGCCAGATCGAACCATTAGATGATTCAATTGTTGAGTTTATACCCACATATTACAAACTTTGATCATTCATTGTTCATCCCCACAGATGAAGTTAATTTAGGGGACTTTAACATCCAGATCATCTTGTGAAACAAGTGGACGAATTGATTTGTCCTTTGGTAATCCATATGGCTCTTCTGAAATTGTCATTACTGCCAAATCCGCTAGATGACTGGGATTGTTGGTCATTAACATGCAAGTCTTTGATGTCCTTCTTTGCCTCTTGTATCTTCTAATCAACATTGTTTGTAGAAAGAAATTTAATCCATTTGCCTTCTTCTAGTTCTTTTGAAGCATGGTCCATCCTGGGAACTTCAGGTGTTGCTTCTTTTTGTTGTGGAATATTTTCTTCTGTTGTTCTTGCTTTTCTGTGTCACTCTTGATGTCTCCTGTTATGGATTTCAGCTCTTTTGATGCATTTGTGACCTTTTGTGGTTCTTCATCATTTTGCTGCTTCCTTTTCTCTTGCATGCTATCCATAATTAAAAGTTCTATTGCATTATCATTTGAGATGAAATCAATATTTCGAGAATTTTATAGGAATTTGCTTCAATACATATTGGTGGTTCTTGTGATGAGTCACTTGGAAGAAAATTCCTTTGATTGCATGGTGATGCAACAGATGACGCTTACGAGTTAGTAAAATGGACTCTTATTCTTTGTTGAAACTTTTTTTATGAGTTCTTTATTGGAACTTCCTAGCTTGTGACTGAAATTGTCTCATGTGAGGCTGTCTGAAATTATCTACCACTCGAAAAGCTTCTTTATATGCTTCATGAATGATTTGGTGAAAAATCATATTCTCCCGTATGTCTGATCTTAGACCTCTGATATAACAAACTTTAGTCTCGCTCTCTTCTGAAGCACATACATAATTCATTTCTTGAAATTGGTGGGTATATTCATCAACTGTCAACTTTGGAACTGCTCAAAGTAGAACGTATTCTCTTAATATCAGTCTTCATATTCATATTGATACAAAATTCTTTAACATATATAATATATTTGAAGCTCCAATGTTTTTTATATTGATTTGGATGCACAACATAATAAGATAAACAAATGGGTTTCAGGAATGAACTGAAAAGGGGGCAAAACTTTTAAAAGAGGAGAACGGAAGAGGGGCTGGTTGGACTGCTATCACAATATTTTGGTTCAATAGCAAGCTGTTGGGAGTTTTTAATAAAATTTCAGCGAGGTTCTAGAAAGGATCAAAGGATATGGACTGGAACAGGTGTAGGTAGGTTTGATTAAGGGTTGGGTAAGGTTTTAGGGTTATTCAGGGGTTGGTTTTAACTTTTGAGTAGAATATATGCTGTTATGGTATTGTTATGGAACGGCAGGGACTGTCATCACTATGATGCAGTATTAGTGCTGGGCTGGAGATGGATTTGGGTTTCAATTTGGATGAAGTAGAAGGGAATGGATTTGGGTTAAGGCTCAGTTGGGAAGGATTTGGGGTTTCAGGATGGGTAAAAGAGGCTGGTATAAGGGTTGGTGAGCGGCTGTTTTAGAAGCAGCAAGTTGCAGTTTCTGCTGTGTGCAGAGAATTTCAGATATGGATTGTATTTTGCAACTCAGACAGAATTCGAAATCAGAATTTTTGGGCTGCATTATGGTGGTTTAAGGGCTGGATGAGTTTGGTTAATCGGGTTTATGAAAGGGAGAGGTTAGGGTTTTGGACTGGAGCAAATATTTGGTTAAATATGGGCATATTTCCCATCAGTTTAGGGTTCAACTGAAGCGCAATGTAAGAGCTTGCGGTACCGAGTAGCTAAGTGGGGAATCCCTACCCAAGCATCTAGCCAAAATAGAATCCATCCACCTGTCCTGACTAGTGTTACGAAATTCAGTTCGGAAGCCATTTCGGTTTGGCCTCTAAATGAAATGTTTCGGCTGATTCGGAAATTTCAGTGAAATATTTCAGAAAAAAATATTATAAATACTAAAATGAAAAAAATAATGTATAATACATTTAATTTATTGTACTAAATCAATGCAATATGCCACTTTATATTTGACGAGCTATTTTATATTAGAGTGAAACTTGGCTAGCTTATTCATAATAAAATATTTTTTATTGGAATAAAATTTGATTAGGGAGATAGGGCCCATAGAATTATTTAGATTTTAATAGATGACCAGCTCCATAGTGGAGTATACTAATTTCTCTAAGCCAAAAGGCCAAAAAGATTATTTTACTTTCACTTTTTAAGTAAAAAAAAAATTGTTTAGTCCCTTCTGTTTTCGTTTTTTTTTTTTTTCTATTTTAAAGGCAGCCTACATGCTGGGACGAATAATTGGACGAATCAGACGAATTGGATGAAATCATAAAATTCGAACCGAATAGGACGAATTGGAACAAATAATTACAAGGGTCTTATTTATTTCGGTAGAGCGAACGAACCAAAATTATTCGGCCGAAATGAACTGAATTTCACAACACTGGTCCCGACCCAAAAGCAGATTAATGGATGAAATGCTTCCTTTACCAACAAAATGCCCCTAGCCGATGAAAGGTCCCAACCATCTCTAAGAACCCTATACTTGGCTATTAGAATCTGCTTCCATAAGCCACTAGAATCTGCTTCCATAACCCATCTAGATCTTCCTTGACATGCCATAAACATTTTCCCAAAGGAGCTTGATTCATTATTCTTAGAGGTCAAAATCCAAGACCTCCATCTCTTTTTGGTGCACAAACCATTTTCCAATCCACGAGGTGAAATCTTCCATGCTTTAAGAATCACAGTGAAGTCAGTTCAATATGAGTTGCAACTGCTGCAGGACATTTGAAAGCTATCTATGCTATATCAAGTAGCGGATCACTAGAAAGTTGGTCACAAGGATTATTTGGTGATGGAGGATGGATTTGTGGGGATGGTTTCATGATTTTGGAGGCAAACAAAGCTATAAAGTTCAAGGACAGTGTTTCTAGTTGAAGCCAATATTCAGGAATGAGATCGTTTATTGGGATTAGCTGGGAAGGAGTTTTGAGAAATGATGTAAGATTGAACCATATTTGGAAGAATAATCAACAAGGTAGAAAGGAACAGGCAACACATAGTTTTAAAGGTTCTTGGCATAGCTCAGTTAAGCTTAATTTCAATGGGAGCTCTTCCAGTCTCTCTAGAATGTGGTTCTTAGGAATAAATTAGGCATTAACCAGAACAAGATTGTTTTAGGAATAAACTAGACAAGATTATTTTAAGTATCTTTGTTCCTATTCTTTTCTTGGTGATCTTAAGGAGCTCTATGGACTTGGACTTGTTTCCATTTTTTTCTTCTTTTTTACTTATCCCTTTGTTGTTGTTGATTTATAGCTTTCCATTTTAGGAGTTGATTCACAGTTCTTCCTTGAATTTCTATGTACACAAGTCTCAGAAACTTGGAAGCAATCTCCCTTTTCCCCAAAATGGCAAGGAGTCAATGCTGCCTTATTTATATGATTTGTTTTCCTTGGTTATGAGCAAAATTGTTTTTGATGGCTATGTTATCAGCTGATCAAGGTTTTGGACCTTGATGGGAATACTCATTGACATACCCTATCACAATGTGCATTGTGTTGATGCATTCATAGGTGATTCCAACATAAGTCATCTGTCTGATCCATTAGGAATATAATCTGTTTCATAATTATGACATCAATAGATTGTTATCCTTGTTGAGAATTCAGAAGATTGTCATCAGAGTTTGTCTACATTGCCACTATATATTTGCTCATTTCCTATGTCAATGAAAATAACTTCCAGAATATAGAGTTACATTACTGTACTAGGTCGTTTTAATGTATTTGTTATCTGCTGCACATGTTGTGTTTTTGGCTATTAACAATCATTAGTTCATTATTCTCAGTTTTGTAACTCTTGCACCACTCTTTGTTACTCTTTTTCATCCTTTTGATGTTGTAACATCTCCATGATCTTACACTTAATTGATTACCATTGGAATGCAACTGAACTATTGCCTTCTGTTTGCAGGTAAGGCTGTTTCTGTCAGAGGATGCTCCTTCACAATCTGGATTTGGAATCCAAGACCACCTCCAAGCAAAGACTTCATGGCTATTGCACTCAAGCGGTATGGGTTCTGATGATCAACCACCCCCTGGATTTGAAGGACCCATTCCAGCTTTGCCACAGATAGTTCTGGTCAAGTGGAAATGCCCTCCCAGAGTAAGCAAGAATTTACTTACTTATTAGCCAGTTAATTCAGTCTCCAAGAAGCTGCAATTGTGTTTTTCAGAACGCCGAGGTTTTCCATATAGAAATCCATACTTTTAGCAGGTTCTGTTACTTTTAATTCCTGTGGTTCAGATCTATGAGAAATTATATGGTTGCTGCAGATGTGTGGTATCCTGTGCCTCTTATAGTTCCTTAGATGCAGGTCCCATAGGTATAGAAAACTGCGATTTTGGTATTTAAGAAGGACATGAGTTCCTGATCTCCGAAATTTTTTTTCACCGAAAAGGTTAAGGTTCAAAGTTCAGAACTGACATCTTTCATAACTGATGCGGGCAACCAAGTTCTGATGTAGAACAGAGCAATATTGCCATATTATGGTGCATTCTTTATTGGGTTGACTTGGGAGACAGCTAATCATGGTGCGGGGTGGGATTGGAAGGTTTCATCATGGGTAAGGGGCTTGCCGGAAAATCCTTGTTGGATAATAGAGGGGTACAGCTATCATTTTAAGGGCCTCAGAGATTTAACAGTTATGGAGGTTGTGTGAAACCGCGAGAAGATCAAATTTGGGCTACTGTAAGTGTGTGTGGCTTTACAGACTATCATTTTAGGGGTTCCACGGATTTAACAATTTATGGACGTAGTGTGAAACTGCAAACAATATCAAATTTGGCTACTGCTTGTGCATGTGTTTTTTTGGCAGTTGTGGGGTGGGAGGGGTGGGGTTGCGGTAATGATTGTGTGGAGGGTGTTGGGGGCTGCATAGGGCTATGTAGGAAGATCTGATCTTTGTATCATTTTCCTCTTGATATACCATCAACGATATGGATTTTAGGGTTTTTCCCCCTAATCTGAAGGAGGACCCTCTTTGCTTGCATTGTAAATGACCCTTCAAATGTTCGTAATTGTACTTGCATTGTAAATGACCCTTCAAATGTTGGTAATTGTAATAAGCCCAAAGTCTTCTGACAATTGTGAAGTAAACCCTTTGTGTTGACGGTAGATACTTGCTGAAATCTGATAGCACTGGATTTGTTCTACTTTGTGGTACAATGAGTGGGTGTAGACTGTAGAGTGTAGACCAATGTTTAGGATCTGACTCCCTGATCATAAGAGACAGCCCTGGGGTCCAGGCCTTGTCTGACTCAAGTATAGTGGTCATTAAAACGGAATATGTAAAAATGCTCACCAAAATTGAACTCAAGACTTCTTAGGAAAAAAAGAAAAAAGAAAAAACTGAGACTTTGGACCAATTGAAATTGAAGAAATGATTCATTTACTTTATATTGGACTCGGCACAGTTAGATTGTGTTCATAGCTATAACAATCAGGTTGTGCGTTTAAGTTGCCTTTCCTATGGAAAAAGCCTTTATTGTACTTGGGCATTTATTTGGTGGAGTTGGGCCTTTCATAACCCTTATAGAGTGGGCTCATATGCATATTTTAGGGTTTTGGGCCATAGCAGGCTTGGACATTGGCGATGTAGGTCTAACCCATATCCCGCTTTGGACAGCTCTACATTTGGTAGGTATTGACCATTCCCATCTGTGTAATTTTTGTAGCTGAAGTCTCTTCATAAATTACTATTTTACTTTTAGTTACGTTTAGGGTAAAAGTAGGGGACTTTTCAGAAACGATCCTAAATTAGTTAAGCTATGAAAGTTGTGGCAGTACAGTAGTGTATACAATATGCTGGCAGAACTCATATCATGATTGGTTCACCTCTAAGAAACATATATTCTCAAATTTGCCTTAAATTGAGATCTTTCACAATGAATCATTTGGGACCAAACGACATATAATGAGTTGACATATGATGATTGAAAATGGTATCTTCCAAGTTCCAAGAGACAACTTAAAATTGGTCAAGAGGCATGAAAGTGCATTTCATAAATTCTTCCTAGATCTGATTAGAGAGACTTAAATGCTGTGTTATCACTTGTTTTTGCCAATCCGCAGCTGGTGTTGAATCCTGATTGGCAAGTGGTAGCCGGAGAAGAAAGCAGAGAAGCAGAGTTGCAAATCCAGCGAGAGCTTAGAGTGCTGGAAGCTGTTTATCCTCGTCTGTCAGCCATTCCTCCAAGGTGATTTATTTCACCCCCTCATCATTGTTCTCTTTCCTCTTTGTTGCACTCTATATGGTTATCTATCGTAGACTGAATCTCAATCCTCAATGTCTATGCAGCCCATCCGATTCATCGGAATTGCATCTTTACCATCATGATGATAGTCAAACTCCTCTCATTCCAATAACCCCAATTGAAGATGATGATGCAGCAGATTCATTAGATTCTGTCTCACCCATCCGTACACTCGCAAACTCACAGTCCCAATGCTTACCCAAAAGCTTGACGGCTAGTGTGACAGTACATCTGTCAGCAACTTCTAGTTCTGAAGTGAAG
The DNA here is from genome assembly GCA_012931725.1 of Litsea cubeba. Lineage (NCBI taxonomy): Eukaryota > Viridiplantae > Streptophyta > Magnoliopsida > Laurales > Lauraceae > Litsea > Litsea cubeba. The sequence goes on along the minus strand of CM022945.1, from coordinate 93,014,289 downwards.
TCACGAGGCAATGATCCCAATATTCCAACACCAAACCCCAACGAGAGACCTGCAATCGGAGCTATCCCTGGTGTGGAGCCTGATGTAGTGGCAGCTGCCTCAGCTGCCTTTACAGCAATAATGAGAAGCAATGAGGAGGGGAGTCTGATTGACCGGGACTTGCTCATTAAGATCCTAAGCAACCCAAAGCTGCTGGAGCAACTGGTTTTAGATCATGGAATGCCTGCTAACCAGCAGTTTGCACCCAAGCCAAGTTCAACATGCATTACAGCGTCCTTGCCGATGCCTCTCCATGCCAACACAATGGGATCGGATGCACCCTTGTCGATCCCTTTACCAGGACAGTTCAATCCTAGAGCTAACGCCACATTACCCACTCTGAATCCACCCATTCCACCCATTCCAAATTTACGGCCTGCACCCAATGTCGTTCAAAATCAAATTGCCTCCACAGCACCAATGAAAACCCCTCCTGTAAAGGATATCAACTACTATAAGAGCTTGATTCAACAGCATGGAGGAGAAAGAAATGAAGCACAGGATCAGACCCTTGTGCGATTCAGCAATCACCATAACCAAAATCCCTTTGGTGCAAATCCGGAACCAATAGAGAGTTCCAAACCGAGAGAATTGAAACTCAAAATTCAGAAGCCTTGCATTTATTTTAACAGCCCAACTGGATGTAGGCATGGAGCCAGCTGCATGTTCCAGCATGATGTATCATCATTTCAGAAACGGATTGGCGGTATGCCAGAGGTGCAGGGCGGTGCTAAGAGAATCAAATTGGAGAGGGAACTTACTGGAAGAAGCTGATCAGAACTGGTTTTCATAGATGTGTATAGTTATCGTGAGTAATGTTTACCAGAATGTTTTTTCTTTTCTTTTTTCCCCTCGATATTGCAAATGGCAGCCATGGTTTTTCATCTCTTCATTCATCTTCTAAGCACATCATACTTTTAGGGTTGAGCTTTTATTTGGAATCATCCATTTTGTGTTGGCCGTTATTTGAATCTGGGATTTTACCCTTTTATTCTGGGAATCCCTTTTATCTTTACCCAGTGTTCATGTCTTTTGCATGTTTGTGGGATTTTCTAGAAAAGTGACTGTCATATGGAAAAAGTGCAAAATCTGTCCATTTCTTCATTCAGGAAATGGTCTACCATCTGGAGATGCCCTGTCTATCTAATTACCTGAAGGTTGTATTTGACCCAAATCTGATCCAGTGAAATTCTTTTGGCTGACAGTGGCCTTTATTTATCCTGTTACTTACAGGATCCATCCGATATAAATTGGATCACTGGAGTCCAGATTGGGCGAGTTGCACTAGTTGCTCAATATCATGGCAGACCCAGTAGGATCTGTGCTGGATACAGGCTCATTAACAGCTCAGCTATTGACATTGGTTAACTATTTTAGTAGAGTTTTTTATTACATAAGCAGAGCTGCACTGAACTGACTGGGTTGGTCGCGCTCAATGGTGATTATGTCTGGCCCAACTCTAGTTGACAGACGACATGCTAGTGGAGTGCAGCAACCATACAAAAGAAAGAGGGTACCTTTTCTACATCCTTTGCAACTCCAGAATATAAATGTGATCTTCCCCTCAACCTGTATTGCATATGAAATTCCCACTGGGGCAGACTTCTGTCATTTATAATCTCAAATTGTGAATGAATTCTGTGCAATGATACAAGAGATGAAAAGGGGCTATTCTAAAAGGTTTGGTGGGATGATGCCTGGTGTATGGTGTGGTCACATGCCTATTTATTTCAGGCCATGAAACATGCTGAAAGTGCAGGCGGATTGGCCCAGCCATGAGCACGTATACTGGTGATGGGACCAAACGAACATTATCCCCTCTAAATATCAAACAGAAGGTGGGGTAATGAAAAGAAGACAAAGTGTGTTGATTTCTGCAAATTCTTTAGTCTATTAACTTATTCCTAAAGAATGACAGCATCCAGAATTCCAATAATGCTGGCTGCTGTCCTATGGGCCCTCAACTGCCTGCAAGTGCAGGGCCAAGCCAAAAACTTGCTGCATGTGATTTTTTAACTTTGTGGCTATATGCAGAGTTGTATTTGTGACTCTGTGAACCCTCTTAGGATGTGACGCCACTGGCTGGCCTGAATTGGCAGCTCATGCTTGTTGCCATCACGTGACACATGGCAACTGTGGCCTGCCCAAATATTAGGGGAGGTGTGGATTATTCATGTAACCAAAGTGGTGATTGTTCAATAATTTCACTTCCACACATTAAATTATTGAATAACTAGCAACATGGTTTTTTTTTTTTCCTTATTCCCTTTCTGGTTGATGATTTGATTTTATATAGATGCTAATGCACAATCCCTGCATGCTGCTGGGGTCTAGTCATGCACCACCAAGCTTGATTATTGAAATCTTCAACTTGTTCTGAGTCCTAATGTCCTTCCACTTATATTCAAACCCATGTGGCAGATTACTTGTTCTTGCTATTTAGAAATTCTTGATCATGTCATAGACAGGCATCTACAGCAACCACATTTTAACTGATTATCTACATCAAACAACTTCTATTATTATTATGATAATCATTATTATTATTATTAGCCTTTTTCTTGTGTACTTTTGAAAGAGGTCACTTGGAAGGATGGGCCAATTGGGGTATTTTTTGGTCAGTGGTCCATCTATGGTGGAGCTATGAGTGTTTTCTCATCTTCCAATTATAAGTGGAATTTTCTTCTCTATTATGAATGAGTGCTGGAAAGCATAATCCCATTTCTGGGAACCACTTTCCACCAAATTTCACTTTTCTTTTACATCATTTGCAACTTCTGCAATTCCTTCTATCATTATTGATATCATTGGGTTTATGGTTTTCTGGTCCCCACCAGTGTAACTTCCACCACTTTGGACAGGAAATTATATGCCCAAAACAGCCGTTCATCTTCTGAATAATACACATATGCCTCAAATCCTCCTAGTGTAACTTCCACAGCTTCTAATCATGTTTTTCACATAATCTGTCAGAGATTAAGGTAATCTTTTTGCCATAAATTCTCGTGATCTCCAGTCCCATGGGCTTGATATAGGCCTAAGTGTTAAGCCTGATCAGCTAAGCAGTCCTGGGCGTGGATTAGCTTTGGCATTGCCTGTGGCAAGTGACTTGGAGGCCCTCATTATCCCTTTGCATTTGAAAGTTCGGTACAGTTTTGTGACAGATTAACAAAATGAGGTCTAGGGCCCACTATCTAAGAGGGGCTCATGTCATTAAAAGTGGGCCCAACTCATTGCCTTATTATACCGCCAACTACAGTACTTTTCTGCTTTTGGGTCAGCTACTTTAATGAACCTCATTTATTAAAAGAGAACTTGAACAAACCTCATTAAATAAGAGGAAAGGAAAGCCAAGGAAAACTGGAGAAGACATTTGACATCCATCTTCATCTTTTTGTTTAGATTCACTCCTTTACTCAAAAGGAGAATCTTCTCCCCCTGGTCATCTTAAGAGATAGGCCCTATTCATGACCCTTTTCATCATCATAAATGAGACCCCATATGACTAACGTTTTTAGTTAGCACTGGGTTTTTTTTTTTTATACTTATATGAGTGATTTTCATCACTGAATTAGGTCACAAAACAAAAAGATATTTGTATGTGAGAGTCGTTTTACTTTTTAGGAATTTTGTTAATGGAGAGAATAGTCAGACCAAATTTCAATTCCGTCCACCCTAAGAAATGCCCATCCCTGTCGGTGTGTTTTGCTAAAGGGTTCAATTTACAAACATTTATATTGATAATGGGCCCACCTTTTTAAGTCCGAATTCATAAAACTATATAGTTTTCTTTTCATTATCGTGATCATCATTATCAAAGCCTTTTCCCAACAAAATTGGAATCGGCTGATAAATAGATTTCTCCTCTGACTAGATAAATCCTCTCCTGTTGCATTATGGAGCAGGGCTTACATGTAAACTAGTAAGGAGTAAATGTCATAATTCTATGTATTTTGTTTTCCCATTTTTAATGAATTGCTTTACATGTGACAAATGGCCCAATTGGAGTGGGAGTGAAAATTGTTCTCTTTTGAGAAAGTGGTTTCACTGATTTGATTCTGAGATGAGCTCTACTAGCCCTATGACAATGTTTGCATAAATTATTAAAAAATAATATAAATAAATGTCAGATTAGTGAGAACTGTAAGAGTTATATGAAGAAAAAGTATACATTCCGTCAATCACATTCGTGTCTGCTTCACCGAAGTAAAGTAACTTTAAAGTGCCCGAAAAGTAAATAATTAGTAAAGTAATTTAGTTATGACGTAAAATATTTTGGTGGCCGAAAACTTGAAAGTAAAATATTTTGGCAGTTGAAAAGTTATTATTTCACTCACCGTGACCAATCAAGCATGAAAAAACTAAGATATCTATGTTGGGTAAGTCCTAAATTTCACCTAATCTCTTGGAAAACAAATACAATAATTCTTGTACCGCTTTTATTGTGTCCAGAGACAAACTTGAGTCTGAGAACAAAAAGTTTACATGGACTAACCCCATAGTTTTGGGGGAAAATCACCTGATGTCAGGTGCTTTTCCCTTCAAAATTATGTAGTTAGTCTATGGATCGGTCCATGGGTTAGTCCATGTAGGAGGGCTCGTCTGAATAATGAAAGGGCGTAGAAAGGGGTGTCTTATCTCACACAACCACTTTAGGATGGATGCCTGAGTGGTGTGCAGTCTGATGTACTGTACAGTCTGTACCACTGGGCATGATCTACTCAATGAAAAAACAAAAGAAGAGAATTTCACCTCCATGAGATCCTTATTGGAATAGTGATTTTCTGATTGTAATAGAGGAGCAGTTAAAAGCATGTGAAGAGAACTTCACCTCCATGAGATCCTTTATTGGAATAGAGGAGCAGTTAACAGCATGCCAAATTGATGGGCATAAAGCTTGTGTCAATGCTGATTTAAGGCAAGCCCCACCATTGACCACTCAGCATAAGCATAGGATTCTGATTCCCCCACTACAGATTTCCACGCAACAACTGGGCCCCACATTGAGCGCCGGCGTCATTCAACTCTAATTAGTGAGTGTGAGTGAACTCAAATTTTACTATAAATTTCACCACCAACTCCTCACTCTCTCTCTCTCTCTCTCTGTATATATAGATAGCCATAAGCCACTGTAACAGCAACATCTGCAGCAAGAACAGAAGAAGAGCAGAAGAATGGGCTCTGTTTCTCTAAAAACAGGAGAAGGGAGCGCCAGATTCAGACGCTCTTCTCTCTACTCTCAAGCTCTTATCAACATCCTCATGCTGTTCTCTCTCCTCTTCACCAACCTCTTCGCCTTCTACGCCTTCACTTCCCCTCCAATCCCCCACCTCAATCCCAACAACATCTCCCTCATCTCAGACCAAGTCTCCCTCATCCTCCGAGAAATCGATTACTCCCAAAAGAAGCTGACCCAGATGGAGAAAGAGCTACTTGGGTATGAAAGTCTCGATCTTTCCCGACCCAACATCGCAGAAGAGCTCAACACCTTCCTCCACGCACACCCACTTCCTCTGGGTAAAGATTCAAGAACTGGGATCACCCAAATGGTCTCCTCCGTCGGGCATTCATGCTCCAATTATCTCCCTCTCCTCTCTAAGTACATGAATTACAAGGTCGGTGGAGCTTGCCCAGATGACTGGAACCTCGCCCAGAAGCTGATTCTGAGTGGGTGTGAGCCGCTTCCTAGAAGAAGATGCTTTGCCAGGTCAGTTCCCAAAGTGGGTCTCTCTCCTTTTCCTCTTTCGCTTTGGAAACCTGTTGGTGATAAGATTGCTAGCTGGAATGGGTTTTCCTGTAAGAGCTTTGATTGCTTGAATGGGAAGAAATTGGGTGGGGATTGTGTTGGGTGCTTTGATTTGGTTAATGGAATTGAGAAACAGAGGTGGGTCAGGGCTAGAGGGAAGTATGATTTTGTAATTGATGATGTTTTGGCAATGGGGGACGGTAGAATTCGAATTGGATTCGATTTTGGCGGTGCGTCTTCTGGGAGCTTTGCTGCCTGGATGGCTGAGAAGAATGTGACTGTCATTACCTCCACATTGAATGTCGATGCGCCCTTCAATGAATTCGTTGCCGCCCGAGGGCTTTTTCCCATGTACTTGTCGTCGGAGCAGAGGTTTCCCTTCTATGATGGGATTTTTGATCTGGTTCGCGCGTCGTTGAGTGGGTTTGGCAATCGGGCACGCCCGGAGAAAATTGAGTTTTTAATGTTTGACATTGATAGAATCTTGAGAGTGGGAGGATTGTTTTGGTTGGATAACTTTCACTGCGTTGATGATGATAGGAAGAGGAGCATTACACGGTTGATTGATAGGTTTGGTTACAAGAAGCTGAGATGGGTTGTTGGTGAGAAGGCTGACAGTTCAGGAACTGGGAAACCTCAGGTTTACTTGTCAGCTGTTCTACAGAAACCAGTAAGAGGGTGAACTAGAGTGTTAGGAGTACTGTAAAGGTTGGTATACTCAATTCTTTTGCTAAAATGAGATTTGTATTGTATGTGAAATAAGTGAGACATGGGTTTTTCTTCTCTGACTGGAAAGTAGTCGCAGAAGAGAAATATCATGTATAATCCTGCCATTGGAATGCTAGTTTAGATAAGCTGGAGTAATATTTCTGTTCTGTCAAATAGATGAGTGGGGATTGTCGATGTAATCTCACTTGCAGAATACCCTTAATATCTTGGGAGCAACATTTTTTTGGGTGTGTGGGTGCAGGTGGGGGTTGGGGTTGGGTGCTTTCCTTTTGTTAGAAGACCCTGCTAACAGAAATTACTAACATGTATGAGCCAATAAAAAGCATGTCCTTGTCGCAATGAAATAGTTTCAATGGTTTTTTTCCATATTTAATGGAGCACAAGGAGTTCTGCAATTTGTAACCACTCCTTAATACAGCTTTCGTGTGCTTTCTTCTCTCTACATCTTAATAAGATCACATTTGGGGTTTGTCTAGTCTTTAGTAGAATTTTTTAGTTCTGATCAATTCATGACTTCTCATTTGGAGTGGGCTCTCCTTGATTCCTGCAAGGGACTGTTTATTTCCTTTGTAGTTATTAAAAGAATCAACTTAAGAGGAAAGTAGCAAGTTCTATACATTTAATAATTTTAATGTTTAAAGAAGTGTCAGACTTATGCAATGTAAAGCAAATTTTGCACAATCTATTTGTTTGCATGAGGTATCTGAGTAGAGATTCTAATGACTATTATACTGAAGGAGAATTTGGATAATGGTTATCTATAACAATAGCCTTTAGATTGGATATGGGCATTTTAATGCTATGTTCTGTGATGGACCAGTTGGTGAAATAAACCAAGGTTGTCAGGATACATTCATTGTGGAATGAAAATTGGATTCATATTGGTTGGATCTCATCAAGTTTCTTATGACGGCCCATTGTGATTGAAAACTCGATCACTTGTTGTGTTCAACCAAGGAAAATTGGAAAGGAGGAAAAAGAAAGGAAAATGGAGAGAGAGAGAGAGAGAGAGAGAGAGAGAGAGAGAGAGAGAGAGAGAGAGAGAGAATGGAAGATGTTCCTTTTGGATTATGTTTAACTCCTTCACCCATGCTAGGTGGTTGAAAATAATATTCCTTTAACAGATGTGCAAGCTAGGAGAAATCTGAACTGTTGTTGATAGCCTGCATCAACAAAGGTAGAAAGAGGATTGCGCATAAAAGTTATTGTATTTTATGCAAATGTTCTTTGTAAGATCATTAATCTGATTAGGTTGTGGGTGGATTTTGATTCTATTATTTGTCAATATGATTTTGAAAATTCTATGTTCTGCTCATGATTAAAAACCCCAGAGTTTATTACAATGATTGCATTGGCATTTTCTTTTATTAATCATTGTACATTCCGTGAACTTACAGTAAGTGTTTCCATACTGAAACTTAAACAAATACACGGAGGTGACATTTTCTCTTGACATGGAGCATTTGGACAAGATGGCTATGTTTATGTTTTTTAGTACAGCCTTGCCTCAAATTTTGCATCTGTAGTACGATATTTGATTGAATGTGAAAAAACGAGTTCCTTTCTTTGTGTCTACTCGATTGCAGTCTTCTACTCCTCTCAAATGTGCATATGTAATCTGATATCATTTTTGGTAAATGCCATGGTGGAAGCAATTTATGTTCTGCAGGAAGCATGGTGGATGAGCAACCACATGTTTTGAACCCACTCAGAAACTATAAGATCCAGCCATGAAACTATAAGATCAAGGTCAAGTTGATGAATGAGAAAGGCTTTTAAGTCTTTAGTAATGAGGGTGTTTCCTCAATCCAGTCGGGCTTGAACCAAGCACTCTACTTGGACATCGTCCTCTCTTCTATTATGACTCGAGCTGCAAGTAGCTTGGCCCGCTACACAAGCCCAACTTGCTCCTAGTTTTAACTCCTGTACTGCCCATGTGGGGTTCTGGCTATGCTTACTAGCTTGTTTCTAAAGTCAAGGATCAGGCCAACCCATAGGGTCCTTGGGGTTGCCTAACATGGATCAGGCTTGGGCTACTTCAAGGCCAGTTAGGTCTGAAAGTTGAAGCCTGACTACTGATCAAAACTATGGAGGGATCAACAAACTAAGTCAGTTCCGCTTGGAAGTTGGGCCTTGTATCTTTAATGCTGGCTTGGCCCGCTATGATTTGTATTGGCCCCAGGTCTCTATAGAGTCTAGACCATGGACTATTGAGTCGTATTTTAAAATTTTCGAAAGAGGCTAAGGTTTGAATAGGTTGTGATGGATAATATGGAGTGGTTTGGTTGTGGCCTTGTGGGTGCATTTCAACTCACCATTCATTGGAGATAGATTAATTAGTAAGAGCAGCTGATATCTATATTGATGAGTAGTCAGTTTGCTGCACCTTTATTGTCTAGGCATCCTGAGTGTATTGCTTAGCAATTTGAGATGGAATCAAACCCAACACATCCCAGGTTCGAATCCATACAGGGCAAGCTGCTTTTTGTATGCGGGCTTGTGTGCTTTGAGTCCAAAGTGTCCCGCCCGAGGGAGGGTGTTAGCAACTTGAGATATATTACTGTAAATGCTAAGTGCAAAGACAATTTAGGTGGAAAATGCTGTTGGAATGTGGTTACATTTGATTTTTCTGGTGTCAGAGCGAGAATTTATTTACATTTCTTTATTTTGGGGAGGCAGGGGCAGGGAGGGGAGGGGGAATCGAAGATGCCTCTATATTGTTCCCTGGTTTGCTACCAATTTGCTAAGATTTGAAGTAAATATGGGGCTTGCAATGATGCAGTTATTTTCAATGGCGTCCAATGAGGCTCGTTTACAGCTTTATAGTTAATCTGGAAGAGGATTGCTCGTCTTCTGGAGCGTAAGATCTAAATAGCCTTGTGATTAAGAGGCAGGCAAATCGCTGTAGAGAAGATGTAGGCCAGCTTCCAGTGAGACCCAGACAATAGAAACATGGGTCCGAAAAAATGGCAATATTTCTCCAATTACATACCCATGTAATATAAAACTAGGCATCATGTTGAAATATGCATAATATTGTTGTGTGCAATCATGTCACAAAAGAGAGACGAGGATTTTACTTGGTTAGGCAATACGCCTACATCCATGGCAAGAGAGCACCGATTCACATAGCCTAGGAGGGGATGTGGATGAGGTAATTGGCATTGAGAGAGAGAGAGAGAGAGAGAGAGAGAGAGAGAGCCGCTCGGTCCAGGCACCCCAAGTACAAATCAAAACTAAGCCCCTCTTATGTGCAGGGGCTTGCTTGCTGCTCATTGCTCAAACAACATGCCAAGGTGCCCTTTGATGGACTTGTCGGGACAGGGATTAGTTTGCCAAATTTTATTATTTACAAAAAAGATGGGTCTACATCACAAGCATAGAATCCAAAAGTAACTTTAGCAACCAAGCCCATATCATGAAACAGATGGGTGTCAACCAATCTGTACTTTTCTATAAAAATGAAATGGTTTTACATATCCATTACATGCCTACCTGTTAGAGCTACAGAAACTTGCAATTATAGGAAAATACAACACCACATACAAGAGAAGGTAAAATCGTTCCCATGTTCAGTACAGCCAGACGTCAACTTACAACATGTCACAACATACCACGTCTTGAACATCAATGCTAAACCACAAAGGGCAGCCGAAATCATAATATTTTCCAGTAAATTGTTTGGCTGGAAAGCACCCGTCACATATGAGCAGACTTCAGACTCCACAGAAGGATATTTACTTTCGGGAGGAATGTTAAACCTCTCCTGATCCCGAGTCCCAAATCATGGGCCATCCCAGTCATTGGCATCTTCAGGGATTGAACTATTGCTACCCTGTATCATAACTTTGTTTATTTGCATACCCTCTTGACTCATCTGCTGAACTTCAGATGGTGATAAGATTCTTATGCATCGGACACAGCTTACAAACTCTCTGCACATCCATTGGAAAGTCAGACAAATATTCTAATGAAACAGCAGATGCCAAGTGAGATCAATTAAGGATAGAAATTGAATATGAACCATCTGTATTTTACGTTACATGTCTAGTAGCTTCTGGTTTACAGACACTGCAATTTATGCACCACTCTGGGCAACAGTCCCACATATTTCTTTCCCTCAAAAGTCAGCATTGACTCTTACAGTAAATTAATATACTCTTAAAAAAGGTGTTTAACATTGAAGTACTACACACAGAAGAAAAGTATAATCTGAGCTACTCTTTCTTTTTCCCCTTCTTGGGAAAATAAGATGGTTTATAGGAAATTAGGGCCTTCTATCCAAGGGGCAAAGACTGAAGGATCATGGGTGGAGATCAACAAGGACCATCATAATGCCTCCTTTGATAGGAAATGATTGTCAATCCTTCATCTTATGAAATTAAATTCTAGGACTGATTCTCCCTCAGAACTCCATCCATGAGCCTTCACTCATACCCACTTATATAGAAGTCCATTCCCTAGGAACTCCTTGGAATTTGTTAGAATCAGCCACATGCCCAAAGTTCATTATGCGAGTAATTTGTATCAAATATAATTAGCTCAATAGATATTAGGGATCACACAGCTAAATTGGAAACTTTCAGAAAAAAAAAAAAGCAGATGCTGGAATAAAATAACGGAAATCATCCTCCAAGATAGATGCATACTGCCTGTGGGTGGTGAGTCATGCAACTAGTGTGCAGCAAGCAAAACCTACATTAAAATAAAGCAAAGGAGAAAGATCCTTGTTCACTGATACTGCCAGCATCAAAGTAAATTATTATTGCAACAAGACTTGGAATGAAGAAAAGGAAACTAGTTGGTATAAGTACTCTATACCAACAGAACAAAAGCTTACCAGACTAAACAAAACAAACACTCCAACAATGGGCCTACATATGAAGCCCTCTTATTATAAAAGAAATTAATCTTTGTCTATGTTTCCTTGAATTCATCTTTGCTTCTTGATCTAGTAAACAAGTGGGTTATGTCTTGTTCCTTTTTTATCTGATGTAATCTATATGCATCCTTGCTCAATGGTTTTATTATGCATCAGGAATTATAAATCATGCTGTTTTCTTAGATGATCTTTCAACTTGATCAATGTTCACTATGCCTAACTCATGCATTGTTTTGCTGCGCAAACAAATACAATGAACACAAGATCCCAAAATTTTGGGACACGGTCCAGCTAGGAGAGGTTACAGTTTAAAACATACAAGTATAATCAACTTTAAATGAATCCCCAACAAATTTACAACTTGGGTCTGTAGCCTAATTCATACTGTTTGCAGGAAATAGCTAGTGCATGTAGATTTTAAAACTCTAGGAAAACAGCTCAAATCGATGAGGCAGAGACTTACTCCCATGGATCATCTCCAACAAGAAGAACATCATTTTCATAATCCACATACACGAGTTTCCATCCTGAGCCTCTGGGGTCATCAAGTTGCCCTTCAAGTCCAAACATGCATGCAATTGCAGATTTCAGCTCATCGTAGCCTTTGAACCTTGTGACATCAATGGACCTCCCAACAGATCCTAGTTTTTGGACCTGTTACATGAAACATGGAAGTGACTTGAGGAAGAGCATAGACTACAGCATGAAGTCGCCATTGGTTCTTTTCATGTGTAATAGGCTGATAATCCAGCAGGACCTACACCTTTGATATGACATAATATAGAATCACACCATCCAGAAAATCCTAACCATTTGACTATAGAAAATTTGAAGCAGGAAAACAGAAGTTTTCATCAATTTTTTTCCTTTAAAAAAGGGCAGCTTGACCTTAGGTGACCATCCTGTGAAAAGATCCTCCAACTGAAGTGTTACAATGAACCAAACAATGTGAATTTAGAACCAATGTGAAAAGAGAGAGGATGAAATAAAAAGCTGAACTACATATATTCACCCTTTTGAGGAAATAGAATCCAGAATAACAAATTGATATCCATCAAATGCAAGTGTAACCTCTCAAAATGTTTTTTTTTTTTTTTTTTTGGCTCTGGTCTCAACATGTCAGTTAACAATGATTTCTACTTTTTTACCTTTGTGTATGTTCGCAGAGGTGGAGAAACTTGTTGCCACGAGCCATTATGCAAGAAGCTATTCTCATCAACATCCAAGTTGCTCGAACATGTACCTCCTGAGTTGTCAGGAAACTCTTGGAAAGGAAATGACTGAGAATTTGCCAGGCTAGCAGAGGTAACCTGAGACTGAACATCCTGACTTAAACAGAAGTTGCCAACCAGGCCTTCTGGAGGATTATGAAAACCCCCATCCTTCAGTATACCGAAGCCCTCCAAACAAGTGCTCGAAACAGAAGGATCGACCATAGTACTTGCGTTGCTGGCTTCAAGATGAAAGCTGCTGTAAGCCTCACTTTGACTATTACTCTCCTCGGAGAAGTCTCTTAACCCACATGGATTAGAAATGCTTCGAAGCAATGCTTTATCTTGTTCACCTGATATAGCATGGAACCTAGATGGCTGGATTCCTGGATTGTGCTCCATTGATAGAGTTTTTAGGTAAGTTACCTGTTGAGGACCTGAGAGTTCTTGAGACAGCGTTGGCAAGCATTGGGAAACATGAGCATTCGATATACATGGAAACTGAGCATTCTTGCTTGGACTATAGGCCCCCACATTGACCACTGAAGAGATATTTTCTGCATCATCACTATTAACAGGTGCAGGTGCATGAGGGGTATCTAGCTTACCAGACCCAGATCGGGGTCTAGGTGATTTCAAAATGCTCGTAGGAGACTGATAACTGGATGGGTGGAACATCCAGTCGCCGGTTTCCAAGTGCTGAGCTGAGATATGCCCTGAGAACATGAGAAAGCTATTTAAATTGTTGGCGTCCAATAAAGATGTATCTGTCCGCTGCAGCTGAGCGGTATTTGCTTCAAGCTGCTGCTGCACCAGTTGGGAACCCATCAGCGACTCCAATGGCGAGCTCTGATTAAGGAATAGGTGATTTGGGAGGTTCTGAGGGTTCAGTGGGCTCCCAATTACTTCTGTATGTAACTGTGGTAGTGGTGGTGATAGAATATGCTTGGAGTGCTCAAGTAGTTGATCTGTCTCCAGCTCATGTGCCATTTCAGGTTTGTCAACACGTACTTTCTGCTGAAATGATTTCTCATTTCTATTTACAACATGGTCTATCTTATGTTCATTAAGCTTATCCTGAAGGCCTCGACTTATCTGCTCAATCATAGGCTCTTCGGTGATTTGTTCATGTGGCCTCTTGTGATTGTGTGATGCTAAGTTTGAACCCACAATCTGGGTCTGTTCGAGGCAATTCTGTACATTCAGATTTTGTATCAGAACGTTTTGTAATGGGGGCAGCTGTTGCTGTGCATGAAGAAGCTGGATATTTCTCTGTACTGATGTTTGGAAGGTTGTATCTTCATGCTGTTTCAGAGTTCCATTCATAAAGCATGAAGGTATACTAGAAGGAAATCGTGAAAGATCGTTGCTTGTGAGGTTTTGAATAATTGCAGCATCATTTTGTTGAAGGCGACCAAATACGTTGGCACTAGAAAGCTGAGGTTTAAGCATTGACTTCACTAATTCTGACCCAAGATTTGGAATTGGGGAATACTGAAGATCACCATTTCCATTTTCTGAGACTTGGGACAAAGTTCTTCTGAGCATGTTCTCCCATCCAGTTTCTACCCCCATCCCTGTAAAACCATTCAATCCATTCAGATTTTTCAAACTCATGCCTCGTAACTATGGCAGAGAAATAATTTAAAATTAGAACTCATGACCTGAGAAGCGGTGGATGCCAGAATCCCATGTTTTTCAAATATAACTTTTTATTGACAATCTTGAAGAAGTAACATTTGAGGAGAGAGACCAATTTTTCAAATTGTTTTATTTAACCAAAATGGAAAAAAATGTTTTAGTAGGGATTCCAAATTGGGACACCCTTATTAACTTTTTTAGTTTGCCTCAAGTGAGACAGAAAAAAATAACTGAAAGAAGCCTAGACAAGCCGAAATGGTTGAACGAATTCATTATGGAATAAAGTTTTAATTTTTTTTATCCTTTCTTTCTTGTAAATCTAGATCGGAAATTGAGTCAAAAGGATTTTAAGCCATTCCAGTCAAATGAAAGGGCTTAAAACAAGTGATCTCAAGTATTTTTTTTACACTTGAATTCCTTTCCATACTGTCATATTCTTTCTTCTTTTTTCCTCCTTTGTTTTCTCGATTGTGTCTTTCTTGAAACAGAGCACCGAAATTATCGAAACAGTGAAAGTTTCAAGTTATAGAATGGCCTCCAAAATCAAACAGACAACTATGGAGAGGAGTGGTTTTACCTGGTCAAACTAAAAAAAACTTGATACTTGGAATAAATGAAAAACCGAGAACTTTCTTTTACTATTGTCAAAGAGCACAGCACCCAATTATAGCAAGTAAAAAAAAGAGTAGATCTTGAAGCAGTCTTGGGGAAATACACATCTAATCGCCACAAATGCAAAATTCCAAGTTATTATCCATATTATTTAAGTTAAGCAACCAGGGTACTCATCAACCTCTTACAACCAACTCTGAGGCCAAAATGAATTCGCGTGTTTGTTCTATTTAAGACTTCATACAAGACATACACAGAAAGAAGATTTGATGTTCTAAAATTTAAGTCAATTAACCAGAAAATGCAGTTTTATTTACAAATTAGCCCAGAAAGGGGACCTTTAGAGTATCATAGCTTGTTCTGAAGTCAGAAAAAATAAAACTTAAAAAAAGGGCAATGAAATAAGATGCCCAGTCGCTCCAGAATCTCCATAGATACTGCAGGAGTCAGAAACCAGCCTCAAGCCCATTGCATGAGAAACATTGACTTTTCTTCTTTTTGTTTTTGTAACTGTCCAATTGACAGCCACTAATTTGATGGATGACGAGGACCTTTCCACAAGGGGAAAATGTATATTGCCAGTGAATTAATGATCAAAAAATAGTTTGCCTGACAAGGTACACTAAAATTATCATGCAATAAACACCAAAAAAATTCTGAGAGGAGCTTCAATATACGATGAAAATAAAACGGTTTCCCTTAATTGTTGAGCCTTGACATTGAGACCATCTTTCTGGATAGAGTAGTCATAGTTTTAATTCTAAAATGCAATACTCAAAGTTACGAAACACAACTTCTAAAAATGTGTTGATTATTGTTGATTCTACGAGGGGAAAAATCAGCTAAATATCACAATGCCAAGAACAAATTTTTATATTATATTATAATGACATGATAAAGGTGAAATCTGAAAAATGATTTTGAGAACTGAGGTAGCAAACAGTAAACACTAAATAGATATGCAGGTGTTTAGTGCGTACCCAAAAATCCAGGATGAAATGGTCGTTTGAGACTTGAAACGGGAGAGGGACAAATGAATGGATTTTCTGGAGTCTCAATTTCCCATAAGTTAACCCTATTTTGTCTTTCTCCAAAACCAGGTTCATCCCACTCTACCTGATTATGAATTCAAAGAATATTGTGGCTTAATTTTTGTAGACAAAAGAAATTGCAGTACACATGTAAGCAAAACACCTTACCTGAATATTCCGCCACCTTGAACTTGGCCATTTGAGTGGATCTAAGTCACTAATGCCTACAACAGTTCCCATATATCTGCAGTGTAACAATACAAATCACAAAGGCAAGAATTCAAAATTTTAAAAAACAAAGAAATTATGAATACAAGCGAGGAATATTATTGCATTCAAATAGAAACACAGTTGGTCAACAAAGCATTAAAATATGAAGGGTAAAAAAACCAATATAAAGCAAGATAAAATAAGTATGAAAGGTCCAGTGAGCACCATGTTTCATCGCAATATATTGCACCACACTTTTTTTTTTAAATGATATCTTGCACCACACTGATCTATAGAATAGGGGAAAATGATAGAGCCTGGGCTGCAAATTTACACGCCTCGTTAGGGCCTACCTGTGATCAGTCTAACCCCCTCAGACTCATCTACCCCGTGTAATAGGCATTGGCTCAATTTTGGTCCTGATCACGTTTATACTGAAAACTTTGGAGGGATTAAATTCATAGATAATATCATTCAAAAAGGAAGAGTTTTTATCCACAATGGAAACTTTCCTTCACTCTTCAAATCATTATGGGTCACAAGACACACCATATTAATGATTCGTAAGAAACATTGTCTCTGATGAGTGGACAGCACACCATTCATATGTGGTCACCATTCACCAAACATCCAGGGAGGGGAGCAGGAAGGGAAGAGCTTGGAAAGGCCGCATCACGGATTAGGGTTGGGCAACAAATCACCCACATCAGTTACTTATAGCACTACATTTAACGGCCTCTCATCCTTATGGTCATATTGTTAGAGTAGACCACACATTTAGAACAGCCTCATTGTACCATAGTTGTAAATGGTTGACCCAGATAGAGTGGATTGTTTGTAATTGCCCAATTAATGGGCTGTAATGACTCATACAGTCATACTTGCTATGATTAGAATACAAGCGATCTATGTAAAAGAATGCATACTCCTGTTAAGATCATAAAATTTCATTCCAATATTCTCCCTTTTGTAATTCAGTTGTATGACTGACACATATAACTATACAAGTTTTTTTTTTATTCAACCCAACAGTGAGAGTAAGTTGGATGAGTGCCATACTGGATGTGATGCGAGATCACCCCCACTGAGCTGGACTGCAAATGAACAGTATACTTTTTTTTTTTTTTTTTGTGAATATTTCTGATTTTATCTTCCATCATGCAAAAGGATGTTTTCCAAACAGGAAAAAAAAAAAAAAAGGAATTGCATTAGTGGTGCTATTCTCGGCAATAAATATAGATCTGCTATTGCATGTTGGTTAGAAAAGCAAGCAATATAAGGTTCATGAGATAGAAGAAATCTTATGAAATCACCACCATACCCTCAAAAATGAAACTGCTTCTATATGACAAAGAAAATTACTGCTAGCTTCTTAACTTCTAGTGCACAATGGAAGTTAAATTCCACTTTATTATTGTGTTTAGCAAAGTTTTTTACATGGTGTATTTATATGATACTATTGACTAAACATTTTCAAAGGAGTTTAATTATTAACATATACATTCCATTGATGAACCAGTCAGTATAAAAATGCAATTCTCAATGTAAAAATGTCCACTGAGAAGATTTTGTCGTCAGAATTGCAACATCCTAAATCTCAACAATGCCCAGCAGAATAAGAAGCTGTAAGTCCAGCCTAAGGTATTTCCTGAGCCTCAAGAACGAAATTGCGCATAACCAGGAAAGGATCTTGCATAAGCTTAACCAAGAAAAATACCTGCGTTTACCTGACTCCTCTGTTTCAAACATCATTCCAAATCTCATTCCAATTGAAACCTGGGTTCCATATACAGCTTTTTGGTATTTGCCCAAAGGAATGACGAACTCTGAAGGACATGCCCTGTGAAGATGTAAACAGGTAATATATGATCTACACAGAACAAAACACAGTAACTTCGAGACTGTGTAGTAAATTCAAAATAATGGAAGAGAGAAGAGGCACATTATTATTATTATTATTATTATGATGATGATGATGATGATGATGATGATGATGAATAGTAAAAGAGGCAGATTATTCATACCTTGGATTATAGAAAACTATAAAAGGACTGCGATTTGCGGCAGCATGAGCTGCAGCTGCAAGAACTCCAATATGCATGCTATCAGCAGAAAGAACAGATGACGGCAATGCTGTTAGTTGACGGTTTGCACGCCTCACACCAAGCAGCAGCTGCGACTTCTCATCCCTTTTTATCACAGAGATTAGCAAATTTCAGATAGTTGAATACTTCATAAAAATAACAAATTGTGTACAACCCTAGTAAGGAAAGTATGTCAGTCGTACAAATATAGTACCTAAATCCTGAATTCCATTTTCATGGAAGGACACTAATTAACAACAACAAATATCCCACAAAGTAACTTTGAAATTTCCTTAGCTAACCATTCCTACCAAAACCTTGAGGCGTTAGTAGAGGTAGCACAAATACTTTTTAATACTCCCTTTGGATGGAACCCACTCCTCAATACTCCCCCTTAGGTGGAATCCGGTTGGCGCACTTTTGGCAACACGTGTTTTTTGAGCACCGAGTCTGTCCTCCTGGGATTTGAACTCGTGACCGGTTGGCTCTGATACCATATTAAGTTTCTTGAGCTAACCATTCCTACCAAAACCTCGAGGTATTAGTAGAGTCAGCATAAATACTTTTTTAATACTTCCCCTTGGATGGAGCCCACTCCTTAGAAGTAACTGCAGTAGAGGTGCAGGAGAGGACACATATAATTCCATGCACTTGTAAGTATCCAATTTAACAATCAATTGTAACATTTAACAGAATGGATGATTATCCACAATGTTGTGCATTGGAACAACACTAAAATCATAAAGAACATAGCCTAACTTTTCTAGCCCAAACAAAAATTGGCAATCTGCAAACAATGATTTGGAGTAAATAAGTGGTCAGGAACATAATGTGCTCTACCACATGCGTTGGTTTTTGTCTTGTATTACAATGTACATCTGCATCAGATCTTCTAATTTGTTTTGTTTTTGGATTGGATCATCGAACTCAATCATATGTAAGGATTTGTTTGCATTCTTGTTTGCACTCCTTTGGATCTCCAATAGGATCATATTGTTCAATGGTCTTGTATGATTTCTCTTCACTCATCTGCATTAGTGATTATTGAAAATGTTTCATCTGAATAGTGGATCTACAACATCACTGCTTTGCCAAGCTTAGTAGACCACATTCATCGATATGCATCGGCAACCATTGGATTCATCGGTATTATGCGAACTCAAGATTTCTGAGCATGGTGAATTTGCGAAGGGTGTTGGAATGTATTAAGATAATGAATACAGTCATCTTTTCAAAAAAAAAAAAAAAAAAAAAAAAGCATTAAGATAATGATAAGATTATCTGGAATTATTATCTAGAGTTCTCTTGTAGTTTGATATTATCGAGGTAGATTTCGGTTTCGATTTGATATAGTTTCCTTGTTTATCTTTGTTAATTGACATTTATATGAAGTTGTATCCTTAAATGTAATTTACAACAGAACAGAATCCTATCCTTAAATGTATAGGATGCTTTGCTATTTTGGAAACCTATTAAGAAGCATGTGGAGTAATTACCTGATAAAAAGAACGGAATCACCAGCTCTAAGCCGTTTTGCTCCCACAAACAAACTCCAACCAGTTGTCAGAAGGTGTCTTTTTGGTTGTCCTACCCAATGTAAAAGGTGAAAACCAATAAGTTGCATCAAGCAAATAGAAAAAAGAAAATTAAAATAGCCATTTTGAGTCATAGATCAACAGTGGCCCAGCTAAAACACTAGGTAGAGATCAATAAGTACATAAATATCATATTTCTTGTATATAATCTAAGAAAATTAAAAAGCATTTATATTGCTTATATAAAAAAGCATCCTAACCACGGTATATGTGTCGAAATGTCCACGAATTATCATGCAAGTCTCGGACAACAAGCTCTTGAGTGGGAGGTTGCATTGAATAATCCTGACATATAACAAAAGAGGAGTGATTAGAAGGCCAGTTTCAAAACCATTTTGATTCTCAAGCACACATTTGTAGGATAATTTTCAATTAAAAGACTCACCAATGGCGGAAATAACTTCTCTGCAGCTCTACGAGGCACGGAGAAGCCTCCGTGTGTGCTGGTATCACTCGCAGTCAAAGTCTTGCAAAAGAAATCACTTGGCTGCTTGCTTTGCCAAAATTCGAAACCTGGAATAGATAAGACGTCCTTTTCCTGACGAGAGAGTAGATTTTTCATTACTATGAAAAAGTAATATTAGATTCAAACTTAGGAACCCAAGATCACTTGTGTAGATTCAAGATTGTTGGTCAAGTAAAATCCCACATCCCACGTCGCTTAAGTAATGCCTTTGGCAAGGCTTCATATATACCCGTTTAGGTCTTCCACCTATGAGCTTAAGCTTTTGGGTTGGTACATGGTTTCTCACATAGATAAGTCTATTTCTTTTGGTCAGGAGGAGCTCTACTTTTTTTTACCTGAATCTCCATGCGAGTCTCAGGTGCTTAGTTTTCATACTCATTCTGAATCCCATTTTTGATTTGACACCAGACCAAAACATTTTGGCTGATTTGGTATTTTTCGTCTTTCATTTAGGAGTTTCAATATTGTTTGGTAAAATCTCTGATACCAAAAAATTATAAAGAAGTTCATTTATCGCTAATTAATGACAGGGAATCTCACTTATCATTAATTAATGATATGGAATTAAAAATGTTCCAAAAAATGAAAATCGTTAATGCTCGAGGTTTTTTTTTTTTACGAAATTCCCTCAACCCTTCGCTTTCCCCTCCTACATGGATCCTTAGCGGGGGTTGCATCTACATCTCCACCTTATATAGTTCTCTCTCGTATCTTTAAGAATTAAATTTACTTTGAATTCCCGAGAATTTAATACCCAAGCAATAGAGAGACCATTGGTATGTTACATAGACATGTCTAAAAGTCCAAATATATTGGGTGCCTGCTTGTATTGCTGGAATTTTTTGAAATGGGTTGAAATAAATAAGTGTTTGGCACTTCTACTCATTTTCTTCAATCTTCGAATCTAATTCATCAAATGACGCACGCTCTAAAGCGAGAAAAAAGATTTTCTAACACAACTCTGTAATAGGGGGGCTAGTTTAACATTTCCCGCCTAACTAATGAATTGGTGGGATTTGAGTTAAAGCCACACATCGACCAGAGCTAACTGATTTATTGCACTATTATCACCGGATTTGATAATAATTTTTAATACTTTTTCTTGCATTTTTACCAAATTTTGACCAAGTAAAAAAAAAGTTCATACCGGGTATTGGCAGTGTGATCGAGTCTTAATAGAGTAACTTGAACCTAGCCGAAGGGTTGAATTCATAATGGAGAAAAAAAGGGTAGTGAGAAACCACAAATGCATGTAAAGGGTAGAGATAATTTTGCTGTGAAGAAAAGGTTGGTGTTAAAGGGTTTACATAGATCGCGGTATTGCTACCTATGGCCGATTTCATCAAAAAAATTGAGTGTTGAAGTTATCACATTTTGGGGGTTAAAAAACAAATTCCTATCATCATGTTAAGCCAGGGGGTCATTGCTTTGGTGCAATGGTAAAAGCCTCTGGTGCCATGCGTGATAACGCATGTTTGAGACTAACGAGCAGCCACTTTGTGCAAAATTGGCAAATGTTAGGTTTGTATCCAGTCTGGACCTCCCCAGATCTAAATCGGTGGGACCGCACTATGTGATGACCTGGGTGATGTGACGATAAGTCAGTTTTTTATAATTTTTTGGTAAAAATCCCTATATATAATTATAAAAATAGTAAAAAAAAGAGTGTTAATCAACACAGATAAGATAAATTTAATTCATTTAGAATCCCATTTTGATTTCACACTAGACCAAAACATTTTGGCCAATTCGGTATTTCCGTCTTTCATTTAGGAGTATCATTTTTTTGGTAAAATTTTAAAATTCTAAATATATATAAGGGATTTTTACCAAAAAATTATAAAGAAGCTCATTTATCGCTAATTAATGATAGGGAAGCTTAGCTATCACTAATTAATGATAGGAATTTAATTTTTTTTCAAAAAAATGATAATCGTGAATACTCAAATTTTTGTTTTGATGAAATTGCCTCAGCCCTTCGCTTTATGAATCCTTAGTGGGGGTTGCATCTACATCTCCACCTTATATAGTTCTCTCTTGTATCTTTAAGAATTAAGTTTACTTTGAATTCCTGAGAATTTAATACCCAAGCAACAGAGAGACCATTGGTATGTTACATAGACGTGTCTAAAAGTTCAAATATATTAGGACTTAGCCTGCTTGTATTGCTGGAACTTTTTGAAATGGATGAAATAAAGAAGAGTATGGCACTTCTACTCATTTTCTTCAATCTTTGAATCTAATTCATCAAATGATGCATGTTATAAAGTAAGAAAAAAGATTCTCTAACACAACCCTGTAATAGGGGGGCAATGTAACATTTCCTACCTAACTAATGAATGAGTGGGATTTGAATTGACGCCACACTTCCTAGTTAATAGGGGTGCACAAAAAAACCGCTAAACCAATCCGAACCGTGTAGTAGATCAGTTTGGTCACGGTTCGGATATCCTTCAAACCGTTCAGTTCGGTTCGGTTTGAAGGTGCGGTTAAACCACTCAAACCGAACCCAACCAAACCAATTATATAAATATATATATTTTTTATAAAATATATAAATGAATATGAAAAATTACTAGAAGAAGACACGAACCCTCACTCCGTTACTTGAAGTCCAACGTCTCTCACCAATTGAACTGCTATTTTTTTTTTTGTGAAAATAAAATAAAACAAAAAAACCGTAACCGAACCGAACTGGTTCCTTTCGGTTCGGTTTGAGCACATGGGCGGTTCAGTTTGGTTTGGGAAAATAGAAAACTGATCTGAACCACCCATGTGCACCCCTACTAGTTAACTTATCGACCAAAGCTAATCGATTTATTGTACAATTACCACCGAATTTTATAATAATTTTTAATACTTTTTCTTGCATTTTTACCATGTTTTGACCAAGTAAAATAGGTTTATACCGGGTATTGGCAGTATGATTGAGTCTTAACAGAGTAACTTGAACCTAGCCGAAGTACGTTGAGGACCGATTCTCACTCATTCTTCTACCTAGAAGGGTTAAATTCAATATGGAGAAAATCCGAAAGGGTAGTGAGAGACCGCAAATGCACGTAAAGGATAGAGATCATTTCGCTGTGAAGAAAATGTTGGTGCTAAAGGGTTTACATAGATTGCGATATCGTTACCTATGAGCAATTTCGTCAAAAAAAAAAAAAAAAAACGAGTGTTGAAGTTATCACTTTTTGGAAAAAAAATATACAAATTCCTATCATTATGCAGCGATAAGTCAAATTTTTATAATTTTTTTGGTAAAAATCCCTATATATAATTATAAAAATAGTAAAAAAAGAGATTTAATTAACACATATGATATAAATTTAATTCATTTTACTGCAATCTGTTATATCTATATACCAAATATATAAATTATATACCATGTCTATGAAACTGCGAGATTATGAAATTCATTTTGTACTCTCATTTACAGTTACCATATAATAATCCAAAATAACATACGTAAATGCATTTGCATAATCACTGCACAACAACAGTGCACATTATTACATAAAGCAAAATGAAGAGCTTTCTTGTTTTTTAAAGAGGAAATTTGCACCATAGTCCCCTGCTCGGCCAGAATCTGGACCAAAAAGCTGAACAAGTTCAAATTCTGTGCCAAAATTGACTGCTATGCTCAGGCACTCAAATGTTTTGCATAGGCTTTATCATGCAAAAGTGGGACACACAGACAGTGATCAAAGTTGTGAAAAGATGAGTCTCGAAATGAATTGCCATATTTAGAAAATTGGCCAGATGGGAAAATCCTAGCCACCCAAATTTAACCCTTTTCTGCTTGCAATTTAACCCTTTTCTGCTTGCATGTGAACCATTCGCTATGCTTTTTTATCCATCTTTCCAGTCTTGAAGGTAAGGATACTCCAATACTTGAGGACTGTTGGTGCATGGTGGATAACTGAACCATGGCTGCATTTGTAGGAACAGAAACTTGATGAATTCCATATTATGGGACCTGAGCATTAAGTATTTCCTCTTTATAGAAACTGCTCTTTTAAAAAGAGTGACCATCTTACAAGACAATTGTTCTGAAGAAGTGTTGGGCTTGATCACCATCCAAAAACCATGTTATATGAGTTAAAGTAAAACTGATTGATAAGAAAGATAAAAGCTCAATTGGGAAAAATCAGTGAGTTTTGGCTGTTTTGCTTACAGAGTTCACAGGCTGAAGAGTCATTTGTGCATATATCTCATCGGTATCTCTGTCTGCCTGCTAGTCCAAATAATGCAACCAGAAGACAAATTAGAGAAGGCCTTTTACTCAACATGAAAGCAATACCATGAAACATGAAAATCAGTTGCACGTACATGTAGTGTGACATTGTGAACCTGACACATGAGCTGAGACGGGAGATTTGGATAGTTTGGAATATGGGAGTTTGCAGCCATTTTAGTTGAAACAGCAACCTGTTAAACAAACAGTAAACACCCAGTTAAAATGCAATTTAATCATGACGTGATCAACAAATAATGCGGCTCAGTCATGACTTTTGAGACTGCTAACAGAGCCCATCTTAACCTTTTTCAGAGGAAAAACTAAAGAACACTTTCTTTTCTCCTTTTTGAAATGCAACAATAGATTTCTCAGAATAGGTTTACATATAAATATATATATAGGAGTAAAACTAGGAATTTTTTTTTTTTTTTATTTGGGAGAAGTTGGTGGATGCCTGTGTGTTTACTAGAACGTAAACTTCTTATATGCATATTATTTTGGGGAAACAGAGCATTTCAAAACAACTGGAGAGCACTTTAATCTGACTAATATTTATTCCTATTGAAGGGAATTGATCATAAACAAAAAGTCTAGCTTGGAAAGAAGTGGGTCCCAGAGGTTATTCTACATTTGATCATTTTTTCAATTTTGTTTGTAATATTTTGCATATTATTCTTTGTATCCTACATATGGGCTTTTCTCATTTTGCAATTATAAAGAAGGAAAGAAAGTAAATAAATATTCAGACAAGTAAATGCCAAGTTCAAAAGTAAATTTAATCACATAAATGAATTAATACATTCGTGAACAGAAATTTGCAAAATGGCAAGATGAAATACCTGTTCACTGTGCCCTTGTGGGAAATAGTATACAAGGCTTCCTACTTGAGGCAAGGAAACGAGCGGCCCAGCACAGGCATTCCAAAGCTCAGAGTTCAGCGACTTTCTCACCCCTGAAATCAGAGAAAAGCATCAAAATTAATCCATTAATTTCACTAGACATTTCCATTAAAGTGAAGATTCCTATCAAAACTACAGACTTACTGAACCTATTAATTCATCTCTCAAATGAATTTGATGGTTCAAAAAAAAAAGAAACTTTGTCATTTGATGACATCTAAAATACTTTGAAAGCAGGTCATCAAACCAACATCAGGAGAACATAAATCATTAATGACAATAGACAGCAAAACGGGAGGGGGTGGGGGGAAAGCTAACCTGACTGGCCCTGAAGCTCGCCCAAGAGCTTCATTTCCTCAAGCAGAGTCGCGCCCTTGATAAAGCCACAGCCTTTTGCATTCTCTTCAACAGAAGCCATGTCTGTCTGTCTATCTATCCTTTTTTTCTTTTTTGAAAGAGTATCTATCTCTAATCTATCTATTTCTATCTATGCATATCAAGCTACAACCAATAGTAAATAACCCATTTCCATCTGAAAAAACAGAACCCATATGATCAACCAATCAATTCCTCTCAAGCACCCACCTTTAATCCGAATCCCTTCAAAACCATATCCAAAACTCAAAATCCAAGAACCCCAAATCCCTCGTTTGATCAATAAAAAAAAAACCAAAAAAACTCTCCACCTCACAAAACCCACACCTTCCCTTCTCACCCAAAACTCACCATTTCAACTTGAAAAGAACCCCAACAATCCAAAACCAATGGACATAACAGAACCTGAGAAAGGAGGACTGAAATCTAAGTGGGTCTTTCCAGAACACAGCAGGAAAAAGCAAATCCCGCCCCAGCACGCGGGTCGATAGATACCGACCTCTCGAAAGGACGAAAGAAACAAAGCGCTGTTCCTTTTGCTTCTGAAAAGAAAAACCAGAATGTGGGCGTAGTCTGTTATCCTGCGCACCTCATTCCCATCTCCTTTCTCCTCCTTGGTCTCTCAGTCTCTCTTTGGCAGCTTTAAACGGCTTGAAAAAAGAAAAGAGAAGACGAAGATAACACGAAAACAGGAGAGAGAAAGAGAAGAAAAGGTGGCAGGAAAACTGTTTCAGATATGAGAGAGAAAAAGATATGATGTTTGAGAAGAGAGGGAAACTTAGAGATAGAAAGATAGGGAGAGAGAGAGACAGATGGTGGTAAGGAGGTGGTGGGCCTTTTTAGATTACCTGGAAAATGTGACCTTGAGATTTCCTGCAATGGCATGTTTGGGAGGATTACGTACTCTGCTGCAAATTCCACCTTTCAGCACGCGTGTGGGAGCACGACATGGATGTGGGGCCCATCTCTGAAATCTGCAGCACGTGTCGGGTGATGGAGTGAGAGGTCCATTCATTTGTGGCTTGAGGTGGGTTGATGACATGTATGCGCATGTGCATTGCATTGCATTGCATGGAAAGTACTTTTTGTGTACGGTTTCAATCCACAGGTAAATGAGACCGGATCTTCTCATGGTCTTTGCTCACAGTCAAGATGAGAGAGGAGAGTTTGATGAGGTGAGTGAGGATTGAGGAGAGTTGACGTAAGATTGAGCAAATGAATGGTGTTTTATATAAATTAGTCTCATTAATTATATGTTGAGATTTTGCGAAGAGATCGACTCTAAATTTTAATGACAAATTTTTTCACGAAGAAGGTAATTATTTTGAACGGTTCAAATATCTAATAAATAGGCTTACCGTAGTTGCAGGTCCTTTTACCAGGGCATGGTTGTGCATGGCTAGTTTCGCATAAGCTTATGCAGGAAGATGCTTTGTGCTGCACATGCCTCATCTTTGTCAAGTGTATATAAAAGAAAAGTCACATTTTTCCTCTTTTAGAGAGGAAAGTCGACTCTCATCATCTCTTTTTGGAAATCCATTTTCATAGAAAGAGCAATTCATTTTTCTCTTACGCAATACTACACAAACGTGACTTTACAATTATTTGTTTCATCTCATGATATTCTAGAATCCTAATACTTTATATTTATGTGTTAAAATGAAGGACCAAATTAAAGTCATGAATAATAAAAATGATAACCAATCAATTCTAACTTAAATGGAAACAGGAAATAAATGTCTAACCCTCACCCCGACAATTCACTCATCAACCCATTTTCTTCATCTCTCACATCTTTAATGGTCCACCTTATCTTGAGTAGGGCTGCACAGAACCGGATTGGACCGGGTTTGCGATTTTAATGGTCTAAATCTGGTCCGGTCCAGACCAGATTTAAAAAACCGGTTATTTGGGTCCGGTCCGATCGGTTTTATTAATATAAACAATAAATATATATATTTTAATTTTTTTAACACAAACATGGGCCAGTCACCAGTGGGCTTTTTAATTTTCTTTAACACAAACATGGGCCAGTCACCATGAGCCAGTCTTAGACCCAAACCCAAATACCCAACATGACCCATAAGGGGGAAAAATGAAAACAAAAACAAAAACTTAGGAAAAAAAAATTAAAATCAGTATGGACCACTTAAGTAGTCCAATTTGACCGTTTCGAACCGGTCCGGTCCTTCATTTTAGGCCGGACCGAAAATCCGGTCATGCAGCCCAAGTCCTCAGCTACTCTTTGCGGTCCGCACGTAGAATCATGCCAATAATGGGAAGGCAAGGATCTAAAAAGATTTCAATAAGGCTTCAAAGGTATGCAAAACATGAACTTTATCTCTATTCTTTTTCTGATAGACATAGTAAAAGTAGAGCCATAAAAAAAAAGGTCATACAAAGAAGAGGCCAAAGCTCTATTTTTCAGCTACCTACTTTTTGAGTATTTGGATTTTAGAAGATTTACATCTAAATGTAAAAAATGAACAGAGGCCAGAATGTTGTGCCAAACACTCTTATTTTCAGAACCTCTGTCTGCTTTAGACATTTAGACAAGTAGAGGTCGGAAATAGATGTGCCAAACATGAGCTAAGTCCCAGCACTTAACTCAAGCTTAATGCTTTAAAGATTTAATCAAACAATAAGTAACAATTTAATGAGTCTTTAACTTTTAATCTTGTGGGAATAGAGTGAGGGTGAGTATGAAGGAATTGGATAAATCTGACTCCAAATTGATAGTGGGCCCCACTCCAGAAAGCCTCATCAAGAGTGGGCCATGGTCCTGTGCATGAGAGCTGTGTCACATGGATGGACTTGCACGGACTAAACATCAACAGCACGCATGTACGGCGGATGCATGACAGCAGCTGTGGAAAGTGTTTGATTGGACGGTCGAGATTTGGTGCAGGGATCGAGTGGCACGCGTGGTGGGATTATGATGGCAGTTAAATAAAAGAGAGGGTTTGGTTTGCACACGTTTCTAGTCATTGGGACTTCAAGATTTGCAAAAACTAGAGGGTTTAATTTAATAAACAGAGTGATGTGATGTTATTGTTTACATGTTCCGAGGAACTTGTTCGCGTTGAAACTGAATCTACAACGTCGTCACGCGGCATACGTCCAGGCTAATCTCAGCCGTTGATATTATGGCCCATCTCTGCATGGAAATTCCAGCTTGAAGTTGTATTTGATGGACGATCCAACCATCCATTCTCTGATCTAGGAGGAGCACTTCTTTGGAGTGGGTGGGCGTATTCTTTGGAGGATGTTTTTTTTTTTTTTTTTATCCTGGTATATTTGGAGAAAAAAGAATGATAGAATTTTCAAATGTGCGTCTTCTTTCTTACTAGAGTTGATAGAAATGATCACCCTATTGACTCTTAAATAGGATTGTAAATGGGTAGGTTCCGGTCCGGGTCCACTAAACATTAAGGAAAAGGTGGAACCGAATTCGAACTCGGAACCGGTTTCTTGGCTCCGGAACTGAAACCATAACCATATATGGGACGGGTCCGGATTCGGGTCTGGATCTAAGTATAAAATGATATTAAAAAATATAATTTTTATGATAGATTTTTGAAATTTTAGGTAATATGTCGGGTCTTGGGTCTACAGGTCCGAACCAAAGTGGAACCAAATCCGGACCCATTTACTTATCGAGGCCTAAATAAGGACCCAAACCCGATTTTTAACGGATCGGAACCTTCGGGTAATCGAAGAATCGGGGACCCATTTACATCCCTACTCTTAAATGGGCGTTGGTTATAAAGGATTCTCCAATTTTAGTCTTAATTATTTCTTGTTGAGTTGGGAAGCTTGCATGGGGTGTGGCCATTTTAAAGTAAGGATATCAGTTCTATGGTCCCCTCCCCCATTGGTGTTCTTAAATTCAATGTCGATGGAGCTGCTAGAGGGAAACCGGGGCCGGCAGGTATTGGTGGGGTGTACTTCGTAATAGCAAGGGTGAGGTTCTATTTATGTTTTCTAAGCATGTGGGGGTGTCTGTGGTTCCAATGAAGCGGAGGTGTTAGCTATCTTAGAAGCTCTTCGATGTTTCTCAAGACTATTCCATTGTGAGCTCATTATTGAGAGTGATTCTTCTAACGCCATTGCGTGGGTGTCTACTCGGAAGGTAAGCCCATGGAAATTCCAATTTCTCTTTAATGAAATTCGTCTTTAATCAACTCTTTCGAAGATGCTTTGGCCAAGCAGGGGGTGATGGGTCGTTTCCTTGGGAGGGCAATGTAATGTAATGGTTGGATGGTTGACGTTACATTTCTCTTGTACCTTTTTTTATTTTTCAATTGCTTCTTCTTATATTCCCTTTGCCTTTTTAATATATAAATGTTTTTACTAATAAGAAAAAAGAGATATCAGCGAAGTAATTCATGGTGGGGAGATAGCATAGTAGTTAATTCCGTTTCGTTTCGACCAAAATTTTTTTTTTTTATCCTTCAGCCGAAACAGAATGGGGCAAAAAAACTTTGATTTGAATTCCGGTCATTTCGGTTCATTTCAAGTATTTCGGTTGTTCATTCCAGTCCATTTCGTTCAATAACACAATTTTTATTTTATTTTTCTCAATATTCAAGAAACATGCATAATTTATAGTTTTCTATTTATATATATGTATATATTTTTTTATTACTCCGAGAAGTTTTGCTGAAATTTCGAAATACTGAAATATTCCATCTTAGATGCTGACTGAAATGATGACCAAAACGGAATTGACAACTATGGGAGATATATAGCCATGCATGAATTCCTCCTCCACCTGCATCTTTTATCCTTTCTTTTGGTACTGCAACCAAGGAAACTAGAGTCTAGACCCATGAGAGCATCCACACAGACAAGGAGAAAACACCCGCATTATGTAGCAATCGAGGCAGCACCCAAACTACGGGGAGAAAAGCACCCACGCAAGTCGGAAAGGTTGCCCGCACCTACAATAGAACACACCAGCACACGCAGGGAGATCATACTCAAGATACTTGGGCAACTAAGTGGTAGGCAGGGTTCCCAACCACCTGTGAACCCTTGTTCTCTTCTTTGATCCATATTGAATTTTTAGAAATTTAAAGCATACCCTTCCTCTTGAAAGGGCTAAATTGAAGGAATTAAGTGAAGATCCACAAACGGCTATCAAATGATCTCCCCCTCAACTAGGTGGCCATCATCCTAATAAATTAAATGCTTGGAAAAAAAAATAGTCCATTGTACTTCTTCTTCTTTATATATCTTACATTGGTTGCTCCCCACCTCTTTCTATAATTTCTATTTTCCGGTCCCTATGTTACCACTGATACCTAGGAGATCAATGCAAAGCAACAAACATGGCCTTAGCCAATGGACCACCATGTTGGGATGACCAACGTGATTATTATTACGGAACTTTGGTTTAGTTTATAATATGATTGGTCCATGGTGTGCTTTTCTTCAAACACTACATAGATAAAGTGCAATGGTGTAACAATGCCAGAATGATAGAAATCATCATCATTATCGATTTCTTCTATGTTTTAGACAGATCTTAAAAACTCAGAATATGATTTTTCTCATTGAAAAAGTAGTTTTAAATTTGTACAAACCTTTGTGATCAGATAAAAATAAGAATGGTTATGGCCAATTGGCCATAAACATTTGATAGTGGCAATATTTATACCATTGGCATTCATATGGTCACATGGGGCAGTGAACCATTGAAGCGCATGTAGGCAACTTTCTTCCAATGGCAATATGATTCTGGAGAAATTTCTGGAGTAAAGAGAACAGAGAATATAAACATATATAGATCTAAAGCAGCATTCTTATTCAATAACCAACTTTTACATCCAGGTGTTTTTTAGGCAATCTTAAGCTTATAAAGTAATCAAGTATCATTGTCTTTCTTCAGAATCCATAAAGATAAAGCACTGTGCACTTTTAGTTTTAAATGACCATGTGGTTCATTCAAGTAAAGTTCTTCATCAAGTAGCTGATAAATGCAGGCCCACTTCTTCTCAAAAGCAAATAGTGAAAGTTAAATTTGCAAATCATGATGAGGGTGGGACTTTAATCAGTATCTTCTTACCCTGAGAGTTCAGAGTTCCCACTCCGGATGTATGTTTATAATCTAAAGACATGAAGAAACAAACAAAGGGAGATGAAACAAAAGCATAGAACAAGAACCTTTTTCAGATGAAGGAAGAACCAAGAGAGAATGATGCAAAGATGTGATCATTTGGAGTGTCGTTTAGTAGGAGGGGTGCTGGGGAATATGCAGCTTTGTTGGGATGTTTGGGGACATGGGCATTTTGGGGCTGATGGAAGGCCCGTTTTGTCAACTGTCTGGTGTCAACTTTGGTTTCTTTGTATTCGGGAATCTAGGCTTTTTCGTGCCCACCTATTTTGACTCGAGTTACGGGCCCCGAGCCTTGGTAGATTTTAGGTTGACTCATCCTATTTGGTGCTCATTGGCAAGGCCAGGGTGATGGATCCGTTGAGGTCTTGGGTTGATCACCTAGCCCAAATCCAACCTAATTGTTTATTGAATTTGAACTTGGAAGTGCCAACCCGAACCTTAAATTCTCAGATTGAGTTAGGGTGAGGTAATGGGTTGAAGTAAAATAAGCCGTTCAGTCCAGGTTGATGGTTTGGGTGGCATGTATGGACTCAAATCTGTGGTTGACCCTTGATTAATTGGGTTGGAAATGTTAATAGAAGAGCAAAAAACAGGGTTGGATTCAGGCTAGGTTGGTGGGTTGAATTGGCTTGGATTCGGGTCAAGTTGGTGGGTTGGGTCGGGATTTGCCACCCCTGCCTCATCTCAAGTATGGAAAATGTAGAAATCAGGGGCCCACTATAGGATATTTGACTCTAGACAAAAAAGGAAAAGAAAAACAACACCACCAGTCCACCACTAACAACAAAAGGAGATTCCTTTGAATGTGAATATGATATCATGCTATTTTCACTTATGCCCCTTTTCGCCCTTCTTTAACTTCATACATGGGAACACACTTTTGATCAATTCAAGCCTTTCACATTCACCTATTCCAAGTAAAATGATAGAATATTCAATTAACATCACTCCGATTAATTAACTGGCCGATATATCAGTTCATGGTGTGTGCAAATCAATAGTCTCTTAGGTAACATATGATTAATGGCCGATATATCAGTTCATGACCTCTTTATCAATTTTGTTTCAGCCATTTTTTTCAAAAAAAAAAAAAATGGAAAATTGTGAATCTTCACTTTTGATTAATTGCTGTTAAAGTGTTTCAGATGTAAATAAGATAATAAAACATGATGAGAATAAAGTTCCAGATAATTTTAGCATTTCAGGTGGAACCCATAAATAATAAAACGAGCCATGACCAAAACCTTGTCTTTATGACAATGAAATTGGCTGTGTTTATAAGTGTAGACCGGTTATTGTATTTATTCTTATATTTGGATCATCTGTTCTATTTAAGCATTGGATTCTGAAGAATCTTGCTTCCCATAGTGTTCGTACAACTTTACATTTAAAATTTTTTTTTTTTGCTCACCAATAAATAAAGTGCAAATAAAGAGAAAATATGCACCTGTCAGTAGTTTTTTAATGGTTGTGGTAAGTCTTTATTATAATTTTTTTTTTCAAGATTATAGTTAATATATAAAAACTTTGAAAGCTATTAGAAAATAGGGGTATTCATAGGCCGGGCTGAGGAACATCCAGGCCCTGCCCGACTTCTAAACAGTAGGCCCGAGCCTGGCCAAGCCTAAATCGGGCCATAACCAGCTGGCCCAAGCCTTGCTCGTCTGAACAAACATGAAGCCCGAGCCCAGCCCGTGTTAGGTTTATAATTCAAAAACTAGGTAATTCACATTGTCCAAGGGATAGCCTAACTTGTGCATTTATTTGTCAGGTTTTTAGTGTTCGAATCCCTGCATCGCTTTTTTGCTAACACGCTCTCTTGGGCTCAGGCAGGCTCAGTCCATGAACACCTCTATCGATAAAGGTGGGCATTAGTAGCTTGTTTGGAAAGGATTCACATGCAAATACTACATATGTGATTTCAAGAAGAAAAAAAAAAAAAGTGAAAACACAATATTATCTTTGTCAAAATCACCATTTTCACTAGTAAATGTGTACAACCAATGATTTTAGATGTGTTTGGACCTTTTTGGATGTTTCCAACAATATTTTCAAATTCTATGAAAATTTGAAAAACAAACAACTAGTTCCTTATGCTTATCATTAACAAGACAATATTGAACTGCTTGGATCATGAGTTGACGACTGCAAAAACATGCAAAGCCTCTTTTTAATTTCAATAAATAATCAGGTCTTGAGAAATAAGCTCTCACCTCACTCAAAGGACAAAATTATGTAGTAAGTATCATCATAACCATTTTTCACCCCTTTAAAATAAAAATCTTGGATCCGCCACTAATGGGGAGTGTCAGACCTGTGACCAGTTAAATGCAAGGACGTGTGAAAAAGGTTGTACTGCTGCTTCTTGCAGAGGTGTGTAATCCTTTACCACCTCTTCAGGTACGTAAATTTAAGGCTGACAATGATATTATTCACTTAAACTTTTTTCACACCTCATTTATGCATCACATGCGTAAACGAAATCAAACAATCATAATCATGCAGGACACTATAAGCATGCACACCATTTACACACTAAATGAGTGCATACTCACGACCCCCTAAAAGATTAAAAATAAAATATTTTCACACCAAGGTGTGCAAATTCGACCTCTACTAATACAGCACACCCTGACAGATGGGGTAGGCCACTAGGGGCTCCAACAAAGATGATGATAAAATAGCAGTTATCCAAACTCCAATCTGGGTGTGGTATTGTCCTTTTTCTTTCCTCAATTACAAAGAAATATTGAGTTTGTCAACCACTAAAACTGTAATGTAGACTCTTTTTATCATATTCATTGAAAAAAAAAAAATAAATAAAGACTCCAATTTCCTGGGCCTAGATCCTCCTAGGCACCTACCTACTCCCCAAACATTCCAATTGAATTCAGGACATCCTTATTTAGAACATCCTGAACTACCTAATTAGCAAAACTTCACTAAATTTCGACAGAGGAAGAATCTCACACAAGTACTACAATGAAAACTGTGCGAGCAACTGCTTCGAGGAATCCAGCTGGTTGATGGGGGCATGGCATGCCTGTGTCCACCATCAGAGGGGAACAAACATAAAAACAGTGGTAGACAACACTCAAGCCCCCAGTTTGCTCGGCCCTAGAACCTAACAGCAAGACAGTCATAGCATATACTACATATTTAGTATATACTACATAAGGTATTTCACATACTTGAGATATCATGCGTACGACTCCAACAGCAGCAACCCACACATGAAAAATATACTGACATGTGAACACAATTCTTTTTAGGCATATCACATGAAGATGAAAGAGGGAACATACAAAAACAAATAATTTAAAATAAGAGACTGTAATAACAAAAATTCATCATTAAGCGTTACATTTTTTTTTTTTTTGGCACGTTGGTAACATCCATGTCAGTGATCTGCAACTGCATCCATACAGTGAGAATGAGGAAGAATCCAAACCAGTGTTTGAACAGAACTCCAGTATGACCACCCTGCAAAAATTAAATAAACTGATGATTATAGCAATTCGAGCTAAACTCCTAAAAAGGTGGTGTGAAGGATGCGTTTCCACTGGTGCAGGCAGGAGCTGAAAGACGACACATATTAACAAAAGGTGGAGAGATCTTATCTCATATGTGATTTTTCCCCAAACTGCCGTTCATCTTGTAAAGATATTTTCCCCACACAGAAGTTTCTTTGTTCCAGCAGCAATTAGTGATTCTTAGAGTAGAGAAAATGTGTTGGTCGAAATTGAAAGTGACTAAATTAGTGATTTTAAGATTAGAGAAGATGTGTGATCGAAACTGAAAATGACCAAGTATCACAATATGATGGATTACAAATATCCTCAGTATGATAGAATGATGGATTTGAGCTGCATGTAACAAATAGGATTGGAATAAGGTGGGCAAAGTGGATAAAAGCTACTGGAGTTTCATCCAATCGTTAAGAACCGCTTCAACTAAAGCAGTGTTTTTGTAAGACAACAGTTAGACCCACTTTGTTGTGAAAAGCTGCATGTTGGGCAATGGAGAAATGGAGGAGTAAATGCAGCTAAAGCACAAGTTAAGATGGATGCGTGCACTGAATTAGGAATGATTCCATTTAATGAAAGCCTACAAGTAACTTGAGCCAATGAAAAGAGCAAGGACTATCATTTGAGTGGTCAGGGCAATGTTCACAAGAGGCTAGAAACAATTCTTGCACAACATATTGAAAGGTTATTGAGGGAAAAGACCAACAATGGAGACAGGAAGAATCAGAAAGACATTATAGACTATAGAGTTAGAACATGCTTCGAATAAAGGCAATCCTAATTTGTGAAGATGTATCCATTGATGTAAAAATGACTAGATTGAGTGGCATAATGAACGATAAGGGAAAAAAAAAAAGATACAGATGACAGTGGCCAGTGGGGAACATATGGGACATGCTTTTTAGGGGATGAATGTTGTTGGGTCTCACTACTGGTCAATCACCTTGTGGTGTTCATGGAGTCACTTTCTATGATTAGCTTTCCTGGAAAAGAATGGCAAAAATTCTCAAAGCTTCTTTAATAGACATCATTTCCCCAAAATTCAAGTCTCTGGCTCCAATCAGAGTCTAATATTTCCTTATGGAGTGTTTTCTTTTTGTCTTCCTAGGGTACTCATATTTCTTCTCGAACTCGCACACAATAACAAACACAAACAGAGCTCACTTTCTTGAACCTTAGTTAGGATAAAAGATGACCACCTAGTTAACTGCCCTTTAAGCCAACCCCAGATTAAATGTCTTTTAATCAATCCACATGCTTCATAGGACCATTGCCTGGTGTCGACTCGTATATATGAAACCTTAAAAGTGATGA
The DNA here is from genome assembly GCA_012931725.1 of Litsea cubeba. Lineage (NCBI taxonomy): Eukaryota > Viridiplantae > Streptophyta > Magnoliopsida > Laurales > Lauraceae > Litsea > Litsea cubeba. The sequence goes on along the minus strand of CM022945.1, from coordinate 92,977,570 downwards.
TCTATGAAACTAACATGACATCTTTGGATATACTTTAAAAAAAAGTAAAATCAAATAAGTGCATTTTGGAGTGTTGTATGCAAAAATAATAAAATAAAAATTCAGTACAAAATAGAAAATAGGACTAAGAGAGTTCCGAATAGAATTGAATCTGTTCAAACAAACGCAGTATCTGCACTGACTTAGTATCAAACTTTCAAGCTACAGAAGTGCAAATTATTCAAACAAACTATTTAACAGTGATTCCTTTATATGAACTAGGTAATTACGGTCTAAACACACTTCCCACACTAGATCTACTCCAGCAGCATAAATATACCCTTCTGGAAAGTGCATTATAGTTCCATCTATTCTGGCTACTTCCACATGCCAATAAATATTCAATTTCAACCATGATCACCTGCATCTTCCCCACAACGGCATGGGGCTTGACATAGTGATAGTTCCGAGACTAAAATCCTAATTTCGTTAAGATGTTATAAAATATACCTGGGTCACTGTGAAGCCAAAATGATGTCCAAAAGGATGGCAGAGTGGAACTAGCTAGTCAACATAAATGATTCCTTCATCTGGATCATCTGTGTTCCCGTCTCTGTCTTCTTGAGATAGATTGGAAACATCAGCCTGCCCTTGATCTTGATGACCTGTATTCTCTCTCTCACTTTTCAACCGATCTAATATTGCAATCACCTGTGAGAGTGAAATTAAACAGGTTAGAGCCGACACTGAACATATAAAAGGAATTGATTCAAGATGATTTTCCGCAGTATAGAATTCACTGCTCATGTAACAGACAAAGCAGGTACAGACTGAGGACAAAACCAGATCAAATTACATTCCACTGTCTCAGATGTTTGGTGATTTATGAGTTCCAACTAACAAGGTAGAAAAATCTAATTATGAAACATAAGACACGGCTATGGTATGGTACAAACTTTAATCAATCAGTTACTATTGGTCATTGTAACCAGGTCTTTGAAAATAAAAAATAAACTGGCACCCGCTTAGCTGGATATCAGAGAGACAGATAAGAATTCCCCTTCACCATGACTTTGAAATCCACACAACCCCAGAATTTGAAAGATGAAAGTACTAGTTATTAGGTTTTAGATTGTCTCATACCAAATGAGCCACAAGGCCCACAACCTATTTTGTGGTACAATATGGAATAATTTATCATCACTGTACTTGTGAGTTGTAACCAATCCTTCATATCATGGGGTTTTGATTTCTAATACCTGCTACTCCCCATCCTTGTCATAGTCAATATCCACCATTGAACTCAATATAACTAGGAGCAAATAGGGCTCAATGACCATACTAAAGTAACTTTCCTCGTTGTTGTCTGGAGTTCATTGCTACATGCATGAGATTAATAAAAAACTATCAGCGGACCTACACTTACCCGGTTCCCAAAGAACCCAAAACGAAAAATCTGACTATGGACCCTCCTTTTGGATCCAATTGATAGTCGGATCTGGGTCTGAGTCCATTTAGGTCTAGAACTGAATACCTGTGTACCCAATAGCTGCCTTATCCTTCAAACCTGAGGTGTCTAGTTCAATTCCTGCTACCAGAAATAATATCTTTAAGTCATTTTGATGGGCCTAGAGTTGGTTCCAGATCCAGTCAGGTCTATTAGAGTTGCACCTGGGTCAAGGTTCACCTCAACCTGTATCGAACCTGACCCATTACATCGCCACCTGAACCTGCAACCTTGTGGCTGCGACTTGCGACACCTCCCAACTGTGTTGCAGACTCTGCTCACATTTTTAACTGTGATTAGCCCCCAACCAAAAAAAAAAAAAAAAGAAGAGAAAAGGATTGGTGTAAAACTAAAATTTACATATAGCCAAATACATCATGGTTCAAACTAAATTACTCGTGCCACTAGTTGTTGGCCAAATCAATCAAACCATACCATCAGTAAAATCCAGCATGAGACTTGTTGAAACTCGGCAATAGTCACCATGTGGACATGAAATGCCAACCAATTGCCCCTGTTTTTGGTTGCCAATTGAAGATGGATTTTACTCTTGCGATTGGACCCACATGAAGGGCGACAATCAGACTCGCACCATTTTCTAGTGTGGGACATTCCTACCCATGCTATTGTTGTTTTGGTTTCTTTTACTATTATTTAAGCTACCGTTTGCATTGGTTTTCGAGGGGAATTTTAGTCATTGGATTTTAAAAAATTTTGTGGACAGGTGAGAATAAAACATCAAAATCCAATGTTAGATCAATGATTCTGATGGCCCTAGGTTTCTCTTTATTGCTTGTAAATGTAAAATATGCTTATAAAGACAGTACGATGGCTACTGCTTTAATAAACTGATATGCAATTTGAAGATTCCATAAGATTGCTTGCATAAATCTTTCTCCTTGGTATGAGAGATTCATTGTTGAATCATGTGACCTTAGACAAAGACTAGCCTAGATTCTAGACCTACATTGGCTGTTTTTCCTCTAATGTTGTGCATGACTTGGTGATTTGTGTTCCACTTGCAAGTGACTTGTGAATGTGATTTTCAGCATATTTCTTGACTTATATACCATTATTTTTGTGAAAAAATCAGAAGTTTCGAAAGCTTGGACGTGAACATCCATCCCCATCATGCATGCATAATTTTCAGCCAATTGCACGTAAGGTTTTTCTTTTTTTCTTATTTTTTCTTTTTGTGGATAATTTCCAGACAATTGCAGATAACTTTCTTTCTCACAATTTTCTCTGTTGGTGCAAGTGGCTGTCCCAACATGTAGGTAAAGCAGATTGGATGTGTGAAGGGTTGTTTTCTTGGTGTACAATCCTGGTTTTTTAAAGTCTTGCATCACATGCTCACATCTAAGAAAACTACTAAAGACTCCGTATTATCAACTCCTCACTGCTTTGACAGTTTTCTTGAGTTCCAACATAACTACTAATTCTACCAAGAGTTCCTGGAGATAATGAAAGCATTTTCTTGGCTTCAAAATGTCACAGAGACAAACACAACCTCGATAATTATCCAGACTCTCACAATCTACTTCATTTATCTGTTGATTCCACACCATTTCACTTAATGATGAAGGCAAAATCCTGTTTTAGGTGTAGCATACAAAACTAGATCAAGATATATATATATATATATATATATAAAACATAAAACTTCATGAAATGAAAACCATCTCCACAACAGCTCCTTGACAGGAAACCGTTTTTCAGAAACATTTAACCTGATAACTAAAACTCAATCGTGACCAATTTGTATTTGGAAGAAAATGACATGTAAGACAATCATTTTTATTTTTATATTTTTTCCGAAAAAATAGATACATCTCAAACATATCTTATCCCCATATGCAAAATTGTGCACTCATACTTAAATGGTTCATTTCTTATACTCTAGAACATATTTACTGTCATAGAAAGTTTAGGTAAATTGTTTGGCATTAACTTATAAGAAAGCTTAAAACTTCTGAATTTAGTGGAGGAAAAAAACACTTTGACATTTTATCAGAGAGAGAAAGAGAGGAATCTTCAATAAATGCACCTAGGACAGACTGAGTATCAAAAATCGAACAGGTATTAGTAGAGTGCAGCAGATGGTGGCAAAAATAATTGCAAACATAGATATGCAAGGGCATCTCACTGCCATTATCCTTTTTCCTTTTCAATTGGTATCACCATTATTCTTAAAATGAAATTCTTGGCAAAAATTTGGCTGCTCTATGTTTACCAGCAATGAGATAGGCCATTCAACAGCAGAATGTAGCGGGACCCAGCATATAATTAGATGAAATAACCAACGCAATATATGGCCAAGGGATCTAAATTGCCAAAGCAAACTATGAAATTAAAGAAGCAAAAGGAGGTAAATGATTACCCTGCTCCCTCGTTCTATAGAGTCATCCTCAATAAAACGTATCTCAGGAGTTAGTCGCAGCTTCATACGCTTCCCTAACTCACTGCGAATATACTTGGCCTTTGACTTCAATCCTGCAATGGCTACCTCTCTACCTCTTTCATCACCAAATACAGATATGTATACTTTAACTACCTACAGAGACAGAAAAACAGAAGAGCTTACCACCTTTATACCATAAACTACTATGAGATTTGCTAATGACCAGTATCAATTTGTCGCCATGTTAAGAAAGCACTTCTCCCTGAAGTTCAACCACAATTTGAATGAAAAATAGAAAAGATTAATATGGTTCTGTTGGCATATTGTATAATGAGTTGATCATGTATGAATCTCGTATTATCTTAACTGCATTTAGTAGGTGAAATGTCAGCATGTAATGTACAGCTCCACAGGTGTAACAGATATAGGATATGACCCTCGAGGAAAAAAAAATGAGAAATTCATGAAAAAGGTATCATGATGAAGTACCATGAAAGCAACGGTCATATTGGACACAAGTTGGTGAGGCTTTGACTTTGAGAAACCCTAAGTTAAAGGAGTGGAAGTGCACAGTGGGGCCCACCTATTGAAAATCCAAGCCACTCAAAATAAACACTCTCCCATTGCATGCCATATCCCCAAATTCTAATCCCAATTTGGCCCCACTGTAAGATTGAATGTATGATTAAAAAAGTGACATGATCTTATGCATATTCATTAGTAACATTTTTTATATTAAACAGTCAATCTTATGGTGGGACCAGCTCCTTTTGGACACCATACACTGGAGGGCGTTTATTTTGAGTGGCTCAGATTTTAATAGGTGTGTCCTAGTGGAGTTCCACACCTATAATGATGATTTCTCTAAGTCAAAGCCTCAGAGGATCTAGACTCATTGGACACTAGAATCTAGACCATACTCATTCATTTTTCCTTTTACTTTCTATTTGTTGAAACCGTGTAAACAGTAATATCAAAACATCAAAGAATATAAAAAGAAAATACCTATTTTGTTGTGCAGAATGATCTAGACATTTGAGGACACCAAGGAAAACAAAATTTAACAATTGCATAATTAAAAATAGATCAACATGGCCACTAATCTAAACCAATACACAGTACAAACTAGACACTTCCCTTCGATGCATGCTCACCCAATAACAACACCAATAGCAAATCATGACTAAAATAATAAACAAGCCTGTCTCATGTTGCATGCATTATTGTTCCAACATCAACAAAAATAACTGATGTAAATAAGCTGTGGAACTAGCACACAAACTTCTTGGCCACTTTCAAATTTTTAGACATTTTCTTCACCGCATTCCAACATGAAGTTGAAATATTCTTGCTTGAGTTATAAACTGGAAAATCACTAAGGACTCCTTTGGCATTTGAAACGTTATCCTAAAAACATTAGAAAAAACAATTTCTTTTGATGATATGCAGTGGGCACGAAGGGGTTAAAGACATAGTCAGAAGAGAAGTCTCTCCACCGACCATTCACTTGCAGGCCACTGATCCATCCGCTAAATAACCCAATCATTCACTGCTAATTCTAAGTATGGTCCATCTACTTAATGACAACAGCAATAGATCAACTAATGAATAAATGGCTCGAGCAACAGTGCAACACCATAAGTCCCATATACTATTCGCGGCGGAGGGCATTGTGTAGCTACCTAAAGCTGCTTGGATGTACACTAAAAAGCACTGGTAGTTGGAAATTTCGACAGAAAGGATAGCCATCCTTCCAATTGAACATTTGGGTCGGTGCAAAAACTCAAAATCTTTGTTGGGTGGATCGCATTTTCCCCAAATTTATCAAGAATTGTATTCATCCGGAGCAGAAATGAAAGGGCTAAACTAAACAGTATCCCACACCTCAAATAAACTCCAATAAATCCCACTATATCCCAAACACATCAGAAAACAGATAACCATCCATCTAGAAGAGAGGAAAAGGCAGATCAAATAAATACATAAAACAAACAAGGATTTGATCACATACACATATAGACATTTGATTTCATCGAAAACCCAGAACAGAAATGATACCTGCAAGTCACCAGAGACCTCGACGTCGGAGACGGTGGTGAGGGAGGAGAGGTAGCGGTCGGCGCCGAGGGCGGCCTCAGGGAGGACGGCGTACTGGAGGACCTTGTCGGTGAGGAGCATGTCGGAGAGCTCCCTCCTTATCTGCTTAGCCACCATCTTCACCCTCCGTGGATTGGCCATGCAAGTGATGTTGGGGTGGGCCACTACCCTGGCCGTGGCCCACCTTCTACATCTCGAAGCAGCATTGGGAGGAAATGAACGGCTGCAGATGGAGTTAATGGTGATGATGGTTGGGGAGGAAGGAAGAATGGGAAGTGGAGGTGACCGGAGATTGATTTGCTGAAGCAGATGAGGCATCTCAGATTGTAGTTGCAGAGGGAGATTGGATGGTGGTTTTGATTGGGAAAAAGGACTGATTTTTATGGCTCAGTTTCAAAAGGAGTGTGTGTGTGTTCATGGACTGGGTCAGGTTAGTCCAAATCTGGTTCAGGAAAGCCCATTCAGTATGAGGCCTGGATTTAGCCCGCAGGCCAAGCAATATAGGACCGGGTCCAAATCATTTGCTAAATTAAGGGTTCATTTTGGGCTAAATGTACTTGGTTGGGCTGGGCCTTTGGTCGACCCGTTAACAGAATTAAAAAGACTAACTCTGGTCGGAAGAGAATTGAAGAGAAGTTCAAGAAGACCAAAGCAAGTTTCCTTTTGTTTGCGACTGTGGGTGTGGCAAAACCTGATTTGACCTGCTAACCCGACTTGCTTATTCTAACCCTCAGTATATATATGAGTCAGTTATGGGGTTAAGAAAAACTCACACGCATTTAAATGAGTCGGGTTAGGGTCAACCTACATAACCTATTTAATCTTTAATCTTAAATGTATCTTTACTTTTAAATGTATTGGGTTAGGGTCGACCGGTATTTTTTACCCTATTTAAACAATTTGGTCATTGCAGTATTTCAGATTTGGTGCCTAGGCTAGAATAGATAAGGTGAGCTTATGTTGGAATTTTTATTTTTTATTTTTTTGCCTGACACTTATCCCATTTATAAACTTAATTTTTTAAATAGATTGGGTCTGAGTGAAGATTTTATTGATTGGGTTAGGTTAAATGGGTTAACCCACACGGGGTGCAGGGTCCACTTTGAGGATGGCCCAACCGTGCTTGACCGTGTCGTGCCTAGGTCAGCCCACGGCACGGCTTAGGTCGTGTCATGCTGGGTCGTGCCCCAAATTTGCTGGGCCGTGCTACCCACAGGCTAGCCCACATGCCTCTCCTAATGTTTTTTTTTTTTTTTAAATATGTAAATTGAAAGAGATTTTATGCATTTTTAGGGTTCTCAACTTGTAATAAAGTAGAAATTATTAAAATAAATGCACAAACATTAATGCTAATTAAAAATGAAAAACAAAACTCTAATTATTTTAAGTTCTATTTTTTATTTATATTAAAAAACAGCTTTTTTATATAAATGTTGTACTGCGGCCCAGGCTCTGATGACCCATGAAATCATATAGGGCATCGGATCCTATATGGGCAAATTAAAATAACAGACCCATATTGGCTGTATCAGTGACATGGATTGGCATTTCAGCCATATTGGTGTGATTTCTATTATAAGCACTAAAGAGAAATGGTTGTCTATATTAGGCCCTTATCAAGCTCTATGGTGAGTATTGATGATACATACTGGTGTGAATCGGTTATCACATTGCTATTTTGTATCAATTTCTAGAAAAAACCAATATGATTGGCATGTTCAGAAAAGATCATTGACCTGTCAATCTGTCATTATATGTTTTCACTTGTAACAAGCCATTTGCAGGTAGGTAAACAGTTGGATTTACTTTCCATGGAGCCTCTTGCTTTTGAAGTAGGCTCAACAAATGCATTTTTTTTTTATTTTTTTAAATTCACCAGGGCATAATTTAAAGAGTCATATAATTTACAGAAGCGAGATTCCCTGAATTAAAAGCGTGAACTGAGATTTTTCATAGAATGCATACAGGAATGCTAGCTGTAGGTGAAGATCACTGAGCCCATCAAATAAACAAAAATGCATGTAGCTCATGTACAAATGATGTATATTTTCTCCTTGCTAGTGCTCTCTTTTCCAAGCATGAAGACTGCAAAAATATAATGTGGAATGGATGGATGTTCGGATGCTTTAGAGTTTAGTCCCATCTTTTTTTTTCAAAAAGATTTGAGTTGATTGTAAGAAACAAAGATTTTCTTGTGAATCCATAAAAATCCTTAAGACCAAAACCAAGATCTTCCAGGAATGGACATGGGACAGAAACGAACGCCTATGCTCCTTCAGGGCTTCTTGAGCATGTCAGTGGGTGCCCAATTACCTAGCCACTTGATGGCCCGACCTGAAAATCTTAGTATTAGTCTGTAATTCTTGGTTGCAAATGACAATCAGGTTTGGATTTGGAGCATCAGAGACCTCTGTGCACCAATTTCAGGTTTGGGTCTAGCCGTTTCCTAGCCCCATTTACTCTGTTTGGATGGACACTATTGAATTGAGGTAAAGTGAGATAAAACATCAAATCAAGAAAGAATAAAATATAAAATGATTATGATGGTCTTTTGTTTTTAGTAGCTTGATAGGAAATTTGTATCCACTGCCACAGACATGTTGGAAACCAGTTTTAGGTCTGCGATTAGGAGGGTCAATCTCCTCATTTACCCGAAGGGCCTTTTTTTTTTATATATTTAACCAAATACCTAGGAATTCTAAGACATATT